>JAHRHZ010000079.1:11650895-11796761 GCA_024137785.1 Ginglymostoma cirratum | reverse complement strand
GGCTGTATGGCATTGAATCCCTATTTTCCTGCGGTCCTGCATTCCAGTCCTTCAATCAAACAATGCCCATCACCCTATAACTTTTAGCAACATAACACTTTTCTGAAATAGCAAAAAGGTGGAACAAGGAAATTCTAACTAAAGTCTGTGCTACTGTGATGCACAGATTTTCATAAAATTGATTTGCCTCATATGGAAACTAAATTTGTTCAACTGATGTCAGCATGAGTTTAAAGGCAATATTATTTAATTATGAATTAACTCTTAGACTGCTAAATATTGAGGCAATGAATTTGAGCGCAACATCAAATTCTTTAATAGGTGTTTTGAGGGTTAAGAGGTTTTTGTAATTGGAACAAAGTTTTGGATGTTAAAACTACAAGCATATTTTCTTCAATAATGACAGCAAATTCAATTTCCCTGACATTATACAACAGTCATGAAATGGAAAGTCTGAACTGCTGTTACACTGCCTTAGGCAGACTATAAAAGGATGGCAAAATGCTTCAGTGGTCAATAATCTTTTCATAGTATGCACATTAAAATGAATTCAATTGCACCACATTTGAAAGCTGAAAAGTAGCTGAAAAATATATTTTGAATTTTTTAACAAAGTGTTGCAGAATTGACAATACTCTGCCATTGTACCTTGGGGATGTTACTGAACTTACCCACAAACTTTGATCCATACTCAGGCTCATGCAACTAAGATGCATCTTTCCAGAAAATCTTTGATGATCAATTAGAAATTCTTGCATTCTATTAGAAATTCTTGCATTCTATTAAAAATTTAGCTAGACTCTTTACAATACTTGAAGTGACTGTGTACAATTTAAACATAGTCCTTAGTTGGAGTGCATTTACATGTAACAATTTGTCCTGCCTGGGAAACACAGGAAGTGGCAAACTTAGGAAACTGAGGACATAGTTAGAAAAATTATTCCTTGTGTAATGAAAGTGTCCTCATTGTTGGGAGAAACTTCACCTTGGCTGGTAAGTTTGCCAGAAAGCCATGAGGTCCCGAAGATTGCAGCTAGTGGGAAGAGGTTTCCCCTACTAATTAGGACGAAATGGACCTCACCCGTGGTTTGACAGATGGCTAGGAGCTACAAGCATTAAAAAGTGCATGCTCTTGACTTTCTGGCTGTAGAATTTTCAGCCTAAAAACAATGAAACAGAAATGTCAGATGCTACCAACATTGTGGGTCTTTGATTCTATCAACCATATGAGGAATGGCAAGGACTGAAGAGAAGAAAATAGGGTTAGCAGATAAGAGTGAGGGAAACGAAATCTGATGAGGAAAGAAAAACAAGATTAACTAGTCAAAGTTTGCATTGACTTAGAGAGATATTTTCAATATGGAATATCAGTGAGCAAAGTGTGGCCTTACTGAGAATCGCCAAACTGCCAATGCTTCCAACTAACAGTTCTTTATTATATAAATCATGTGTAATTTATTTTTACTTTAAGAAAAATGTCACCATGTGGGATGAACTGTTGCAAGATGGCAAATTTATTCAACATGTTTAGGTTCTCACAACACACAATGGCTAAAAGATGGCTTCTGCCATGACTGAAAAGCAAAAAAATCCCACAGATGTACAAGTGTATTGAAATATAACTCATTATATAATTGCTCACTAGTCTCATCATTTCATTTGTTGTACTGCAGACAGACTTATTTTCATGCAGCTCTCCATACTGAACACTCCTTTTTGTAGGCAGTTGAATATACAAAGAATGTGCCAGCTCTATACTGGATTATTCAAAGTCATCCTGTCTTCTGGATGCCTAGGACTATTCTTCTCTCATGTATCTTCTAACCAAAGAAACAACGTTAGCCTGTCTGTTGACACATCTCCCCCTATATGGAATATTAATCTGGTCAGAGATACCAATGCTACATCTGCTTACATGAAACAGCCTTTTGGATCTGTCTGCATGAACAACTGTTCAACTGATATGAGTAAATCCTATACCAAAGAAATTCTTGAGAGAAAACTATAAATAGAGTTAGGCCATATCAAAAAAAAATGTGGTGTTTTAGGCCACAGAGATACGCAGAGATGATACACTCAAGATTATATATCTGAACAGAAACTTTCTCAATGTTTTAAAATTACTGCCTGCATGTATCCTGTTGCTTGCCCACAGTTTACATTCTCTTTTACAGTAACTACATCAAGAGAACAGACAGCAGTTACCGAACACGTTATAACAAAGAAAACAAATACCACATCTTCTTAAAACTAAAAATATCTTATTTTAAATTAAACTATTCTAATCAACAAACACACATACATCAAATAATTTCTTTGATTTTGTTTGTTTATTCTAAGCATGGCTATAATATTTAAAATATGGAGATCTCTAATGATGGTACTAAGATCTATGAATTTGAAATTGTGGTTCTGCATGATCAACTTGATGGGCAGATAATCAGCTGCATGAACTTGCTGGAAATGCATCCTCATAATCACTATCCCCAAAATATGTCTTGTCCTCACTGCCAAGTGTCTCACTTTCCACATTGTTTTGTAGCCACAACATAAGTGCAACCATTTGATCAGCTTTGAGCCTGAAAGAGACGATGCAAGTTTGTGATCACGTTTTGATCATTTGCTGCAAACCCAAGCTCCAACTTCAAATTTTATGCCCCAGAGACATGCAAGATGATACAATGTAGCTTGACCAGAAGTTTCATTCTGTGCTTTAGAATATCTTCTGTCATGTTTCCAGCTGCTTGCTCACGGTTGAGTTTCTCTTTTTCAGTATCCTCACACAGAGAACAAATACTAGATGCATGTAATCAAATGCTGACCAACCGAATACTACAGATGACAGAACAATTGTATAATAATTATGTAGAGCATCACAAAGAGATAGAGATTACACCACTACCATATATGCCTGTCATTTGATTCCCCAGAGAGTACTCAGAAGTGGGAATGTTCTGCAAATTAGGGAAAGATGGGCTGGAAGGGGGAGACAATTATTAAATGTTTTGGTAGGAAGTTGTTGGATGGCAATGGTTGCTTTTGAGGCACATCAGGAAGGATATTTCATATTGGCCTTGGCGGGAGTACAACGTAAGTTTACAAGATTGATACCCGGATTTCATGGGTTCAGTTATGAGGAGAAATTTTTCTTTATAAGTGATTTGATTGACGTTTACAAAATATTGACAGGAAAAGGCAGAGGAGATAAAAATAAACTATTTCAATTGGTTGGAGATTCTAGATCTAGGGGTCATAGTCCAAAAATTAGAGTCAGGCAGTTCAGGAGAGAAGTCAGGAAGCATTTTTACACACAAAGGTTGGTAGAGGTTCGGAATTCTCTCCCATAAACAGCAGTTGATGCCATATCAGTTGTTAATTTTAAATCTATGATAGATAAATTTTTGTTCAGCAAAGGTTTTAAGTGCTATGGACCAAAGCAGGTATATGGATTTAGGCTACACATCAGCCACGTTCTCACTGACTGGTAGAACAGGTTTGAGTGGCTGAATGGCCTACTCCTGTTGCTACGTTTCGATGGCACACAAAGGTCAGAATTAAAAACTAGCCTCTGTGGAGAAGCTGCAATGGTTGTGAAGTCATTAGCAACTTGGAATTGATAAACATTACTGATATCCCTCAACTTTTAAATTTAACTCCAGAAGGCAGAGCACAACAGGACCTTGATCAGATGGGCCAATGGGCCGAGGAGTGGCAGACGGAGTTTACTTTAGATAAGTGTGAGGTGCTGCATTTTGGAAAGGCAAATCAGGGCAGGACTTATACACTTAAATGGTAAGGTCCTGGGGAGCATTGCTGAACCAGGAGGCCTTGGGGTGCAAGTTCATAGTTCCTTCAAAGTGGAGTCAGAGTTAGATAGGATAGTGAAGGCAGCATTTGGTATGCTTGTCTTTATTGGTCACTGCGTTGAGTATAGGAGTTGGGAGGCCATGTTGGACTAAAGGGTCTGTTCCCGTGCTGTAAATCTCTATGATTCTATGACAAAATAGATAGCAGCTGATCTTGGTTTCATGTATTCTTTGAGAATGGCAATATATTGTGTTGCAGAGTTGTGCAGTGTACTTGTGAGTTGGAAGGCAGGAAGTTAGAATTGTTTTTTTGTAAAAATGATGGGGGGAGTGCATAGTCTCTTTAAGAGATGATGTGCTTTTCTAAGCTCGGAGACTTAAACAAATATGTGCCTGTAGGTAGCTGAATAGGTACAGCCAGTTCTGAAGTTGAAACATGTATCAGTTGTCTGTGTGATTGGAAACCATAGGCTTTTGTTCGATGTTTTGGCAACTGACTTGAAGATCAGCCAAATAATTTAAATCAAGCACTTAGAGATTGAAAACCAATTGAATTTAAATCTGACAGTTTTCACAACCTCGGACCAATCCTATTGACAGATCATCAGCGGTATATAAGAAGTCGGTTTTTAAAAATCGGGGTGACAGCAAACTGCCACCTGTTAAGGTAGCAGCTCTCAACAGCCATCATCTCTAAAGAAAGAAAAAAAACACTGGGTCTCACAGAAATCTCTAAGATCTCAGACTAAGCACTATCCAAATCAAGGTACTACGGCACTCTTAGCGAATATTCCTGACACACGAGTTCGACAGAGGAAGGCATTCCTGACTGGAAGATCAGTGGAGTGGGCGCAGAGCATTCCGGAAGATGCATCCTGGCTGTTATTTCAAGTTATTAAGTTTTAATTCTTTTGTATTATTATTTTGGCTTATATAAGTAGGATTTGCATTTACTGGAACAGCATCTAATTAAAATTTTTTATTCTGGAAAAGTTACTAGCTAAAGGGGAATTGTTCGGTTTGTTAGTAGTTCTGTCAATTTGGTCACTGTTTGGGTTAAATAAAGAAATTGTTACTTGTTGCTTACAAAGTGAATGTCAGGGGTTTTCTTTCATTTAAGCCCTCCTTTTTAACAGATTAGGTGAGGCGAGGTGAGCTTCTTTGGGTGTTTCTGGTTTAATTATTAGACAGGGACCTTAACTCCTGCTGTAACAGACTGGGGGCTTGTGTTTCAATTTTAGTTATCAGAGAGGTGTCGATCTCACCTTCCTAACAATTGTCATCTTTTCAGTAACGCCTTCATCCTTTTTTCCACTGTCAAATGGATATCACACACAGGAAGAATTTCTTGTCTTTTTGAATTGCAATGATTTCTTTTGGCACTGGAGAAGCATTATTTTTGCAAGCCAGACACTCAGGTGCGATATCTTTACATGACAAACAGAAAGATACAGCCAGCAAAAGAAGAGATGCTAGAATGTCAGGGTCAGAGAAGGAATTGTCAAACAGAGAGACAATCAGAAGGTTTTAGAAGTGCTACGATTGACATGCTCAGGGGAAAATAGAAGCAAGAACATCGTGGTGTAAGACATGCACAATGAAGGAGAATAAAAGCTATTGGGATCAGAAAATGCATTGGAAAGAATATCTTAAAAAATATTACAAGGAGGTATATCTTAAAAGGTAAGCTTTTATGTTACAATGCTGCTGTTCAATTTAGTTCTCAATAACCTTGAAAAAAGCACCTAAATTTCTACACTTTATTGGAACAGATGTGTGAGCATGTATTTGTGTGTGGATGTTTTCAAATGTAACCATTGTTTCAACATTGGTGGAAACAGCAACTTATACCAACTAGCTCCCTTGCCTCAGAGATTGGAGATTGTACATCCAAGGCCTACTTTAGAGACTTTGTCACAAAATGTATGCTGGATGCAAAAGATCCCAGGTCAGCTTTACAAAGGACAGCAGAGTTGCTCTTCCCAGCAACCAGGCCAATATTTATCTCTTAGCAACAATAACACACCAACTCATCTGGTCATTATTTTCACTGCTTACAAGCCTAAGGCCCCATTGTTTTCATGCTCTCAGGTACCCTCAGGTCTCACAGGCACAGATTTGCCCACACTGCTCCATCATCTGCTCTCAAATTTGGGCTTCTTACTGTTGCCCCCTTCATCCAGTCTCACGGGTTCCTGTTCTTTTTCTAGCTTCAACATCTTTGTCTTCTCCCAAGTGCATGCTTCTTCTCCTCTCTTTTGGATAAGATCCTGTTCCCTCCTTTCCCCAGCTAAAGTCTTCAAATGTCTTCTCCCATGTAGACACTATTGTGTTTTCTGGATTATATGCAGCACTCAAGGCCATAGTTTCAGATTTACTGTGACAACTAGATCGTGGTTAGCCAGTTTGCAATTGTCAGCCAAATCTCTCTCTCAGGCCATTAATCATTCCCAATCTAATACTGCAATACTCCCTTTCTGCCCAGGTTTTGACCTTTACCCTCAATTTCCCTCCCAACATAACAAGTATCTGAGGCAGTCTCTCAACTTGAGGCTCCTTTGTATTCTTCCATTAATCTCAAGATATACTTCCGACTTATTAGCTTGCCTCCTATTTGCACATCTTACACTTTCGTAAAAGGAAACAAACATAGAATGAGCAAAGCAATAAACTAAGATCAGTAAGAGGCAGACCAAGTAACTGAGAAGCCGATAAAAGAGACCAGTGTCAAAAAGACTTGGAAACAGTCTAAGAGAAAAAAAAGGATTGAGAGTAGTTCCAGCAATATAGTCAAGGCTTGAACATGGCAGTACAATGCTTGCCAATTTCCGCCCTGTGTGGAGATCTCGCATTGACTATTTGCATGGAGCTCCTGGCCTATAATTGGTCTAATATTGTTATATTTAGCAAAATGTAGTGGCAGAAAATGAATAGGACTGCGACTGAAGATTGAAGAGCTACAGCATAGTGCAGTTGTCTACATATTTGAGGAGAAAGGTAATTGTTGTAACCTGTGCAACATGCTCTAAATACATAAAGTTTAAATTTTTGTTAAAACTTAGCGCAAAGAATGAGATTGAAAAATATAAAAAACACATAATTTAGTGTGAAGGCCAAAGGGACAGGGGAACAGGGAGACTGGCTGCAAGTGCAAAGGAGGGACTGTCAGTAGATACCTACCATTGCCTTCCTTATGTTCAGTCTCTTAAGCAAGTTCTGAGTGGCTTTGACTGAGTGTTAATTCTGGTGATACCCGGGCGAGAGCTTTAAATAGTGATGAATTGACCACATCAGAGCCTCAGTTGGAAACAAGTTAGACAGACTGATCATGGGCCTTCCCATGCTGGTGGAAGTGGAAAGGTAGTGGGGTTCAAGTACACCACATTCCTGCCTGATTAAACATCCTTCCTGCCTCCAAGCTCACCAGCAGCAAGAACAGAACATCAGGCAAGACGTGATGTGGTAAAGTACCAAAATGAATGATGCATATAAATACTGAGAACATTTTGCCTCATTAAAAAGAAGGAAAAAGAAACCCTGAAACCCTCACATCTCTTAAGAAGTCCCTTGGGTCAAATCTAGATTGAGAAAGGGAATGTCCAGTGCAGTCTTGGCCTTAACTCATGAATATGTTCACATGAATCTGTAACCACTGTGACAAGGCCTAAGGATCCTATTAGACATTGCGAGCTGGTACTGAAGTAGCAGGAGATCTGGCTATGTGGATATCAACAGGCTTTTCCAAGTCCCACAGTCTATTTTAATTCTTGTGTCAACAACTTCAACAATTCCCAAATTTAAAACAAACATAAAGAATGAGAGACCAGGCACAAAGTATTGGAGTGGACCAATACCAAAAAAAAGGGAGCACTGCTATTACTTCAGCATCTAAAGTACCATTGTGCATTGCCTTCCCTTTCCTTGTATTTTGCGTGAATGAAACCCAAGGCATACTTCACTTCCTACATGGACAACCCATGAGAAATGTTCTCCAGTCTGCTTTGGTGGTCAGACTTTGCCCACTGTTTTACAGTAGGTTCATTAACATGGAGAAAAAAGAAGAGTTGAGAAATGTGCTTCAAAAAACCTTTGAGATACCTCACTATGCCCCAGGCTCTCAATTGCTATGTAAAACATAAGCAGCATGAACAGCCTGTTACCACAAGCTGAGTCTCTGCTTGAAAATGTGTATTGATATTTTTCGACTTTCTGTGTAGCTGCTTGGGATTCATTGTTACTGCATTATATTGCTGTTGTGAGAGAAAATGAAACTTATTGGAGCTTTACTAAGAGCTTTTGAAAGCTGTAGCACATCTGTCACCTGTGCTTGCTTTGCCAAGGAATAATCATTGCATCCTTGCTATGAGGAGATATCAGCATCTCTTTGGGCGCGTCATTCCATTTGCAGGCTGTGGAGGAGGCTAGCTAAACAAGCACGCTCACATCTCAAGATATCAATGTGGGCTTGTTCTTCTGCCACCAGTCATGTTTACAGGCCCAGAGATTTGCACACGGACAGGGAAAGAGTAAGGCTCAATCAAGAGCCTTTGATTACACAATGAGGCAGTTACAGAATCACGTCATAGAATTGTACAGCATGGCAACAGATCCTTCAGTCCAACTCGTCCATGCTGACTAAATATCCTAAATTAATCTTTTCCCATTTGACATCATTTGGCTCAAATCCCTCTAAACCCTTCCTATTCATGTACCCATCCAGATGTCTTTTAAATGTACCAGCCTCCACCACTTCCTCTGGCAAATTGTTCCATACACACCACCATCTGCGTGAAAAAGTTGCCCCTCGGGTCCCTTTTAAACCTTTCCCCTCTCATCTTAAACCTATGCCCTCTAGTTTTGGACTCCCCTGCTCTGGGAAAAAGACCTTCGCCGTTCATCCTATCCATGTCCATCATGATGTTATAAACCTCTAAGGTCACCCCTCAGCCTCCAACACTCCAGTAAATATAGCCCCAGCCTATTCAGCCTCTCCCTACAGCTCAAACCCTCCAACCTTAACAACATCCTTGTAAAACTTGTCTGAACTCTTTCAAATTTCATAACATCTTTGCTGTAGCATGGAGACCAGAACTGCATGCAGTATTCCAAATGTGGTCTAATCAATGTTCTGTATAGCTGCAACATGACAACCCAACCCATGCACTCACCAATAAAGGCAAGGTTACCAAATGCCTTCTTCACTAGCCTGTCTACTTTCAAGGAAGTATGAACCTATACCCATTGCTCTTGTTGTTTGGCAATACTGCTCAGGTCCCAATCATTACGTGTATACGTCCTGCCCTGATTTGCTTTACCAAAGTGCTACACCTCATATTCATCTAAATTTATCTAAACTCCATCTGCCACTCCTCAGCCCAGTGGTCAATCTAATCAAGATCCTATTGTCTCTGAG
Source organism: Ginglymostoma cirratum (assembly GCA_024137785.1). Lineage (NCBI taxonomy): Eukaryota > Metazoa > Chordata > Chondrichthyes > Orectolobiformes > Ginglymostomatidae > Ginglymostoma > Ginglymostoma cirratum. The sequence continues at coordinate 11,787,542 of JAHRHZ010000079.1, read as the reverse complement.
ATAACCTTCTTCACTGTTCATACACCATCAATTTTAGTGTCATCTGTAAACTTACTAACCTTACCTCCTATATTCACATCCAAATCATGTACATAAATGACGAAAAGCAGTGAAGCCAGCACCGAACCTGTGGCACACCGCTGGTCACAGGCCTCCATCTGAAAAGCAACCCTCCACCACCACCCTCTGTCTTCTACCTTCCAACCTTCCATTTGTATCCAAATGGCTAGCTCTTCCTGGATTCCATGTGAACTAACCTTGCTAACCAGTCTACCATGCGGAACCTTGTTGAATGCCTTGCCGAAGTCCATATAGACAACTTCTACTGCTTTGCCTTCAGTCTTCTTGGTCACATCTTCAAAAAACTCAATCAAGTTAGTGAGACACGATTTCCCAAGCACAAAGCAATGTTGACTATCCCTAATCAGTCCTTGCCTTTCCAAATACATGTAAATCCTGTCCCTCAGGATCCCCTCCAACAAACTACCCACCACGGACATAAGGCTCACTGGTCTATAGTTCCCTGGCTTTTCCATTCCACCTTTCTAAAATATTGGCACCACATTAGCCAACCTCCAGTCTTCCGGCACCTCATCCGTGGCTATCGATGATACAAATATCTCAGCAAGGGGGCCAGCAATCACTTCCCTGGCTTCCCACAAAGTTCTGGGATACACCTGATCAGGCCTTGGGATTTATACAACTTTATACGTTTTAATATGTCCAGCACTGCCTCCACTGAATGTTTCATCCACCTGTCACCAAATCTGAAAGTCACTTCTATCATTCACTGTCAAGGCATAACCACAGCCTCAATTGTTATTTCACAGTAACATTCCTAGCAACAGCAAAGAACTTAGAAGCCTTCCAGGGAAGAGACTGCATGCAGCACACAGAAAGATGATCTATTTAATAGCTTGGACTATCCACATTAATGAGCACAGCCCCAGACACACCTGTTCCCTCTGTCACTGCTTCAGAAGTCAGATTGATCTTTCTGGGAGTCAACCCCAGGAAAGTGACAGGCTCGGATGGTGCCCCCGGCCAAGCACTCAGATCCTGTGTGGGCCAACTGGTGGAGGTATTCATCAAAATCTTCAACCTCTCCCTCCTACATGCCGAAGTCCCTACCTGCTTCAAGAAGACCACCATCATCCCCGTACCCAAGAAAATACAGATAGTGTGCCTTAATGACTACTGCCTAATAGCTCTGACTTCGATAATCTAGAAGTGCTTTGAGAGACTGGTCGTGACCCACATCAGCTTCAGTCTCCCAACCTCCCCTACAGTTTGCCTACTGACATAACAAGTCCACAGAGGATACCATATTCCTAGCACTGCACTCATCCCTGGAACGTCTGGACAACAAAGACACCTACGTCAGATTCCTGCTCATTGACTACAGCTCTGCCTTTAACACCAATATCCTCTCCAGACTGATCTCAAAACTGAGACCTAGGTCTCAGCTCCGCCCTCTGCAACTGGATACTCAGCTTTCTGACCCATAGGCCACAATCAGTGAGGATAGGTAACTGTGCCTCCTCCACAATAACACTCAACATCGGAGCCCCTCAAGGATGCGTCCTCACCCCCTACTGTACTCCCTGTACGCCAATGATTATGTTGCCAAAATCTGAATGAACGCCATCAACAAGTTTGCTGATGACACCACTGATATCTAACAACGTGTCAAAATACAGAAGGGAGATAGAGGACTTGGTGTCGTGCTGCAATGAAAACAACCTCTCTCTCAAGAGATAACAAGGTGTGGAGCTGGATGAACACAGCAAGCTAAGCAGCATCGTAGGAGCAGGACTAAACTCTCTCTCAATGTTGGCAAAACTGAAGAACTGATCATTGACTTCAGAAAGAAAGGAGAACACACTCCAATTTCCATCAATGGAACTGAGGTTGAGAGGGTGGAGATCAATAAGTTCCTCGGAGTGATAATAACCGACAACCTGTCCTGGACTTCCCACGTAGATGCAACAGTCAAGAAGGCACAACAACACCTCTTCTTCATCAGGCAGCTCAGGAAATTTGGCCTGTCCATAACGTCCCTCACCAACTTCTACAGATGCCCCATTGAAAGCATACTGTCTGGGTGCGTAACGGCCTGGTACGCCAACTGCTCTGCCCAGAACCATACAAAACTACAGAGGGTGGTGTGCACAGCCCAGACCATCACGGAAGCCGACTTCCCACCCATGGACTCCATTTACATGGCTCACTGCCGCGGAAAGGTGGCCAACATCATCAAAGACTCATTGCACCCTGGTAATGACCTCGTACAATCTCTTCCGTCAGGCCCTGAACACACGCACACACAGGTTCAGGAACAGCATCCAGCCATTATCAGATTGTTGAATGGTCTCTAGTCTCAAAAAATGTAACCTGCAATGTAACCTGTATGTCTCTAAGTCTTTTTGATCTGTACACCCTTTGCTTGCTGTTATCTGCCTGTACCGCTCATAAACAAAGCTTTTCATTGTATTTCGGGACACGTGACAAAAAAAATCACAGCAATAATACAGTGGAAGGTATTTTCAATTAATTACATGACATAGCCAAAGCACAACAAACATTTCTGCCAAAAACTTCATTAAATAAAACATAATTTCCACACATTTCAGCCTCACATTATGACTCCTGAAACAATATTACTGCTTGTTAACACAATAAAACAGCTAGGCCACAGTACAGTACCAAATTTGTGTAGGCCTTAAGGATTATGATCTCAAGTCTGATCAGGTTTAAAAAGACATCTGACATCTAGTGACCAACTGAGAAGGTCACATAGCAAGATTGCATGTTCTTTTTATTATACTTGAACTAAAAACAACCTTGTCTAAACAATATTCAGTAGGCAGCTGAGATCAAAATGACAGAAAATATTTCCCATTCAGGTTCTAAAATGAGTGAAAATCTCCTGACAAGGTTGTAGATAAGGCCCATCTCCAGGGCAACATGAAATACATGAACCCTGTATCTTGATTGATGAACTATTCTAGCTCTCCCAAATCCATCCCATCTTGGAAGTAAACAAACAGTTTAACCTTGAACTATTTATGTGGCTTGACATTCCTAACATCTCTGTGTGATTCTTGAAGACCAAGGTATAGATATTGTGGAGTTGTGGATATTCTGAGGACCTTTCAAATGTCTAGTCACTGGTCATTCTAACAAATTACCTTCTCAGCAGGGATGGGCAGGGCTGTGGGTTGGAAGAGTTAGAACTCATTGTTGAATTAAAACCAACACCATTTTCACTGAACTGAGATTGTGCAGTGCAGGAGACAAAATTGTTTACAGAGGTCAGGCATATTCTTGTCAGGTGGGTAAGGTTTGTAGAACTGTCAGGCAATTTAAATAATTAGCCCTTTAAACTTTGAAAACACTGCCTGTGTCTGTGAAGGTTGGAAAAATCTGTTCTAGAATTTCAATAACACTTTGTTGAAACATTGAATATTACCATTATGGCATTATTAATGTTGTTTACTTTACATAATCCCCAGCTCTCACACTGGAGGGAAATAAAGGGGGTTGTTCCAAGTTCACAAATTTGATCTGTCTCAAGCAGATTATTAAATGAGTTGTTCCCTTTCATACTGGATTATGAATGCAAATATTCATTTTATAAGGGAATAAGTACTCAAGCATTTAAATGGATTGATTGGGTATCATGAATGGGAGCTTTTCTTTAAAAAGAAATGGTCAACTTTACCACAGAGGTTAGAACTTTATTTGATCTCAGCCTGGGACCTGACGTCTACCTACAATGGAAAGAAGTGAATTGTCAAGGAAGGTGTAAAGGCAAAGATTGATGAATAGGGGCTCATGAGTTGGCAAAAGCTAACAGCAAGTTGGGATGGGGCAAATAAAAGACAATGGGGATGTGTCAGGGTTTTGAGTAGGCACAGAGTGTATGAGACCCTACTGGGGATTGTTGGGGGTAAGGTCTAGTATATATGAGCATGTGGAGAGGGTAAAGACTAAGAGGGCCTACTGTTTAACATGACCACACAGTCAAAGTTTCAAAGAATGAAGCGAATCTTTCGAACAGCCTGCCTTGGCACAGGGTGGCTCTTGTGGCTGCCTTCAATTTGTGATTGGGGCAATGGGTTTGACACTGTCACAGACTCACATCCTCAGAGCAGAAATTGTTGCATTTGTAGAAATATAGAAGCATTGAAGATAGGAGCAGGAGGAGGCCATTCTTCATGATCATGGCTAATTGTCTAACTCAACAGCCTAATCCTGCTTTCTCCCTATAAACTTTGATCCCATTCACCCCCAAGTGCAAGGTCTAGCTGTCTCGCGAATAAAGTCAATGTTTTGGCATCAACTACTTCCTATGGTAACGAATTTCACAGGGTCACCACTCTTTGGGTGAAGAAATGTCTGCTCATCTCAGTCCTAAATAGTCTACCCCGAATCCTCAGACTGTGACCCCTAGTTCTGGACACACCCTCCATTAGGAACGTTTTCCCTGCATCTATCCTATCCAGCCATGTTCAAATTTTGTAAGTCTCTTTGAGATCCTCCCTCATTCGATAGAACCCCAGTAAAAACAATCCCAACCTAGTCAATCTCTCCTCATACATCAATCCCACCATCCATGGAATCAGCCTGGTAAACCTTCACTGCATTTCCTCAAGAGCAAGGGCATCCTTCCTCAGAAAGGAGACCAAAACTGCACCTAATATTCAAGGCCCTGTATAACTGCAACAACACATCCTTGTTCCTGTACCCAAAAACCTCCCGCAATAAAGGCCAACATACCATTTGCCTTCTTTACTGTCTGCTGCACCTGCATGCTTACTTCAGCAACTGGTGTATAAGACGACTCAGGTCCCAATGTACATTCCCCTCTCCAAACTTACAGCCATTCAGGTAGTAATCTCCCGCCTTGTTTTTGCTTCCAAAGTGAATAACCCCACATTTATCCAAATTATATTGCATTTGCCATTGATTTGCCCACTCACTCAATCTGTCCAGATCATGCTGAAGGTTCTCTGCATCCCCGTCACAGTTCACCCTCCCACCCAACCTGGTATCATCTGCAAAATTGGAGATGTTACTTTTTGTCCCCTCATCCAAATCATTAATATATATTGTGAATATCTGGGATCCCAGCACCAATCCCTGTGACACCCCACTAGTTACAGTCTGCCAATTTGAAAAGGACACATTAATTCCTATTCTTTGTTTCCTCTCTGCCAATCAGTTTTCTGTCCACTTCAATACACTTTCCCCAATCCCATTTGCTTTATTGCATTGCACAATAATCTCTTTTGCGGGACTTTGTCAAACACTTTCTAAAAGTCCAAATATACCACATTGACTGGCTCCCTCTTGTCAATTCGTCTCGTTACATCATCATAGAATTCCAACAGATTTGTCAAGCATGATTTCCCCTTCGTCAATCCATGCTGACTGTACTGAGGAAGGATCGCCGGACCCGAAACGCTAACTCTGAATGTTTTCTTCTCAGATGCTTCCAGACCTGCTGATATTTTCCAGCAACTTCTGTTTTTGTTCCTGATTTACAGCATCCTCAATTCTATCAGTTTCCATGCTGACTGTATCCGATCCTGCCACTGCTTTCTAAATGCTCCATTATAAAGTCCTTGATAATGGATTTGAGAATTTACCCCATTACCAATGTTAGGCTTACTGGTCTATAATTCCCTGTTTTCTCTCTACCTCCCTTTTTGAATATTGGAGTGACATTAGCTATCCTCCAATCTGCAGGGACTGTTCCAGAGTCTATATAATCCTGGAAGATGACCACCATTGCATCCACTGTTTCTAGAGCTACTTCCTTAAGTCCTCTGGGATGTAGATTATCACGCCCTGCGGATTTATTCAGCTTCATTCCCATGGATTTCCCCAGCACCATTTCTCTACTAATATTGAGCTCTCTCAATTCTTCCCTCTCACTAAATCTTGCATTTTCCAACATTTCTGGTATCTGATTTGTGTCTTATTTTGTGAAGACAGAACCAAGCATGTATTCAGTTGATTAGCCATTTCTTTGTTTTGGAGTAGATTTGTAGCTCGGGTTGTGGGTGTTGGGGTTGGTTGGCTCACCGAGCTGGTTTGTTGTTTTGCAGACGTTTCGTTACCGTGCTTGGTAACATCCTCAGTGCAGCCTCTGATGAAGCGTCGGTGTGATCTCCCGCCTGGTTTTTAAACTCTGGGGTCCGTTGAGATGGATTGCCTCACTTCCGGGTTTCCTCCATAGTAGAATGTATATGGGGTCGAGTTCAATGTGTTTATTAATAGCCTGCTTCGTGGAGTGCCAGGCTTCCAGGAATTCTCGTGCCTGTCTCCGCCTAGCCTGTCCCAGGATCTTGGTGTTGTCCCAGTCGAAATGGTGGTTCTCCTTGTCCAAGTGGATTGAGATGAGAGAGTGTTGGTCGTGTCTTTTTGTAGTCGGTTGGTGTTCATGTACCCTTGTTGTTGTTTGTTAGTACAAGAGTACACGAACACCAACTGGCTACAAAAAGACACGACCATCACTCACTCATCTCCATCCACATGGACAAGGAGAACCACGACTTCGACTGGGACAACACCAAGATCCTGGGACAGGCTAGGCAGAGACAAGCACGAGAATTCCTGGAAGCACGGCACTCTGCGAAGCAGGCTATTAATAAACACATTGAACTCAAGCCCATATACATTCCACTACGAAGGAAAACCGGAAGTGAGGCAATCCACCTCAACAGACCCCAGAGTTTAAAAGCCAGGCGGGAGAACACACCGACGCTTCCTTGGAGGCTGCACTGAGGATATTACTCAGCATGGTAACAAAATGTCTGTGAAACAAGAAGCCAACCAACCTCAACATTTCTTTGTCTCCTATTATACATTCACCTGTTTCTGTCTGTAGCGGACCTACATTTGTATTCACCAATCTTTTTCTCTTCACGTCGTATAGAAACTCTTAGTTTCAGTATTTATGTTCCCTGCAAGCTTACTTTTACTATTTTCCCCTTCTTAATCAATCCCTTGGTTCTTCTTTGCTGCATTCTAAACTGCTCCCAATCCTCAGATATATTATTTTTCTTGGCCAATCTGAATGCTTCTTCCTTGGATCAGACATTTTTCATCGAATCATAAAATGCCTATTGTGTGGAAATACTTCAGTCAATCCAATGAGTCTGCACTGACTCTCTGAGCAGCATTCCACACCTGAACCAGCCCCTGCCCTAACTCCATAACCCCACATTAACTATGGTTAATCGACCAAGCCTGCATATTTTGGACTGTGGGAAGATACCCTAGCACCAGGAGGAAACCCACACAGACACGGGGAGAATGTGCAAACTCCACACAGACAGTCATCCAAGGCTGGAATTGAACCTGAGTCCCAGACACTATGAGGCAGCAGTGCTAACCAATGTGCCACCATGCTGCCCATTTTTGCCCGGGAGGCAGGTGCACAGAGCCTGGAATTTTCTGACTTGAGCACCTGCAGCAGGAATGAAAATCCAACCTGAACAGCCTGCTCAAAATCAACAGAAAACCTCTTCTGATTGTGTACAGGTGTGAACACGTTGTATCATATTCCCAGTGAAACAACTTAGGTCTCACTGTCCCCATAGCAATGAAGCCACTCAGCCTTGTTTTCAAACAGGTTTGCAGTAGGTCACATAAGCTCCTTCACTTATCCTTTTCACTTTAAACTACACAAGCAGTCCCCAGACACAGCAAAATTATAAACTACCTATTTGTAACAGTATGTAACGGTGTTATTTTTTAAAAATCCTTTGTTATATCGCATGATACAACCTGCTTCCCTGCTCCTTTTCATCTGCAAGACAGTTTTATAGCATTTTGATGTAAAGCAAAAGCAATTCGACCCATCACTGAAATAGCTATCCACTTAGTTCCACTTAAGAGAAAGCAGCAGCACTTTAATGAGCTACGACTCCCTAAATCTCATTTAAACCTTCCTGTTCTCCCTCCCAGTGACTGTATCTTGTGTTATTGTGTGCGATCATCTGCTGTCAAATGCAGCCAGCTAAGTAGGAGTCCTGCCATCTTTGTGCCAGCACTGCATGATCAGTTCCATCATCTTTGTTATTCTTACCCAGGATGCAGGACATGAACTAGTAATTAGTTATAAAATTACTCGCTTGGAACAAAAGCAAAATAATCAACACTCGTCGAGGGTTCAGGACTCACTATTCATAGGCTTTACTTCCACACAAAGTTTTTCTTTAACACGTAAATTTAAATGATTTTCTGCAGCATAACTATATGCAGGTTTCTAATTACTTCAGATATTTCACTGGACAGTTCTAATGATCTCTACAGAAAATCTCAGCGATGCATAAAGTTAATGTTGTTTCGTTGTCTTTGAATATTTATTTTTTTCAACATCATAGCACAGGATTACATTGCAATTTCTTCAAGCAGTCTGTTATTTGGCTGTTTCTGTGTTATGAGTGTGTACCTTTTACAAAAGACTCGATAACTGTGAGGTTATACTCAAATAATGGCATTGAACTGAGCAGCATTTGCATCCTGCTGTGGTATTTTGTTTAACCTGAAGTTAGTCTTATTCGGGTAAATGGACAAATGCAAAATATGAAACACACAACCTCCATCAAATAATTTTGGTGGAAGGTGGTAAATATGAGAGACAGAAATTGCCAACGATAATGTACAGGTGCGACTAAACAAATTGTCATTCCATTATTCTAACATGAATATTAACCAGATTACGTGAAATATATTAACATCTTCATTAAAACAGCAAAGGAAGGAATTTTCTGTGCATACAATCACATAGATAGCAGTAATTGTCACTGTACAGAGACTTTCATATTTCTGAATGAACTATTTAGCTTCCTTCAGAAATGACTCATTGAACATTTTAAATACAAAAATTCTCAAGTAAACTTTAAAACATACAGTTCTCTGTTTAAAAAAAAAACTAGAGTACCATTTGCATTGTTTAACTGTCTCAACACAGAACCTGTCCTTTCAGAAATTCACATCCACTGCTTCATGATCCAAGCTCGACAGACGAGAGAGGAAAAAAAAAGTTATGGAGCCAATCAATTCTCTGTGGTGAACTCCATTTCATGGGTTAGTGAGAGATGGGCAGCTTGTATGAGGCAGAGGGGCTCAGCAGGAGAGGGTTATTAAATGCTCTTCTGTTTGGAGTCTATTTAGAATCAGTGTTTGCTGTTACAGTTGGAAAGTAGTGAGGCTTTTCAGCGAAAAAAAATGGTGCTTGACACAAGTGCCCTCAATCTAAGCTGGGCTGTGAAAGCAAGCCTCAAAGATGAAGGCAGGATGAGATGGAGTTAAGTGCCCCAGGCCCTTACCTAGCTACTGATGGGTAAATCTGCTGTGAGCACCGCCTCAGTGGTTTTAACTCAAATCACAGTGGTGGAATGAGCTCATTGCATTGCAGTTACTGGGAGAAAGGATAAGTGTTTACTTTTGCCTCCAATATACACTTTATATATCAAGTAACAGAGAAGGACAGTGACCTTAAAAATTCCTGCTGTAACACAAGCATGCATACAGTTTGAATGCAAACCAGAAATGATTATCTGGGTGGAGGGTAATTGAGGCCGCTTGTGAAATCTGCTCAACTGTCCATGTGGGAATGCAGCACTAAAGCCTTTTAACCTTAATAAGCTAAGTGGTGATGACTGGAAACTGCTGCGTGGGGGCACTTTTCCATCACTGTTTAATGGGAACATTACGGGAGACAGATGCTAAAACTGGTGGAGAAGCAGTCAGCTGCAACCCTTAGTAGTGTTTCCTTTCTGCATTACTCCCCTGTCTTCCACCCGAGAAAGGATTGGATTTTGTGTGTTTTTTTCTCTTTTTAAAACCTGCTGTTGCATGATATGGCCTAGCTAATGAACTTTCAGAGAAAGATGTAATAGTTTTCCACAGGGGTAGGGAAATTAAAATGGCATATTAGGAATTAGCACAGCCACTGAGCCACAGTGAATCCAAAATACTGGAACAGCTTATCTCTTTGACAAGAGTGTGTGTTCACATATATTTGCTGCATGCTGTTCTGCTGTCTGCTGTTGACATTGATGTTAGTGCGATGGCCACAGCAAAAGTGGCTGGAACATTCTGGAACGAGGCTGCTCAGTCAATTGAAAATCTGTCATGGGACAGTGAGAGCCACATTGCATGCTAAAATGAATAGACATTCTCTGTATTTTTTCTTTAAATCCTGAGATGTAGTGATTCATTGAGTTGACTAAATATTCTATCACTGCTTCCTGTCTTCTCCACATTGTTCAGACCATCACGGTTCATTGTCATTGCTGGAATCGTCGATTAAAAAACACATGACCCCAAAATCAGTCTTGTGGTCATTTCCTTGCATTCTTTCACTTGTATCCTCAACTTTATTTTTATTACATTTTCCGTCTAAAGAAGGAATGTTGCCTCAATATGAACTTGGTCTTCACCAAGATCAAGGGTGCCCTGTGTTATTGTTCAAAGGGCTGGAACTGTTGTCCAATAATAACCTCAAGGAATGTTTTATTTTTAAGTATTGGATAAGCTGAAATCATTACTTTAAAGGCAGATAGTAATCAACATGAACAACGGTCAAGTAAATCTACTCTGAGCATTACACTACACAGCGGTATATGGAGAATAATCCCAAATGTGTCTTTCAAACAAAGTAGTTGGACTTAATATTCATAAATCATGCCATTTGTGTTAGGGTCCATTTATAAACTTTTCAAAAATCTCATCATTCAAACTGAACTTTGCACACAGGGTAATGCTTTACACTTCAGTCCTAGAGCCCTCATGCTGCTATTTTGCATCCTAGCAATAGGGTTCAAGTGGTTTAGTACTTCTGGCATTGTAACTAGATTTCTCTGTAAATTATTGTTAGAAGCCTCAATCTATATAAAAAATGTTCCATTAAACATTTCTTAATGAACAAAATGATAAAGGATTAAATGTACTCTACAAGCATAAATCTTAATATCTGTATGAACCAACCGAAATTACATATGGGATAAATAAAACTAAAGTGCAAGCTAGTACCATTGTGGCTTACATAGTGAATAATTTTTGCTTTGATTCATTTTATTTTGGCATTGAGATACACATTTAGTATCCTAACCCCTCAGGTCAGTTGAATTTGCAGTGAGGCATTTTTCTGTTTTGTGAAAAGTTTAAATGGGCTGTTATTATTAATGAAAATTACCATATGGACATATAAACAGACTGCTCAAAGAATATAATACACTTAGGACATAATCATGCTCTAACTATAGCATTAGCATAAGTGGTTTAACACTGCAACAAGACCAAAGTATAATGAAATCAGAATTTGGTCCGAAGTGGAGACACTTTAGAGAGAATAGCCAGTCTTTGCTTGATCCCAGAGACAGTTCAGGAATTAACACTTGGTTTACTCTACACTGGTTTAATATAAATATGCTCGCAACTGACGCCAGATTTTGTATTGTGCACAGACCATAAAAGTCAAAACACCACAAGAGTGTATCAGAGGCTTATGTAGCTGTATGCTCTTGGGGAAGCAATAGGGTCCATTTCAATGAGATGAAATCTAGAATTTCTGGTAGTTTATTTTATTCTGGATAAATCCATTCTAAAACAGGAACATAAACAGAAATTGCTGGGGAAACTCAGCAGGTCTAGCAGCACCTAAGAAAGCAGAGCTACTGTTTTGGGTCCAGTGACCCATCTTCAGAATTGGATCTGTTGAGTTTTTCCAGTAATTTCTGTTTGTCTGTCTTATTTCCAGCACCAGCAGTTCTTTGTTTTTCTTTCCATCCTAAATCAGTACATTTCAAAGACTTCATAGCGCATCCATATCCCTTAGTGGGAAGATCAAAAGTTAGGACATTCGGAAATGGCCTTAATTACATTGGAAGGAGATCCTGAGCAGGAGTAAATGAAGTTGTTTCATTGGTAGTCAGCTGGCATTTTCCACGTGATGAAGAAATACATTGTCTCTTTGCTTATCTGAGGGTAAAGTAACAACCATTGAATAAAGTGTAGGGCTGGATGAACACAGCAGACCAAGCAGCATCATAGGAGCAGAAAAGCTGACGCAGGCCCGAAACGTCAGCTTTCCTGCTCCTATGATGCTGCTTGGCCTGCCGCGTTCATCCAGCTCTACACCTTGTTATCTCAGATTCTCCAGCATCTGCAGTTTCTACTATCTCTGAAACCATTGAATAAACCTTGTTGAGTACGAGATGTTCTTTTAGCTCAATGGGTTTTTTTGAGGAAAACCTGAATTTTTTACCAAATAGGAATAAGTTAATGGCTTTGACTTGTATCCTAAAAAGGATACACTAAAATTTATACTGTTTATTCTTGTTTATTATACACACATGAACATATCAAGAACATGGACAGAGAAAGATCAGTTGTTCCGACAAGCGTGTCCAATTCAGGCATGTTGTAACAAAAGAACATGAAATATGGGGACCCAAACCAGGGTCAGAGTCTGATAAATAAAGCTCAAGCTCCTTTAAGAAAATCGGTTGGAGACATTTCATAAAGACCTGTCTGAACATCCCCTTTGATCATTCAATTCTGTTACATGTTTAGTCTCCCTCTTCTTTGAGATACCAAAAAGAAATACCATGGTGTGCAAAATGTTCACATTGACTTTTGAGGGTGATCTAAATTAATATGTGAGTAGGGCTGATGGACTCCATCACCTTGGATATTTCATAATAGAAAAGAATATGTGTCTTCGTTGCTGCAGGACAATAGATAATTGATGTGATAATATTTTCTCTTAAATTAAGCCATAGTGACTTGAGACATGATTTTTGGCAATGGGTGACCAGCTCTGACAGGCAGTTGATGTTAAAAGTGAGATAAACTTCACTTGTTTTATACAATGCAAATTGCACCATAATATTAATACAATTTTGGTAAAGACCAATAATTTAAGAGATTTCCATCACATCTGCATTAAATCCATTGTTCTCTAAAGCTAATAGCTAATTACAATTCGATTTAAACAAAAAAATTTGAAAAATCATACTGAGATCATGCTGTACCCAACACACTAATTTTCTAAAATAATTTGACACAGCCAGTATTGATTTTTCCAGTTTCAGATGTCATTAATATATTTGTACAAAAAGAAGCATGTTCGATGCAAATTAAAGAAAAAGTTTTGCATACAATAAGAACTTTTGACAATCACCGAACATCTTAAAGGGCTTTACAACCAAAAAAGTAAATGTGAGTGGAGTCTTGTTTTCTTGTTGGAAACATGACAGCCAATTTGTACTCAGAAAACTCCCACAAACAGTAAAGTGATCATGTCCAGATAATATGTTTTTCTTTGGATGTGAATTGAGGGATTAACATTGGTAAGGACACTTGGAATAACTGCTGTCCTTCTAATTAGTGCTACTGGATCATTCACATTCTCCCAAGAGCAAATGGGGCCTTGGTTTAGCATCTTATCTGATAAACGAGCCTATTTGCTTGTCAGATTTTCTTTGGATTTTTCATGGCATTTAGAATTGAGTCTCCTGCAGTTTTAAAACATTATTGAGTTAACCTATAAAATATCAAGTAATGTATAATTGTGAAAGATAATGATTTAAGTTGACCAGAAAATAAAGGTGCCTGTGTGTGACATTTCATGCTTCAAGACCATGGAAGATATTATAACCTCCTTTAAATATAACTTGGTTTCGCCACATACCCACTTGAAAAATGTTGGACCCACCAGGCTTTGTTATTGTAATTAAGCCCACCCTTAATATTCAGACTAATAAACACCAATTTATTTTAAAAGGTACTAAAAAGCAGGAGTGGATGAATTTCATCCTTAAAACATGAAGAAAAAAAACTCTAATACCGTCAAGTTACCATTCACAGATACTGACACAGCACTGCACCATGTTATGGAATTTCAGAAGCTGTGTAGGGAGCAGGTAATCCTCAATGAACCTTGCTGGACAATCAAGGAGACTGTTGACTCCAGGCAGCTTTTAATCAGAAAACCCTGACTGTGGCTAATTATATTGCTGCAAGTCCACATAATCAAATTGTCTATTTCTGCAGGTACAGATAAAGTGTTCTGTCTGCATAAAGGTTTACAGATGAATGTTGTTGATGAATATTATTCTTTCCCATGATTTTATTCAAAGATAACTGATTGCTTTCTTCATAACAGAACTTTTTTTACGCAGAAAAATACACTTAATATTCTGTTATTATTTTAGCCTGTCAGCACGGCTTTAACTGAAATATAGCATGCTGTGTTTTACTTCATTAAGTCTGACGTTCTTTAAATTGCACAATTTATAAACATACCACAGAAACCAAACTTAGCCATTACCTGAAACACTTTGAAAACAGTACGTTTTATAATGCATACACAATAGACTGCGAAATAGGTAATGAACAAATTGATGTAAAACATGCCATGATTCATACTGCAGTACAAGGCCTGCTTTTGTTCAATATTGTTCAAAACAGCTTTGATTAAGGAAAATATGATCAAAATCAGTTTGCTTCCATAGGATCAATTACTCAAGCAGAAGTTACTTTAGATCTGCTGGAAGGTTAATTATGTCCAGATTAGCAGTATATAGCTCCTGTAAATTCTCAATATTCATTTCCTATTGGTATGCAGGCTTTAATAAGTAAAACAAGCAATATTCGGGATCATTTGGAATATAATATTATATTTGACCCTGACAGAGTAACATCCACTCAATTCTTGTCCCTACCACCCTTGTTTGTGACCCTATCTCTTCTTTTGTCTCTCTTTCTTTCAAATTATGCAGAATTATAATGCATTGCAATATTAAGTGGAGAGTAAGAAAAAGTTGCTCAGGTCTGTTGTTCCACATGTATTGCCTTTCAGAGCGAAGGAAACATTGACAAAGAATTTAGAATACAGTGCTTTGCTTGTCCTTTTTATTCCTAAAATTTTAGACCTTAAATTGTCAGAATGCAACTCAAAGACATACCCAATTCAAATAACCTTCTCCTGTGTCAAAATCTGCAGCCCACACCCTCCCTCACTGAGAGGTAGATATGATTTCCACCACTGTCCACTCAATAGATGTCAGCTATTCCACACTCCCCAAAAAACTGCAGTCTGGTTTGATCTGTAAGAATATGACACTTCATCTGTACTTGCACTGAATGGTTCTGTCTCACAACGAGTGCGAAAAGACCAGGATATTCATTGAGTATAAATGGAATTGGATATCTGTGTTCTGTTTAGTTTGCAAAAAAGTTAACTGCATGTGGGAGCACATCACGGAGTTGTCCATTTCAAATTCTGTCTTGATGTATGATTATGGAACATCTGTCGTTTCAGATTTGAAATGTGCGAGTGCAGCAAACAGTAAGAAGATTGTCCATTATCATAACTCACTGGCCTCTCCTGAGACACTCACTCTCAGCTGTTCTCATTCTCCATTGACAGCATTAGGTAATACACTTGAAATGATACCACACAGCACAATAACCTGCAATTTATCTCCAGTAAACTACAAGACAAGTTTCACTCTTTTCTTTTAATACTTGCAAGCTGTCTCTTTCCCTTAATATATATTGGCCAGAGCTGCACAAAGGAATGTTACAATGATAGTGATGTTGTCCCTTGATATTCCTAGCCATCTCTGACCGTATCTAACTTAGTTATCAACAAGTTTCTACACAAAGATTTTGGGGTTTTGTTACTGTATGTGTCAATCCACCTTCATATTTAGAATCAAAAAACATCTTCAAGTAGACCCTTCGCAATAATTATAATTGTTAATCCTACTTGGGTATCTGCTTTCCTTTTGTATTAGCAATCAACTATCGTGTTGAAAGCATCTTATGAAATTAGTTAACAGGATTTCTGCAAATAAATAGATGACATGAAATATTTAGAATATCATTTAAGATATCAAACTTGGATTTCAAACTAGCGGTAAGTAGGCATTGGTCCTTTTCTTTTGTGAAGAAGTTTAAAAATTAACTCGACCAATTATTCCAGAACCATGTCTAAAACTAGCGTGTGTAAGAGAGCAGATGACTGATGGTCTCCTGGAGTGTTAATGGAAGTTTATTTTGTACTCTGGACCCCTTTTGGTCTCACTGCATCAGGTCAACAAGGGCCAGGAAAGCGCTAGACTACTGCAGACCAGCCCTCCAACAAATCTCCTTGGCTGATGAATCAGTGGTCCTTTGTGTTGAAGTCCTTAGGGAAGAAGTACTGAAGGTGGCAAGGAAGCTGAATGGATTCTGAGTGGTGAACTTCAATGTCCATCATCAAAAGTAGTTTAACACCACTTCTGACTCAACTGGTCGAGTGCTAAGGGCCATTCCTGCCACACTGGATTAGCAGCAGGTGGTGAGCGAACCATCAAGAGGGCAAAACTTACTGGCCTCATCATTACCAATCTGCAAATAGAAGGCTGAAGTATTTGCAACAATCTTTAGCCAGAAGTGCTGACTGGTCAGTCCATCTCAGTCTTCTCCAGGGTTATGCAGCATCGTGGAAACCTGTGTTAAAAAATTCGATTCACTTCACATGAAATAAAGAAATGGTTGGAGGCACTGGTTGTTGCAAAGGCTATGGCCCTGACAACTTTCTGCCAATAGTACTGAAGAATAATTTTCCAGAACATGCTACATCCTAGCCAAATTGATCTAGCACAGCTACAAAACTGTCATCTACTCAACAATGAGCAAGTGTGTCCTGTACATGGAAAGCAGAACAAATCCAACCCTGGCAATTCCTGCCCAATCAGCCTACTCTTGACCATAGGTAAAGTGATGGAAGCTGCCATCAGCAGTCCTATCAAGCATCACTTACTTAGCAATAGCCACTCAGCTCCAGACCTCATTACAGCCTTGTTTCTAACATGAACAAAAGAACTGAATCCCAGAGATCAAGTGAGAGTGATTACCCTTGACATCGAGGCTACATTTGACTGAATGTGGCAAAGGAGCTGTCGCAAACCTGGAGTCAAAAGGAATAAGGTGATAAAGTCTCCACTAGTTGGACCTGTACATGGCACATAGGAAGATGGTTGTGGTTGTTAGAAATCAGTTATCTTAGTTCCAGGACATCTCTGCAGGAGGTCCTCAGAGTAGTGTCCTAGGCCTAACTATCTTCAGCTGTTTCTTCAATTATCTTCCCTCTGCCATAAGGCCAGAAGTGGGGATCTTTGCCAATGATTGCACAATGTTCAACACCATTTGCAACACCTCGGATACTGAAGCAGCCTATGTCCAAGTGCAGCTAGGCCTGAGCAATATCTAGACATAGGCTGCCAAGTGGACAGTAATTTTCGTACCACAGAAGTATCAGGCAATTATCATCTCCATTAAGAGAAATCCAACCATCAACCCTTAATGTTCAAAGGCATTATCATCACTGAATACCCACTGTCAAAGTCCTAAGTATTCCTAGTTATCAGAAACTGAACTAGACTCGCCATGTAAATACATTGGCAACAAGAGCTATCAGCCATATGACCAGTAACTCACCTCCTGACTCCCAAATGCTTGTCTACAAGACAAAAGTCAAAAGTGTGATGGAATACTCCCAAGTTTCCTGGATGACCATGGCATCAATAACACCTAAGAAACCTGACATCATTTAGATCATAGCAGCCCAATTGATTGGCACCATATCCCAAACTTTCACTTCCTCCACCACTGACACTCAGTAGCAACAGTGTGTACCATCTACAAGATTCACTACAGAAATTCACAAATGATCCTTACAGAATACTGACCAAATCCATCAACACTACTATTTAGTAGGATGATGGCAACAGATACATGGGAATACCACCACCAGAAAGTTCCCCTCTAAGCCAATCATCAGCCTGACTTGGAAGTATGTCACCGATCCTTCAGTACACCAAGGTCAAAATCCTGGAACGTCCTCCCCAACAGTGTTGCAAGTGTACCTACACTACTCACCTGCAATGGTTTAAGTAAACAGCTCACCATCACTTTTTCCAGGGCAACTAGAGATCAGAAACAAATGGTGGCCTAGCCAGAGATGCCTACATCCCATTAATGAATAACAATAAATATGGGGTTTCTGACAGGAGAGGAAGAAACACTTTAAGCCATTAGCTTAGCAAAAGCTAGTACAAGCATTTTTTTTTTAATTACATGAAAAGCTTTTGAATTCACTTTGAAGAAGACCTTAGTGTAATCAGAGGCAAGTTTAGGTTATTAGCTCCATCATTTACCTCGGTGTAAGAGTTTTAGTTTGTAAATACTTCCAAACTAGTCAGTGTTTGGTTCAAAATCTTCATTGATTATTCAAAGCTGAGAAGGTCTAAGATCTCAGGACTAGGACTGGAGCTGAACAGAAGCACCTAATCCAGTAGCAGATTTGATAAGGAAGGAAAATATCCCTGTACTTTGATGAAATGTAAAGTGACAGTGTTGGGGGCTGGATGTGATTTTTGCCAGGTATTTGAACTCTTATGAAATGTGTTATATCTAGGTAGATTGTTTTCTTTCATTTTGTTTTGATTTCTTTTCCACAATAAACTTCTGCTTTATTGTTAAAACCGAATCAACAGCCTAGCATGCTTGCATTTCTCTGAAAGAGCAAAATATGATCCATTAAGGCAGATTTCATCTTGGGATCTGGCTTGCGCAGCAATAATATCAGTATAGATAGGCAGAAGCGTTTATGCCTACTCTTTCTCAGGATTTGGGCATTGCTGATGAGACCATGACTTGTTGCCCATCCCTATGAGGGTAATTTTTAAAATTCAACTTCAATTATATCATTAAGTTTATGTTGATTTGATCAGCTCTCAGGTGCACCTTCAAATTAGCTGGTTAGATTTTACCTCTATGGGGGGAGGGGGCAGGAACAGAACTGAATTTGGGACTGTTACAGGACATCGGATCAGAAAGGAAACAATCACCAACCTGGGACTTCCATGTTAATACACTCTTTATTGCCATGGAGAAAAGTTCTCCACACAAGTAGGAGTGGTATTTGGGCTTTGGAAACTAAAGCACCACACAGAGGCCTCTCTGAGAGCAATAGCATGCTGTGCCAGACTCTCAGTAGGGGAGAGGTTGCTTCAACACAGAGCTACTCTCTTTCCAATCAGTAAAAATATTTAAGTTAAAAATAAATATTGCACCCGGGCCACCGCAGTCAACAGCGAGAAAAATTAAAAGAATGAAACGCACCTTAACAATTTTAAGAAATTATAATTGCAGTGAGCTCATGCGCATAAACGAGGCATTCAGCGATACTTTGACTATAAACACTGAGAAAAATGGTCCGATGCGGGGTAGTTGAATTTCACAGATGTGCTGTGTAAGACATAGGTGACTTGATTCAAATTAATTTTTTTGCCATGCAGTTGTTGGCCCTCCTGCACAAAGCTTGGAGCAGTCACCTCAATATCACATTGGGGAAAAGCCATTTTGACTAAGATCATCTCACCATAGTTTACCAAGGGTTTGGAATTTGTATAAATCCCCTCAGACTGTTCAAAATTCCGTACCTGAAATATAAATGTACATTGTAAATACAGCCTGTAAAGGTGGGTGCCGTGATGTACCTCATTTACAGTATTCAAAGAAACTCATCTGAATTGCAATTTATGTAATGCCAAATTTGATCTATCATGTCATGCTGTTTTACACATTTGAGAAATAAAGTATTTTTTGGGAAAAGTGCAGTTACATCAGTTCCCAGATAAGAGAAACCAAATTGTTAAAATTAATTACAGTTTAATTTCACAACCACAGATAGTTTTCTCTCCAAGGTAGGATATTTCATCTGTGCTCATACTGAAACAATCTTTCACATAACTGGCATTTAAATACAGGGCCATGAGAGGGTGCTTTCAGACGGCACAGTCAAAATGGTGATGAATGTTTTTTAATGGAATTAGTGCAGCCTCCCAGGACGAGTGATCACAGTGTGATTAGATGTAAGGCTGCCTGACAATCAGACGGAGTTAGCACCAGGATAGAGCAAGCCTTTGGCTTAATGTAACATTCTCACCTCTGCATCAAAAGACATAGGCTTTGAACCCGGCCCAAGACCATCCCAGTCAGTTGACTGAATCCTGTATTAACAGAAAGTGGGATAGATGTGTCTGGTCGTTTCAGCTAATTTCCCCCTCTTGGTACAGGTTGGCAAAGGCCCTGATAATCATCAAACCTGGGATGAATAACTACACCACCATCATGGAAAGAGGCTTTATATTACAATCTGTTAATCAGCCTGTGACTCTTTTCACTGCTTCATATTATTCGTTAAGAGACAAATACAATGACATTAAAGAAAGGAACTAGGACATAAATATGAAATTATAATTTAAGGCTTTAAAAAGATCATTGGAAGAATGAAGAGACAAAATAGAACTCCTGCCTACACAATGGAGGGAAAATAAGGGCACAGTTCAGAAGGGTGTTGGGAAGGAAGGAAGGGGAGGTAAAGGTCCCTAACTTGCAGTTTTGTAAATTCAGCTGAATCCAAATTGGGTTAGCATTGTAGGAGGTCCACTGCCTCAGGATTAATCCTGTAGATCTATTTGTCTTAAAACTAACCCATTGCTGATGGACCTGCTGTCCATCATCTCATGCATAGAGAAAGAATGTCCACAGAAAAATGCAAGATTGCAGGCAATACAATACCTAAAAAGCATCAAGGTGGCAACTAAAATGGAAACAACAAAGGAAAGGTGAGAAAACAAGGATGGAAGTTGGGAATAGGTGGGTGGGCGTCTGGCTGGGAAGGGCATAAGATTTTGGATGCAGCAGGAAAACAGTGGAATTCTTAGTTTTAAATCTGTTAAGCAAAACTTTACATCTTCCTTTCAGCTCTTACAGTTAAGCCCAAGGATAAATTAGTACTATAAAAACAACAGTTGCTGAGACAACAAAATGGTTAAAAACTGTAAATGTGAAGAAAATGTAAGTTTGATAGCAGTACTGTGGCTCAGTGGTTAGCACTGTTACCTCACAGCACCAGGGACCAGAGTTCAATCCCGCCCTCAGGTGAGTGTCTGTATGCAGGTTGCATGTTCTCTCTGCATGTGTGTGGATTTCCTCTGGGTGCTCTGGTTTCCTCACACAGTCCAAAGATGTGCAGGTTAGATGGATTGATGATGCCAAATTATCCATTGTTTCCAGGGATATGCAGGCTAGGTGGGTTAGCCATGGGGAAATGCAGGGTTAGAGGAATAAGGTAGGGGGATGGGTATAGGTGGGATGCTTTTCGGAGGGTTGGTGTGGGCTCGATGGGCCAAATGGCCTGCTTCCGCACTGTATGGATTCTATGAACATTCATCACTAGGCTCAGCAGGGAGAGGGGAAAATCCATAGAACCTTGTGAATGGCAGTTGCCGGTCCAAACTGTCATGCATACTTCAAAATAGAGCTCCAGTACATTCATTTCCAAATAATACTGTCTTTTATTGAACTGTTTTCATCCTTAATGGTAGCACATACTGAAACAATGTAAAATTTGAGTCCTTCTTGTTTTAAATGTCGATGTGGCATCACTCCCCGTTGTCCTTATTGAAGGAAGTTGCAAGTGCCTCCAATCAGCAATTTCTTTTTGCCTTCATTAAATGCGCTTTGCTAGCCATCTTCTGCATTCTTCCAGTGTAACCCTTCAAACTACCTTAACAAATCCCAAGAATGGATGTATCACAGACGGTGTTTGTTTCGGTAAGGTGTGTGAGGTTTTGTGCTGTGAGAAGCTAACTTTGTGGATGCCACTTGCATTGTGGTGGCACTCAGCCAAATGGTGAATCAGCAGCATTTTCAAATTGATTTATAGTAGCAAACTGTGCCCTGCCACTATAAGCATGGATACTTCTTCCAAGAATCTCTAAAACAATACAAATGAGTAAAGAACTGATAGAGTTCTGCTGCAGTTATTTCTCCTTCTTTGAAAGGAACAATTGATCTGCCATTTCAAATAGCTGCTGCACATGATTAATCATTCCAAAACCATTGTAAAGTTCATCAGATGGGCCCATTCGGGTCAGAGACTCCACATTAAAATATAATGAGGGCAATTTTGAGCAATCGCCTGAAAGTGGTCCTCTATTTTGTCATTGGAACTGAGCAAGTTTGCCTAACGTCTTTTACAGGCAGACATATACAATTCTAAAATGCACAAGATGATAAGTTTACTACACAATTTGCTTTCTTGCATTTAAAACTGCACAATTAATCGGATTACTCGGGTGCTTATTGAGCATCATTTCATTGGGTTTCAGGTAGCTTCAGCTGCATTAAGAGATTAGGTGAGAGATTGCAAAGTCAAGAAAGTCTCTCTGTCACTCTGCTCAAACAATCTGTGCAGTGTAATCCTACAATGTACTTAAGGCTTCCTGAGTTTAATGAAGACTACAACTACATCTCACAGCTGGAGTTGCACAATCTACCGTACGGTAATGACTGGCTGTGTTACCGGCATTCACAGAGCATGCTGGGACTTGCTATTTGCTAACACATCCCTGCCCAATCATGGAAACCCCTGAGTAGTTATGACGGCAAACATATTGACGGAATGTGAGGATGAATTCATACATTTATTTACCTCTCTGCAGTGGGGAAGAAATGAAACACTTTAATTCACAAGAAACCATCCACAACTGTTGACATCATTGCCTCCGAACACACCTCTGAAAGTTTTGTTTTGAAATGATTTTCAGTGTGCTAAGCACCTCTCTTGCACTCCAAAATCTTTCCACATTTCAACACACTAACATTAAACTCATGTTCAGAAGCGTCACGGAATACTCTATGTTAAGGAAATATTTTCCAAAGCTAGCTGTGAGAAAAGTTGTTATCTTGCTATCTAATTCTTTAGGTACAAACCACATCCTAGACAACTCCAAAATTCAGAGAAAACAAGGTGTAGAGCTGGATGAACACAGCAGGCCAAGCAGCATCAGAGGAGCAGGAAGGCTGACGTTTCTGCCTAGACCCTTCTTCAGAAATGGGGGAGGGGCAGGGGATTCTGAAATAAATAGGGAGCAAGGGGGAGGCGGATAGAAGATGGATAAAGGAGAAGATAAGTGGAGAGGAGATTGACAAGTCGAAGAGGCGGTGATGGAGCCAGTAAACGTGAGTGTAGGTGGGGGGGTAGGGAGGGGATAGGTCAATCCAGGGAGGATGGACAGGTCAAGGGGGCGGGATGAGGCTAGTAGGTAGGAGATGGGGGTGGGGCTTGAGGTGGGAGGAGGGGATAGGTGGGAGGAAGGATAGGTTAGGGAGGCGGGGACAAGCTGGGCTGGTTTTGGGATGCGGTTGGGGGAGGGGAGATTTTGAAGCTTGTGAAGTCCACCTTGATACTTTTGAGCTGCAGCGTTCCCAAGCGAAATATGAGGTGCTGTTCCTGCAACCTGCGGGTGGCATCGTTGTGGCACTGCAGGAGGCCCAGGATGGACATGTCATCTAAGGAGTGGGAGGGGGAGTTGAAATGGTTTGCGACTGGGAGGTGCAGTTGTTTGTTGCGAACCGAGCGTAGGTGTTTTGCAAAGCGGTCCCGAAGCCTCCGCTTGGTTTCCCTGATGTAGAGGAGGCCACATCTGGAACAGCGGATACAGTATACCACATTAACAGATGTGCAGGTGAACATCTGCTTGCTGTGGAAGGTCTTCTTGGGGCCGGGGATGGGGGTGAGGGGTTAGGTGTAGGGACAGGTGTAGCACTTCCTGCAGTTGCAGGGAAAAGTGCCAGGGGTGGTGGGGCTGGAGGGGAGTGTGGAGCGGCCAAGGGAGTCCCAGAGAGAGTGGTCCCTCCAGAAAGCAGATAAGGGTGGGGAGGGAAAAATGTCTTTGGTGGTGGGGTCGGATTGCAGATGGCAGAAGTGTCGGAGGATGATTCGTTGGATCCGGAGGTTGGTGGGGTGGATTGTGAGGACGAGGTGGATTCTGTTTTGGTTGTTATTGCCGGGAGCGGGTATGAGGGATGAGTTGCAGGAAATGTGGGAGACACGGTCGAGGACATTCTCGACCACTGAGAGGGGAAGTTGCGGTCCTTGAAAAATGAGGACATCTGAGATGTTCGGGAGTGGAATGCCTCATCCTGGGAGCAGATGCGGCAGAGACGAAGGAATTGGGAATAAGGGATGGTATTTTTGCAGGAAGGTGAGTGGGAAGAGGTGTATTCTAGGTAGCTGTAGGAGTCGGTGGGCTTGAAATGGATATCGGTTTCCAGGTGGTTACCAGAGATGGAAACAGAGAGGTCCAGGAAGGATTCAGAGGTATCAGAGATGGTCCAGGTGAATTTAAGGTTGGGGTGGAAGGTGTTGGTGAAGTGGGTGAACTGTTCGAGCTCCTCGTGGGAGCACGAGGCGGCGCTGATACTGTCATCGATGTAACAGAGGAAGAGGTGGGGTTTAGGGTCAGTGTAGGTATGGAAGAGGGATTGTTCCACATAACCTACAAAGAGGCAGGCATAGCTTGGGCCCACGCAGGTACCCATGACCACCCCCTTTGTCTGTAGGAAGTGTGAGGAATTGAAAGAGAAGTTGTTACGGGTGAGGACGAGTTCAGCTAAGCGGATGAGGGTGTCAGTAGAGGGGGACTGGTCGGGCCTGTGGGACAGGAAGAAGCGGAGGGCCTTTAGGTCATCTGCATGGGGAATGCAGGTGTCTCGGGACTGGACGTCCATGGTAAAGATGAGGTGTTGGGGACCAGGGAATTGGAAGTTCTGGAGGAGGTTGAGGGCGTGGGTGGTGTCACAGATGTAGATGGGGAGTTGCTGGACCAAGGGGGAGAAAATGGAGTCGAGATAGGTGGAGATAAGTTCAGTGGGGCAGGAGCAGGCAGAGACAATGGGTCGACCAGGGCAGTCAAGTTTGTGGATTTTGGGAAGGAGCTAGAAACGGACGGTGCGGGGTTGGGGAACAATGAGGTTTGAGGCTGTGGGTAGGAGGTCACCTGAGGTGATGAGGTTGTGGATGGTTTGGGAGATGATGTTTTGGTGGTCAGGGGTAGGGCCACGATCAAGGGGGCGGTTGGAGGAGGTGTCAGAGAGCTGGCGTCTGGCCTCGGCCATGTAGAGGTCAGTGCGCCATACTACAACTGCACCTCCCTTGTCCGCGGGTTTTGTGGTGAGGTTGGGATTGGAGCAGAGGGCTGCACATTCTGTGGGTGAGAGATTGGAGTGGGTGAGAGGGGTAGAGAGGTTTTTTCAGTTTATGATTCGGTTTCATTTTTGAATAATGTTTAGATATTTTTCTCGGTTATTTATGAGCTGGTCCGCATTGGGAATGTTTCCCCTCACCTAAAGAATGGCTATGGTCCAGTCTTGGTTGGTTCTTGAAAAACTCTTTCATTTACATTATAATACTCTGTTCACTTCAAGCTAAGTACTTTTTTTTATACTGAGTTTTCCTTGTCTCTTCTCAATCTCTAGCCCATCACTGCTGAACATCACTTTTACATTAATAGAGGGGTCAATAACCAAGGGGCATACATTTAAGGAAAGAGGTAAGAGGATGAGAGGGCAAATGAGATTTTTTTCACTAAAAAGGATAATGGGAGTCTAAAACTCACTGTCTGAAAGGGTTCTTGAGTCAGAAACCCTTGTAACATTTAACCAATATTGAGATAGTCATTCGCATTGCAATAGCAGGGCTCTAGACTAAAAGCTGGAAAATTGGTTTAGTATCATCAGATCTTTGTTGATCAGCATAGACTTGGTGGGTTGAATAGCTCCTTTTTGCGCTGTAAATATCAATGAGTCTACATCCCTTTTTTTATGCCCCCACAAACATGTCGGAGGTACTTGGAAAGTTAGAGGGATGTAATGTTTTGATATATTCTAGACAGCTGAAAGAAATTTAAGTGAACATTTCTGGCCAGTGGATTTGCCAGGAAACAATTATAAGTAATGGTGAGATTAAAAGCAAGCACACAAAATGCTTATTATAATAACAACCAATCTATCACAGAGAATTACAGGATCATTTAGCCTCATATCAATGGCAAGGAAATTAACGGAATCTATTCTCAGAATGAAGTAAGTCAGAGGAGAGTTAAGCTAACAATAATTTACTAGGAATCAGCAAGTCTGGATTTAGAATAAGGCAAACTTCTCAATTTCCCAGAGGAAGATATGATTAGTTAAATAGCTGATGGTACTGGTTATTTAGACTTTCAACAATACAAAATTTCTTGAGACAGACATATAATTAAACTTAATGCCAATGATATCCATGGTAGAACTAAGGTCTTGAGAACTGGCAGAAGCAACAGTCAACTGGGAAGGTATTGACTGAAGCCTTACATGAAACAATGATTTCTATGTTTCGGGTTCGGGGGCGGGGGGTACTAGAAACATATATATGGCTGTCAATTTTGTTTATTTATTCATAGGATGTGGGTGCCGCTGGCTGGGTCAACTTTTATTGCCTATCCCTAATTGCCCTTGAGAAGATGATGGTGAGAAGGTGGCCTCCCTGAAACACTGCAGTCCATGTATTGTTGATCGGTCCACAAAGCTGTTTGGGAGGGTTGTTGCAGCTTCTTGGCTGAGTGACCCTGAGGGAAGGGAGGCAGTTTTCAAAGTCGGGATGGTTTGTGGCTTGGAGGGGAACTTGCAAGTCGTGGTATGCCCTTGTCCTTCTGGGTGGTAGAGGTTGCAGGTTGAGAACGTACTTTCTCAAAAAACTATAGTGGGCCGTTACAGTACAACTTGTAAATGATTCACATTACTGTCTCTGAGCATTGGTGGTGGAAGGAGTAAATGTTGAAGGTGCTAGATGGAGTGCCAATCAAGTGGGTTGCCACAGTAGGGCAATCAAATATGCAGTTAAAGATTTGCAGGCAATTTAAATTGAATATAAATTAAAGAAACGTAAATGAGACATTACTGTTTAAAAATGTATCATAAGTATTCAATAAATGAAATTGAATCATTACAGTAAGGCTTAGAAATTGGTTTGGGCATGGCAATGGATTTAATCCTTGAAAGATCTAGGAAATGCAGCAAATCGATTGCAAAAAACAATCACAGGAGGCTAACATATATAGCCACAAGAGCAGACTACAAACTTGCTGAAGTTATCCTAAATAATACAAAGCACCTTACAAAGCAGACCTCTTCCTGCTGCTGAACAGCATGCAAAAGATTATTCATAGTTAGACAGAGGTAATTTTAACATCCAACAAGCTTTGGGTTAAGGTGGGAAGTTGAAAATTTGAAAATGCAATACATCTCACCATCTCCTTTTTAGTTTTCGCTGAGGTGACAGTAATGGTCGAATCTTCTGCTGTGACTTAGGGCCAAGCTTAGAGGATGGAAATGCTTCCACTGAAGTGAGGTGCTGTCTTGGCCCAAATGAGGTACTGAACCTGAAGGCCCATTGTCAACCTCTGTGCTCTGCCACCATTTGAAGGCCTTGTCCTGCAGTTACCGTCATGAACTGAGCTGCTGCAGTTTGTCGCCATGCAGAATGCTCGACAGGTAAGGCTGTGGGGGATGTTTGTCACCACAGGGTGGAGGGGTCGAGCATGTGTTCAAAGACAATCTGATCCCCCTTACCTCACCCTGTGATCCTACCCTGCAATACTGTTCACCCTCTTCCACATATTTTACCTGGGGTCTGAGTCTGATCCATTGGGACTCTGAATTCTATCCGTCCATCAGCAGCCACAGATTCCTCTCTCCAAACAGAGACCAAGACCTTTGACGCCACAACAAGATTTAATTCTAGGGTGTGGGCAACCCATCCACTCTGATGAGCTGTTTCATGGAAACATTTTACTTGTCTTAAAAGTTTATCAACTTTCAGTTTCTGTCTTAATCCTGTGGCCTGTTTCAATGCTACAGGAACCACCCTTAACCATCAGAAAGAGGTGAATTTTGATCTGCTTGGAAGATGCTGCACACTTCTGTTTTACAGGGCCTTTACTTTTCAACACAGAAACTAGGAGCAGGAGTAGGCTGTTCTGCCCATTAAGCCTGCTCTGCAATCCAATACAAACACTGGTGATTCTCCATCTCGATGCCATATTTCCCCTTTCTCTCCATACCCTTTGATGTCTTTAGTGCTTAAATAGTTATCGATCTCTTTTTTGACCTGATCTCCTTAGCCTGCTCTGGTAGTGAATTCGAGGGTTGACCATTCTCTGAGAGAAGAAATACTCTCTCAATTC
This sequence comes from Ginglymostoma cirratum, assembly GCA_024137785.1. NCBI lineage: Eukaryota > Metazoa > Chordata > Chondrichthyes > Orectolobiformes > Ginglymostomatidae > Ginglymostoma > Ginglymostoma cirratum. The sequence goes on along the minus strand of JAHRHZ010000079.1, from coordinate 11,759,391 downwards.
AATCCTAAATATCCTACTCCATACCACCCTACCATGCCAGCACTATTAAGTATATGTTTTTTACACCACTACTTAGGAACCTGAATGAACAGGAGCATTTTGTCTCACTCAGATAAATTGACACTGTAAACATCCCAGACTTCCATGATTTCCATCCAGCCGTATTCCCAACATCATTGACTTCCCTCCTCTACCTATGAACTCCAATAACCCGACACCAATCCTAATCTGAATCAACAAACCAACTTTTGGAGTACTGTACACATTTCTGGTCACCCAGCTATAGAAAGGATATTATCAAATTGGAAAGGATGCAGGAAAGATTTACAAGAATGTTACTGGGAGTTGGGGGTTTGTGTTATAAAAATAGGTGGGATAGGGTGGGACTTTCTTTCCCCTGGACTGTAGAAGGTTCAGGGGTAAACTTATAGAGGTTTATAAAATCATAAGGGGCATAGATAAGGTGTATAGCAACGGTCTTTTCCCTAGGGTTGGAGAGTTCAAAACTAGAGGGCATAATGTTAAGGTGAGAGGAGAATGATTTAGAAGGGACCTGAGGAGCAACTTTTTCACACAGTGGTTGGTTTGTGTGTGGAATGAACTGCCAGAGAAACTGACAGATGCAAGTACAGTTACAACGTTTAAAATATATTTGGACAGGTACATACATGGGAAAAGTTTAGAGAGATATAGGCCAAATGCATGCAAATGGGACTAGTACAGTTTGAGAAACTTTGTCAACATGGATGAGTTGGACCGAAGGTTCTGTTTCCATGCTGTATGACTCGCAATCTACAATTTTATCTTTCCCCTTTGATGGTTGAAATGTTTTGACCTCTCCCTAAGCCTCTCAATCTCTGACTACACCTCATCCAATCACTCTCGGTAGCCACACTTAACTGACCCCTTACTCGCAATATCTGGTGAATGGCCTTTTCTGATATGTGGGAACCACACGGAGGAGAAATGAATACGATACATATGAACTTCTAGCGTCATGTATTTATTGACATCGTTGTTACCAATTGTTTCGACACAAGATCTCAGAGAGTGGGATCTGAGAGAAACAGCTGCACTTATTGCAAATGCAGAAAGTGGCAAGAGCCGTGCACCCTAGGCTAACGACAGCAGCCTGAGGACATGAAGGTAGGCATTGAAGATGAAAATTTACTCCAATGATTCCTGTTGTAACTGGTGCAATGGATCAGGTTGTACCAAATGGAGGACAATGGGTTACCTAGCGACAAGGACAGAATTTTCAGTATCATTTAACTTGTTTGGTGGTAGGGAGTTTTTTAGGTAAAATTTTCCTTGTGAAATGGAGTCCACAATTAGGCAAAATGTATGAGCAATCAATCTGAACCAAACTCCTCTTTTTCATTTTGTGTTTGTTGGTCCTACACAGCAGACCACATAAAATTAAAACATAGTTCTGTCAACAAGACAGACAGAAAAGTATATGGACCTAAAATTAAGAAGTAATAAGTTACGGTATGTTGGTAGCTTTGGACTATATTAGGAATTTCTGATAGGAGTTCAAATAGGCTGAAATATTGAAGAAATTCGCTGGCTCGATCTTTTCATTTGGAAAGTTACTCATTGTTTTACACAGGTTACACAATTGCCTCATTCTATCTGCAAGAGAAAAGCTGCTGAAACAGCAGAGTCTGAGCCTCTGGCGCCCGCTGGAACTTTCCCTGATAAATCGATTCAGTGTGTGGAGAGTAAACAGGGAGCTACACTTGACAAGGAAGATAAAGGGCAGTTACAACATGCAATTTGTATGATTGAAGCAATCAGACCACAGGAAAAAAAGATTGCAAAGCATGTCAGTGCAGTCAGTGTCTTGAATGGAGCACAGCAATAGGAGCAAATGAAATTCACCAGATCACTGCCACCCGCTTAATTAGGCCTGTCTATCAAACCTAACAGGCAAATGTTGTAAAAGCACAATCTTATTGCGGCCTCTGCTCATGCCTAGATGCACAGCCTCTTGTATTGCCCTTTACAAATCCTTCCCAATAACTGTGAACTTGCTAGATTCATCTGATTTATCACATTTCCTTGCAACCCACAGAAGTCTCACAATGAAAATTGCTAGTTCCGGGATTTGTGATAAAGTAAGTCATATGCCAGTTGCCAGTGAAACTATGGTGCTAGATGTAGTACCTGAGATTTCATATTGAGTGAAACCAATCAAAGAGCTTCTATACCAAACCTCAGATGTGGGAGAATGTCTCATTACTAAAAGCATTTTCTTTTTAGCAAAGAAGGACAGGCTTTCAGCTTAACATCAGGTATTCCACAATGAAGTGCAATCTTGTTATTTATAAATGAAAGGAAAGGAAAGTCAAACAGACTAGAGTTTCATGGTATAGTGGTTAAATAGAGAATGTCACTGTTATTAATTATATGTTTTGTGCTGAATGAGGTACAAATCACACGTATGAACTCCTTGCATGCATACTATAAGGCAGGAGATCTGCAGTGAGCAGTTAGCAGTTTTTCAGTAAAAAAAAAGCAAACATTTTATGAGAAAAGTGAAGCAGGTATTTTGGCTCTGCCTTGATTATTTCAAGCCTGCAAATGTACTTGCCATTAGGCCTTTGTAACTTTCTTATTGTACTCTGGCACTACCAGATCCGCCACTCTAGAAAACTAGACCAAAAGCTGGCAAAAAGCTTACATATTCCCAATAATTCCACTGACAGCTCAAAAGCAACTTTGGTTTAATCTTTGACATACAGTTGTAGAGAGTTAGACTGAAAATGCTCAAAATAACTGACTCGAAAGTCGTACCCTGCATTTTTTCATTGTTACTTCAGCCTATAAGATCACTGACAGTGATTTAGAAGTCGCTGAAAGGGGATATGTTTGGAAGGCTGTATTTCCTAGAGGTATACCCTTGCCCTTTCCAAAAGAGTCTGATGTTTTTCATGCCTCAGTTGATGCAAATTTGAGCCCCTTCACATTCTGAATTAAGAATCTGGAGACAGTAAAGACTGCAGATGCTGAAAACTAGAGTCAATAAATGTGGAGCTGGAAAAGCACAGCAGGCCAGACAGAATCCGAGAAGCAGGGAAGCCAATGATTTGGACCATTCGTCAGGACTTCCAGTATCTGTAGTCCTTACTGTCTCCAAATCACTGAAAATCGTATGGTGCAGTCTTGGGGAAGGATGCCCACCTTTCCTCCTCCCTCCAAAGACAGCTTAGTGACTGTCTCTCCCACTGCAACTCCCTGGTTATCTCCTCTGCCATGAAGCTCCGAATTAAGAATCTGTTGTTTTCACTTTTAGTGTACTCTGGTTTCCTCAAAAAAAATCACTCAAATTAGTGATGTAACATCCAGAGCGAAATACCCTTGAGTGTGTATTTCCTGCGCGAGTGTTCAGCAATTTCATTCCACATCATAAACGCCAATGATACATCCACAATTAACGTAAGATATAGTTTGCTGTCCGTGCTTAGTTCTTTTTTCATTCATAGCCAAGACGGGATTGTATGATACATGCTATCTGAATCTGGTGACTTGACTAATTTCAGTCACACTTTTTTTTGAATAATTTTGAATAACCTTTTTAATAATAACCTGCAGATAGGTTAATGCTCTTATGTAAGTTGACAAGACCTGCTCTCTAACCTCCTGCTTACAAGCTGAGCTGAAATTCCTACCATTCCATCATTGCAACAGTCCTCTGCATATCTAAGTTGTAAGATCCCTATTTAAAAAATCGTTTCATTTATCGTATACAAAACTCCTTGCTACTTCCCTTCACAATGCCGCATATCTGTAGATTTGTCAGGTGGAGTAGGGGGGAGCGGTTATGGAAGGCAGTGAGATTAACATTTAGGAGTGCACTGACAACAGCTCTGTGTGAAAGATGTTTCACATAATGTGTTTAATGGTTGCAAGCCAGTCAGTAGACTACATAGGAAGTCCATTTCTCCAAACATTCCCTTTTTTCATAAAAAAGCAGAACACTGCAAATCTCTTCTAGCATCTTTAGGGTGAGTAGCACAAGCTTCAGACTCGTTTCAGCTACAACGAGTGGACATTGCTTAACATCTCCTCTTTCAAACTCCAAATCTTCATTCTTCCCACAGCATTGGCCACTCAGCTTTGTTTGATCTCTTGGGATCATATAGTCCCAACATTATCTTCAACTGCATCATTTTTGGGACACCATCTTGAGCCATTTTGCACAGATTTGCAAGACTCAAATTTCACGAAGTGCAATGTCTCCAACAGCCTGGTTTAAATGATTGTTTAACCTCTTTTCTAGCCAAAACCTCATGTGCTGAGTGATTCAATTTCTTACAACTGGAGATCTGCTTTCCCTACACTGTACACACTTTGTTCATTTTGTCTGGCGCCCTCCAAAATATTTCCATTTTGCTTCTAGTCCTGATCATTCTGCTGGGTTCTTCTGCAAATATTTCATTCTGCTATATGGCCTGGAATTTCCTTTTCAGTGTAATGGACAGTCTCATCTGTTCAATCAATAATATGATCTGGGCAATGATTAACATTCTGCATAATCTGACAGCTTTCTTGAGAATACGTCTCTTCTCTCTTCGTAGGCAAGCCCTTATGGAGGTGTGGCTTATGCCTAAGGCAATCTTATTTCCGATGAGATCACCTTTAAGTTGTCCAAACACTTAGAATTTAGCTCGATGAGTCAGTACCATTGTATTCTGATCAATAATGTGTCTCTATTCCTGAGCTTGGATGTTGATCATACATTGTTCAGAAATGTTATGAATATGGATACAAAGTATGCCTTCAAAGTCTCTCTTCGCTGGATTCTCTATTCCTCAGTGAGTTCTATGGTGCAATGCAGCTTGTAGCACTCTTTCCCTAGAACTTGATAAGAAACTTGCAATTTTTATTTGCTCAGACTTTTTATTAAATTTTGTAACTCTTACATAGTTTTGTTGAAACTGGAACAAATTTCATTTCTGTCTCAAATGTCATTTTCATAGCAAAACACAGTGAAAAATTCAGTCATCCTGAAGCAGCCAGCATTTCACAGTTGTACGCTTTAGTTTTAGTTCTTCCTTCCTGTCTTTTTGCAGTTGATGGGTCTCTTACAGCTCTGAAAGTTCACTCAATCTCAGCTGGACTTTTCTGACACCATGCTTGAAGTAAGGTACTTGACAGCGCCAGAAACCAAACTACAAACTGTTACAGTGGAGGTTGAGGTCACATGATGACAACAAGCCATGGCTGCCACCACCACACCATGTTCAAATGATTTTCTCCAAACAGAACAGGTTGGGCAACTGTGAAAACTGGGTAAAGAATGAAAGAACTGGCCTTGTATACACTATCCTTTCATACTTCGGCTATCTCAAAGTACTCCATGACAAAGTAATATTATTCAGGAAATATTACTACTTAGAAGCTGCTTGTATCGGCACCCTCTAATACCCTTTCATGGCCATCAATTTGTGCACAATATATACTGTAAGCATATTCGGTAATTCTTAAACAGCCTTGTTCCTGCTACAACAAATTATCTGCTGGCATACATGCATTAAATTGCATCTATTGTTGAGCTTGTTAACATGAATATAACCATTATTTTTTATTCTACAATAGATTGAAAGTGGAGTTTGGGTTAGCAGTAAGGACATGATTCTAATTGTCGACAGAACTACAACTTAGCCGTTTCTGCCAGTTTAGAATTGTTGCCATATCACAGCTGCTTTTCTCAGCAGTACCATTTAAAGTTGAGAGATGTAGCGAAAATAAAAGCGACTTGCATTTAAATGGCATTGCTCATGGCTTTGAGATGTGACATGTGAAAGCACTTCACAGCCAATGAATTATTTAACTCTAGTCGCTGTTGTAAAATAAGAAACATGGCAGCTAATTTGTGCTCAGCGGGATCCTACCAAAAACAAAATAATAATGATCAGATCTTCTGTTTTACTGAATTTGATATGAGGATTAAATATTGGCCATATGCTGGGGACTCCCTGTCCTCCATCAAAATAGGGCCATGGAATCTTTTCGGTCCGCTTGAGAGAACATCATTGTGCCCAAAAGACATCAATGTCAATAGTGCAACATTCTCTCAATGTTAGCCTAGCACAGGGACTGTCAACCTAGATTCTGTGCTCAAGGCCAGGATTTTCACAGGACCATACAGACTCCATGGAGCTTTGAAATGGAAAGTGGGACCCTGATATCCCAACCCATTTTTGTCAGATTCAATACTTGCTGACAGGGGAAAGGGAGCGGGCTGCGACTTTCACACAATGGGAAACTGACATTCAGCAAAGCTATTTTAACCCAATACTGAATTCAAACAGATCCTAGTTTCCCTCAAGTTACTCCTACAGTATAGGAGTCATAATCTTTTGACAGTACCCACAAATGTACTCAAAAGATGGGTATAACATGTGGAGGTAAGTGTCGAGAGAGTGAGCTGGAGCTGAATGGGAAATTAAGAGGCATCAGTGCAAGACAACCACAAAGAGTTGATTCATGATCATTTCCTCCTTGCTTTCATAGAGTACAGATCCATAATCTTATAAATTTATGCCTGATTTCCCCCTCCCAAACTTCCAGTCGTTTTTAGTCATCTCTAATGCTATTGGAGGGATTCTTGAATCTCATCCTAATTGTTGACTGTTTAAAGATTTAGTTGTAAAAGATCTACAAATTCTTCTTTGATCCAAGTGTGTAACATCCAGCCTCAGCACTAATTATGTGAGAAATCGCAATTGCCATTATATCACCAGCCCTGGAAATTATTCACACAATGCTTGAAGGAGACCACAAAGCTATATAGACCTTTAGCCAGTGTACTGCTCTGTTCTAGCTAATTAGGTTCTGTGCTTGAAATCATGTTGCATCCTGTCTAGCTGGTGGCTACATGACATCCTCCTAGACAGTTGATCTTGTTCCTTTGAGATACTGTGCCGCATTATAAATGCTTTTTCAAGCACTGATGATTCCAACCGTATTAGATGCAGGCAGTTCGATCACAAACAATAGAGTAATCTATTATGTCATTGCAACACAACTGTAATAGAAACATTATCAATAGGTCCACATGGGCCTGCAGGAAGCATAGCTTATAAATCAGTTAAATTTAGTAGCTTGTAACATTATCAGTGTGCTTCAATTAATCCATTCATTAACGTAAACATTTGGAAAGATTTTAATCTTAAAGGTAAGATACTGCACTTCATTGGAATCAGTGGTTTTATTTTTTGGCCGGTATCTGTAGTTGAATATCTAACCACAGCTAAATTGCAAACAAAACAAAACATCCCAGTGAAGCAGCTTTTCATCAAAAGCTCATCAATGGCAGTTAGGTATGACTGTTGCTTCTGTCACATACACACATGCACAATTGCAATGTGGTGGTGCAACCTAAGGCCTACAAAACATTATCTACTTAGTGTTTTAATATGAAATTCAAATAACTTCAACTTTGGCACCAATTCCCTCATCTTACACAATTTGCAAAACAGCATATTATGGCACCGACTTTGTGATTATTTATTTCAGTGTCTAAAAAAAAGAGGTTACATGTGAAAGCAAGCAGTCTCCTGATAATTTGAAGTCATTTCTGCACTTGAAAGAAAATTAAAGCATCCAGTTCTGCAATTCAAATTAAACCACATAAATAACACAACAAAGTGGGAATTCAAAGCTAAGAATACCTGAATTAGCAGATAATTTGAATTAAGTGAATTTGAGTGGTAGATTGCAGTCTTCTCCCACATTTATGAATATTTTTCTCAAAACACATTGCAAACATAGATACGATGAGATTCAGATCTCGATTAGGAATGGTGTTTGACACCAATTATTTTCAGAGTCTAGGATCAGAAAGACTTTAATCTACAATGAGTAACAGCACCACTTTGGTCGTTTGGTGAACATTAATAGTGGGATTAGATGACGATTGGCTGTCCATGTTCTTTCTCTTTAAATCCAAAAACAATTTTCACTATATTGTTAATAATAAAGAGGGGGCATTTTCTTGAACATTATACTTACACGTGTGCATAATGGAAAACTTGCTACTGCTCTTTCTGTGATCTAAAAAGCAACATCCCAAGGACTGAAACATCCCAAAAAGAAAAAGGTTAATTTTAAGTCCTCTTCTGTGAAATTGGTATATCAAAGTAAAAAAGGTATGTATTTCCCTCGGGCGTTAATCACATAATCAGACTTTGTGGTTTAAGCTGACGTTACATCAATTACAGCTTAATAAAGTATGAATCCTGAAGTTATTTTGTCGAAGAAGAAATTCAGGTATGTATGAAAAATGTGTTTTATTTTACCCTCAGAACATACAAACAAACTAATATATTGTTGTAAAACAATGACCCTACATTTCTTGTTTTTCAAACACATCTACTTTGGATAGCTTTCATCATTGAATGCAAACTGTCAAGGAAGGGTTGAAGTGAGAAACAGAGCAAGACTTTTTTGCCTCAATGTCCCTGAGTTTTCTTTCTTATTATTTTCACTTAACTGTCTTATGCCTGTTGTGCTTCCGTAACTGAGGGTTCAGGGAAATTAAATTCATTTATTCTGTTGACTCTGCAGAAGAAGTTGCTATACATTAAAGTCACTGAAGCACAAGTTAGAAAGAGAGACAATTTGTGAAAACTGTGACACAGGGTGCACCATATTCCTTTTTCCAATGTGCTGCACCACAGAGCAATGCGACATGGATAGTGGGTTAGTGATTGACTGACAATATTTTGATTGACATCCTGGACTAAACAGAATTAGCTTACTATAGAATCTATGCCGGTACTCACTTTTTGGCTGAGCCCAGTGTTTGACATCAACTGAGCAACTTTCTATGTTTGAGCACATTAAATTTTAGTCTTTCTTGGGTGCACAGCAAGTGGCTGCAAATTTATTAATGACTTTATTTTTAATAAGATTTACAAGGTCAAGAACATAAAAGAAGAAATGTGTTGCCCTGAGACTTGTTTCTCCACAGCACTGAGCTTGTCCAGGTTTTTTCTGGAAGCACTTATTCAAGCTCAGCTATGTGAATCCTCTTCCAATATTGCTAGTTCAGCTTGTTCCAAAAGTACAAAATTCATGATGTACTTAAAATTTTGAGAAGTCAACAAGATCTGATTATAAATGGTTCCATTGTACAAGCAAATTGCTGACACAACATCTTTAACATATTCCACTTTGTTCCTGAGTTGGTCCATATGAAAGTCAGGTTTAATGTAATGTGTATGTCTATATTAATTTGCTGTTCTAACTGCATCCCAGTTTTTCTTTTGACTGCAATCTTTAATGGACAGTGCTGCTCTAAGTGGAATTGTTTCAGTTTCTTGTCCAAGGACAGACAGGGTGTAAACTTGAGCAGAATTGTTTCTGCACTTTTGCGATAAATTAATTTTCCGCTCTTATTCTCTTACGTAGGATAAAATGAAAGGACTGAGATAACAGAGGATGATAGGGTGCAACGATAAAAGATAAATACTTGAATGGCGGGAAATGAAAATAACATGACAAAATAAGCCAGAGAGGTGAATGTTATGCAAACTACAAAAATGTCAAGTTTGAGCATTATTCCAAACCTATCTGAAAGGATGTGAGTTATGAACACAGCTCCAGATTGCAACCGAAAAGAGATGAGGAAATCCAACACTCAAGGACTCATGAGCAATGTAACTTCAGATTGCTAAAATCCAGCTGAGTAGCGTGGCAAACTAAGAACCTGTCTCTTTAAAAAAAATAAATATTTCATCTTTTATGTTACTGAGACTTACACATCTGTAAAGATACGATCCAAATAGTCCCCACTGGCAATGAGGCAGAAGCTACATTAGAGCTGGCTCATGCCCAGACTTATTAAAATCAACCCTGAAAAATTAGCACAGAGACTCAGAGGTTTCTTGAAAACACCTGCCAATTTCTAGGGTTAGTGGTGTCAGCAATTTATGAAAACAAACAACATGCGGGACAGAATAAAATCCCAAACCATTCAGCCTTACAAATGCATCGCAAAGTTTTAATTGGAAAAATAACCAGGAACAGAGCCTCTAATCCTATTTTGTAAGCGGTTTAAAATTATATTAGTATGAAAAATTTTTCAAATCCATTTCTGAGATTAGCTCATTAGGAAAGCTATTTGTGATGCTAAAGCAATCTGAAAGTTGTGGGTAATTGTGAGATTTTTCATCCGTCTGTGTTGATACAAATGAAAATGAGTTGTAAAACCCTTAATATGAATCACATTAGAAAAGGTTGGTTCACTGGATAACACACCAGCGTCTGCGCGGCTAAAACGAGTTGAATGCAGGTTCGGAAACCAAGGCAAGACATGCGGTATATAAAATGTGCAGTGTGGAAATGGAAATTATTTCTTGAGGTAGACGTTCAATTTGCTTTTCTAACTGCAAAGTAGAAATATGTACCTCCAAAAACATCAAGCCACTTACACCGATTTCGTTTTAAGATAAAATTACGCCATGCCATAACTTATAAGCAAGAATCAAATGTCACATCTTCAGAAGAACAAATTCAGTTTGAAGCAAAAGGAAAATGTCTTTCAAAGGTTTATCAGAGAAGAATTGTCGGAATTTTAAACAAAGTTGTAGCAACTATGATGGTAAAGAGAATTACCTGGGAGATTTGGGGCAGAATTTTAATTACTGATCCATGCCCAGATTCTTATCTATTATCAATCCCAAAATATTAGCAAGGAAGGAATCTTGATCTTGCCATCAGCATGAAATGCCCATAATTTGCCCCTTGTGGGATCCCAAGGGAGACTTTGGAGGAGGCAGACAATTAAAAAGTCTATAGCCCTATCCCATTAAATCCAGCAAGCAAGTGCCCGTGGCTGCACAGTGATTAGGAGCCTGTCCGGCACAGAAAGATTGGCAACCCCAATGTTGGAAGTAGACATTGCTGAAGAATATAGAGAGGCGTAGAGATTCCTCACTTCGTTGTACCCAGCAACCAATTGGGGTTTTAGAATGCTGGAAAGTTTAAGAGCATTTAGAAAGAACGGGGAAAGTTTCCCCTCCATCCCAACTACAATGGACACTGCTGTGATTGCAGAGATTTATTTGCATGGCACCTTTCCTCCTAAAGGGAGCTTTCCAAGTCCACTGGCTGCCTGGTTGTTGCTGGGAAACCGGCACTGGTTCACAGACTGTCTCCTGGCTTGACACTTACCTTGTTCACCATCTGGAAAATCTGCTGCCATTGGAAGAGTGCCCCCTAATACACCACCGGCCTCCGATGGGTGGGTAGCATCAGCCTGCCCAATGAAGTCTCCCTCAGAAACCGGAATGGGCTGGCAGACTGGCGTGTCAACCAATGGTGCAAAATCATTGGCATGCTCCCTCTGCCACACTATGTACATTTAGTCTACGTTTTCAGTCTGTGTACATAAATAGGGTCTGTACGCACTTCAATAGTTCATCAGTGCAACTTCGTGAATCTTTGCTCTTTGCAATTTAGTTGCTGCACGAATAGTTCCAAGATGTCATTCCAACACAAGAGCTGTATGTGCAGAGAGGTGTGACAGAAGGGATGCAATACCAATCCATTCTTGATGATATTATGAAGAAGTGTTACCAGAAAAAGAAACACTTATTTCAAATACCTATTGCAGCACAGCTTAATCTGTTCAATGTTGTTTGGCACTGAAAAATTCATTTAATTTTAAATTACACAAACTAAATGAATCACAAATAAGCTGCTCACTGAGTATCTAGATCATTAAAAAAAACACATTGTTTTCTTACTAAGAGGGATTAAAAATGTTTCAGCTTAGGCTGTTAAGAAAGTGACTGGTGACCATAACAGATAACTATACCCAGCCATGAAAGTGCTCGTTTTTGCTTTTCCATAGAAGTTTCCTGTTGGTGTTATATTAGACATGAAACAAAGCCTTAATTTTATAGCCTTCAAGCAGCTTAACTTGCCAAAAATTAGACTCTTGACCGTGAGTTACTTTGATATAATAGCAAAAGTATGGCATTGTATAAATTGCCATGTTCACCCAAAAGATTCTGGTAACCCAGAGTGATAAGGGCAGGTTATAAGGTCATAGAACAGTTGCTGAAGGATTCCACATGAATTAACAGATCCAAGCATTAATGGAATAGCCAAGGAGCAGGCTTCAAAGCTGAAAGGTGCAATTTTCCTACAATAAATTAGCTTGACGGAAAGCCAAACCATACATTTTCAAACAAAAAGACTCCATAATAGAAGATTGCATTTGACAGCCAGATTTTTGAAGCACATAAAATAATGTGAACATTAAGAGTATGGAGCTAGAATATTATTACATTAACCAAGAGCGGACTAACTTGGTTATTTATCTCAGTGTTGACTGTTATTGGTACTGGAAGTGGCTGCAACATTTGTCTACAGAACAATTGTCACTGCACTCAAAGTAATCCATTGCCTGAGGTCCTATAAGATTGTCCAAATACAAGTATAATTATTTATTTTTGCGTGTATTGACTCTGTGTTGACATTCTATGAACCACAAAGAGAAATCAGTCTCCAAGGAGGTGGCATTGGACATTATTGATGTCCAAGTCAATAACAGTGTGTCACATATCTGCCCAAATTCACAACATCTCAGCAGGGTAGCTGATGTTTGTGCCTCCTCCAGTAGGTTTAGCACGAGCTGCGCTCTATAAAGGTCACAAAAAGAGTCCTGCCTGCCATACAAATCTCATTTTGCTCGGTATCCATTATGCTCTCAGCGTGGCTATGATTGGTTTTATTCTTTTATCTTCAGTTATGAAGCCCAGTGAACATGTTTGTGATTCCTGCAACACTCGCCAATCAAATTGACTTTCTTGGAGCTGAAGAAGGCTGCAGATGATCTAGTTCAGACCTCAGAGAAATGGAAGCTTAACAATTAAGAGGTTTTAGGATCTGACTCTCAGAAAGCTTAGAGACACCTTAGACTGCCGACAGATAAATACTGTATAGACATTGGATGCATGCTCAATGCTGCGGAAATTCCCAGCTCCCTTCAGCCTAAGCTCTCAACATCTGCCTTGATCTCGACGTGTGTCATTACCCTAGTATATTCAAGTGGACATACAGCATAAGAGAGTATGAAACTTCAATATATAAGTCAGCAAAATAAAACTGAATAAAAATTAACAGTTGGGCTAGTAACAGCTGTTTGATTCCCACCAAGAAAGATAACTTTGGCCAAGAGAGGGAGGTAGTGGTGCTCTTAGTAATCCCACTGCACTAATAATCCAGTAGGCCAAGCAGCATCAGAGGAGCAGGAAGGCTAATATTTCGGGCCTCGATCCTTCCTCAGAAATTTTTGAATATTTCTGAAGAAGGGTCTAGGCCTGAAACATCAACCTTCCTGCTCCTCTGATGCTGCTTGGCCTGCTGTGTTCATCCAGCTGTACACCTTGTTATCTCAGATTCTCCAGCATCTGCAGTTCCTACTATCTCTGGCCTAATAATCCAGATGCTTTTGCAAATACTCGGTGCACATGATTAAAATCCCATCATTCTATGTTCACTGTGTACAATATTACTTGGACCCTGTGCTTATTACGACTGGTTGTCAGATGGCCACTTGCAGTGAGTGTCTCATGGCAGAGATCACATGACAGATATTCATCTCCTTACCCCCTACAAGGAGACAAACTTGGCACTGGCTGCCAAAGACCGACACTGCCCATGGGGGATGTAGAAATCTCTAGGTCCCAGAGACCAAGCAAGAAGCATTGCTTATTGTGGAGGTGCTCTCCAATGATCCCCATCGTGTACCGAATGTTAAAATGCCAGAATGTTTACCCTTTGGTTGTGACAGTCTCTGGCAGGTACCAGTGGGAAGGTCATGGTGTTTGCTGTCCGCAGTCATGTCCCTCAAGACTTCACCACTGAGGAAGAGTACAGGGTTACCTCAGAGGAGCCACCGATAATGCTGGCTCCTGCAGCTCTCATCAGCTCAGAAACTGACATGTTGGAGGTAGTTTTTTTTAGATCACTGTTGGGGAATTTGCTCGTGAGCACTTCCCTGCCGTGTCTCTGCAGCTGGCCAAAGAGGAGACAGCCCAGGTCACGCTGGCACTCAGAGAACTGTTAGAGACCAGGTACCCGCTCAGGCCCAGGCAGAAGAGGACTACATGGAGTTGGCAATAAAGTGTCTTCATTGACAAGCACAGGTAGACACAGGAGCAGCAGGCAGGTGTGTCAGGGGAGACTGGACAACCCGACACAAAGGCTGCAGGACTGTAGCAATAGGCTGCCTCAGACATGTGAGCTCATCCGGCTGCCTCCATGGACAGGTCAGTGGCTGCCATGAAGGCCAGCTCCAGCATACTCTGAGTCTGCTGGGTATGAGCACAGACCTGAACTCCATCGCTCTAATCATTGGCACTCAGCGTCAATAGCAAGGCGATGGGGGGTGGGGAGGAGGGGTGGTGGTGGGAGGTGGTGTTGGTGAAGGCGGGATCGGGGGGGCCTTAGCTCTCTCTGGCTGTCTCTCCTCACAAGGAGACAGGATGTATCCAAACGACACCCAGCCAGAAGTGGAACCAGGCACAGGTTCCCCAGAAATCTACAGTAAGGATGCTCCAGATGTGGGTGAGCCGTTCACCTCCACCCTTGCCTGCTGCTCTCAGCCCCATGGGAGGTCAATCTGAGCAAAGTGCACTTGCCTCCAGGACTCACCATGCCTGGACCTTGTAGATAGAGAGACTCCAGAGTGACCCAATCAAACCTCCAAGGCTCAGCTACTGTACTGTAGGGCAGGGTCCCCCCAGTGCAGCTACAGATTCCGGGACAACACTGAGACATAGTGGAAAGAAAGAATGAAGTAAACCTTCTGAGGGCAAATAGGTGGCAGGGGTGACCTGTTAATGTAGATAGGTTTTCACATTTGAAAATATATGTTTCACTTTTCACCAACAACTGTATGTGCGAGTCTCTGTCTAGCCACAACTACAATATTGAATGGACAGAACCTACGCATTCTAAGTGCTGCATGGTGTTCCACAGTCCAGGACATGAAGTGATCAGTTCCCGCACCATGTGCAGGCTATTTGGGTAAATCTCAATTGATTGCTACTTTGACAACCAGTCTCCATTTATCCAGGTAGACAAATGTAACGACTGCTTCACAGGTTTTGGTCGGATTCATTTGTCTGGCATGACCAGCTCAGGAGCTGGACTGTACAAAGTGTGCAGTGCTTGCAGGCGTGTTTCAGCTGCACAGTCAGTGAGTCCGTGTAATGTGCACCGAACGTAATACTACCCAGCCCTCACTCTGGGTGTGGCTGCAGCTATATTCCTCTCCGTTATGCACCTGTTATTTACAGCACAATGGAAAGCAACAGCGCTCACTCCTCAACCGGAGTGTCTCAGGCTCAGCCTCTGTCTCTCTGTGAACCCACAAATATAAACATCTCCTTCCTGGCAGCCATCCCCAACACTTCCATAGCCTCTGCACTTCCCTAAATCCCCTACCCAATCCGTCTACCTGAGTCCTCACCTGCTGACTTCACTAAACCCCTCCTGCAGCCCCAGACATAGCAGGCAAATATGCCAGGTTTGGTAGTGCATGGTGTTTCCTCATGGAAGCTAGGGCATTGCTTATCACCCTTCCACACGACACCTTCACCCCATGAACTATTGCCTGCCCCACCCCCACCCCTTTTACATTGAGAAAGCCCCCTGCAATATTGCCAGCCCCCTGCATCTCAGCATTCTGCCAACAATTCCCGTCCTCCATTACTTCATTTCCCCCAGCCTTCCTCCTGAGCTGTGGCACCTGATAACCACTTCCCTTTGATTTTTAGGGGACAGACCCATTGGACTGATCATGGCCTGCACCTTGAGTGACTTAATCAGGCAACAAGTGACCAGTTCCCTGACTGATATCTGTGCAGCTGACCAACTGTTTTCCTGCACCTTGCCAGTCTGGTTGTACTAGATTCACAGGCTGACCATGACCCAGCCCCTGGACAGCAGAGGTTTGGAGCCCATGATTATTGCCATCCCAACTGGCCGACTGACTGTGCCCAATTGCCTAGGTGGATATCAGAGGCAGCCCTTGACCAACTGCGCCAGGACTCCCCAAGTGAAAGTTTTCTCCCTTGACTTGACTAAGGGCTCCTTCCGCCCCTTCTATTTTGAGACAAGGCTGTATGCTTACAGCACATGCAGTGTCTTTGCTACGTAGGTGTGGGTGAGTGATTGATGCAGCACAGTGCTGTACACCAACATGTTCACTCCTGACTGATGACTTCTGCAAGCGTGACAAGCTGCCTGGCTTTGTGTTTGCACTAAATGGCAAGGCAATGCAGCAATTGTACAGCTGAAGGGCCAAATTACTAAAAAGCTAACAAAAGCATGAATGCTGTGAGCAACTTAGGAGGTGTGAAGTGAATGAGCACTATGGTAGCAAGTGAGCAGCCTTTAGATGCAGCTTGGTGCAGTCCAGGAGCTGGGCACCTGTCCCTGTGCACAATGTGTCCTTGCAGCAGTATTGCAATGAGAGCTGCCAATTCACCCAAACTGCAGCATGGTCATGCTGAAGTATAATGTAAGTGGATTGGACATGTGCCATGAAGGTGCAAGGAGACTTTGTTCAGACTTGAGAAGTTTCTGCCATGTAAGTCTCTTTTAGTTCCTTTAAGGTTACTAGTGAGCTTTCTGTTGAGATGAGTGTCTTTCATGTTGTGTCTAATATCTGGAATCCCAAGTCTCGAATCTGACTGTAACAGTGGCTCTCAGATTAATTTGTCCGCTTGGAATGAGCATTTTTCCGCCACAGACCGTCAACTTTGCCTTCAAGTGTTTCATTTTTGGATCACGATCTGGTAACTTTGTACAAGTCTGCAAAGCTCAATGTTGCAGGAAGCACCATCTGGCAATTCACATTCGTTTGATGCTCTCGTTGTGCTGTCTTCATTGCAATATTTACAAACTAGTATTTTCCCTTTAGACTTGACAGTGCCAACTGTTCTAAGGTGTAGATTGAATCATCCAATTCTTCATTTGCCATCTCTCTGGCACTCATGCTTGATTTGTCAGAACTGTTGCCTGACAACTCTGTAGCAGCAACCGTGTCTATAGGCTTTAAAGGCTTGTTTGTCTTCATCGTAGCTAAACACATGCATGTAAAGCAGTTTAGCTTTTTGCAGTTAAAACACTGCTTCAACACTGTTGGACATGCCTTCTTTTATAGGATGAACTCCACAATATTTACAACATGTCCTTCAGTCTTGACCTTTCTACTGGCTGTTTGTGGATGTTTGTCTTTTTTCCGAATTGTTGTGCTTGGAAGATCTACAACGTTGTAGACAGGTCTGGGCTGCTTATCACAATAATGCATAGGACTGGGCTTCTTTTCTATATTGTGGACAAACTTGTCTGTTCTTTCAAGTGTGTGCTGAAGCTGTTAATTTACAACCACAGCACATCTACACATATTGATCACTTCCCTGAGAGTAAGTTTCTCCTTTGTCAGTGGATATGGTTCCACTGCTGCCTATTGCTTAAGTTCGATAATTTTCTGAATCTGAAAATTCTAATTAGCATTGTATCTATGTCCTTCAGGACACAGTTAGATATGGTGAACTAAGACAGACTTCGAAAATTACCCCTTTGACTGTGAAAGATTCTGTACTGCAGAAACTCACAGTTTGATTGATCTTGATGGCTCCAGGTAGAACAAAGGCGATCAGAGGGTATTATTCAAAATCCAGATACCACCAATGACATAGGTCAATTAGCATATTCGTGCTGAGGTAAAAGAAATACAAATACTGCTGTTCACTCAACTGCAAATGCTTCAACTAATTAGATAGTGCTTCGTCCTTTATGTTATGTTTCCTCTGTCGGTCTTTGTTAATTTAAAACTAATACTGCCAATTACCTACTATTAACTCACATGAAACCAAAATGCCAGGCGCCAATGCAATTATTGAATCTGTACAAGTGGCATTAAATCTTCATTTTTGACCTACCAGATGGTAGAATTGAAAACAGCCAGGTCTACCCATAATGATTGAACATGTCTGTTACTCATTGTGCTAATACACTGTAGGTACATTTAATTTCCTGCAAGCACTTCAGAAATGGTGGATTTCGTGTTTATGTTGACTCCAGACTTTTGGCCAAAGTATTATTCATTTTTCATGTATCTTGTGCAAAATTGCTCTATGAATTTTAGCTTAAAAAAGACCAAACACTTTATCCTTATCGGTCGCCTATTGCTAAAGTCAAACTTGCCCTGCTGCTACTCTACTTGATAGGTCTATAGACTGGCACACCATTGAAGGCTCATCATATGTGCACACATTAACAGATGATGTCAAAGCTACCACTTCACCAAAGTGTGCTGTGTTCCTGTCGAGCCTAGCCTCCAACATGGCAACATGATATCAGGAAAGACCAGTGGATGCACAGCCCAGTTTAAACTTAAAATCTTTGAAGTTGCAGCTCGTACAAATCATAAATTACAAAAATTGTGCAGCGGCTATGGAATCCCAGGTATTAGAGAATAATATTAGAGTATGGAGGAAGCTTCCTGTACCGCTTAGGCAAATGACTAAGAATAAATGTGCAAATGGAGGAAAGCCCAGAATGTGGTTGCAGTTGGAAGACTAAGATGCAACATAAGCGAACGGAAATTGCTAGGATCTATTCAAATCTTGGCTCTGAAAAAGGCAAGAAAATTAGACATTGCAGATTTCAAATCCAGCATTGGATGGTATATTAGATTTATGAAGGGAAACGATTTTATATGGTGACAGAAGACTTGGAGCTAAATCTTACATTTTTTGGCTAAGTTCTATTTGAGTTTTTTGAAAAGGTTTCCATCGCAAGCTTGCCTTGATGGAACCTTGGTGTGTTACTACAGTGCGTCTTGTAGATGGTACACACTGCGGCTAGTTGTGTTGGTTGTGAAGGAAGTGAATGTCCAATTCAATTTCTGCTCAATGTTAATCTCCAAAATGTTGATTGTGGCGATTTCAATGATTGTAATGCTATTGATTGTCAAGTGATGATGGATAGATTCTCTTTTATAGGTTTTAGTCATTATGTGGTGCTAATGTTACTTGAGAATTATTGGCCCAAGCCTGGTTGTGGTCGAAGTCTTGTGGTATATATGCACACATTGCTTCAGTATCCAAGGAGTTGGGAATGGTGTTGAACATTGCATTATCATTCGCAAACATCTCTACTTCTAAACTTATCATGGAGGCAATGTCACTGATTTAGCAGCTGAAGATGGTTGGGCCTAGGACACTACCCTGAGGAACTCCTGCATAGATGCCTTATGATTGAGATGATCGACATCAAATAATGGCAACCATCTAGCCTTGTGCTTGGTACGACTCCAAACAGTGGAGACATCCCCCCTGGATTTCCACTGACTTAAGTTTTGCTCGGGCTTCCTAATGCCACACTTGGTTAAGGGCAGTGTCTCTTGGGTAACCTCTGGACTACAACTTATGTAATGGGGTCAGGAGTTGGAGACCTTGGTAGAACCCAAACTGGGCATCAGTAAAAAGGTTATTGCTCAGCAAGTGCTGCTTGATAGTGCTGTCAACAACCCCTCCCATCATTGTGCTAATGATTTAGAGGATACTGACAGAACTGGAATTAGCCAGGTTCGATTTGTCCTGCATTTTGTGGACAGGAGATACCTCCACATTGTCAGGTAGGTACCAGCCTTATAATTGTACTGGAACAGCTTGGCTAAGGATGTCACTAATTCTCGAGCACTAGTTTTCAACACTATTGCTGCAGTGTTGTCAGGGCCCATTGCTGTTGCAATATCCAATGTTTTCAATCGTTTCTTGATAATCATGTGGAGGGAATCATTTGGCTGAAGGCTGGCATCTGTGATTCTGAAGGTCTCAGGAAAAGGCTCTAATGAACTTCTGGCTAAACATGGATGCAAGTGCTTCAGTTTTGTCTTTTGCTTGGCTCTTCCATTATTGGGGATGGGGATATTTGTGGAGCCTCCACATCCTGTCAGTTATCTATTTTTCCATCACCATTCATGGTTGAATAGAGCAGGACTGAAGAGTTTAAATCTGATCCAATGATTGTTGAATCATTTAGTGCTGTCTATTTCATGCTGCTTCTATTGTTTGGCATGCTGGTAATTTTGTGTTATAGTTTCCACCAGATTGGCACCTCATTTTTAAGTATGCCAAATGTTCTACTGCACATGCCCTCTTGAACTCTTCAATGAACTAGGGCTGATCAGCCAGATTGATCGTCCGACTTGATGGTAATGCTCAATATGCCAGGCCATGGAGTTACTGGTTGTGGTTTAATACAATTCTACTGTACACAGTACCTCATTGATGCCTAAACTTGAGTTGCTTGATCTGTTCAAAGTCACTTTTTGTGAGCTTCCAACTTACAGTACATTCTGAACACTTGCCGCCTTCAGTACTTCCTCCGAGTGGTGTTCAATGTGGACGAGCATTGATTTGCCAGCAAAAGGAGGGAGGTAGGTGGTAATCAGCATGAGGTTCTTTGCCCATGTTGGACCTGGTACCATGAGACCTCTTTGGGTTCTGGCTGAGTACTCCTTGTACAACCCTTTCCTGATTTTATCCTACCATGCTTGTCATGTGGTGACAATGATGCCTGCAACATTTTAAAGTACGATTCCCCATGTATGACTATACCAGGATGTTGCTTGACTAGGTTGTAGATAGCTCTCCCAGTTCTGGCATAATTCCCCAGATGTTGGTGAGGGGGACTTTTCAGGCTGAACAGATTATGTCCTAAGTGACATTAGTGAACAACTTGATGCTTTAAATGATAATCAACAGTGGTGATATGGTCACTTTTCAGCTGGTTTATTGTTCAAATTTCACTATCTACTCTTATTCCCAGAATGTTAGTATGGGATTACTAATTCAAGGACACTACTATTCTGCCACCACTTCCTCTAGTTGGATGAGTGCTCTGTTCTCACTCTCTCTCTATTCCCCTGTCTACACTGGTCACAACATGGATGTAGATGTTTTACCCAGTTACCAGCATGGTGAATGAATGTCTTCTACATTTACTTTGAATAAGAAGTTCCAGCAATCAGATTTCTTTAAAAAAAGAATAAAATGATTGACTTACTACAAAACAATATTCACTTGACAAAGATGTAAACTGAATTAACACACAGCTTGAAATATAAATGTATAAATATTTACCGTTCTAAATAGCACCCCCACACAATAACTAAAATAAGTAAATCAACAGTTTTCTGCACAGATGTTAATTTTGAGGAAGATAACACTTTGGCCAAGTAATAGTCAATTCTTCAATTTAGAAAAGATAGGGCTTGATATGTTCAAGAGGGCTTCAGTTAGCTTCCTGATATATGTAGACAGGAGTCACTAAACACAGGCCGTTGTCACTGGGATCCTCATTGACGCAGTTCACCCAGGAAATGTGAACAAGAACCTTTTCAAAGGGCTTTTCAAGAGTACAGCTGTATCAGTGTTCCGATTATCACCCAAAACCTCAAAAGCATTTCCTCAGAAAAGCAGAGGATGAGCTAGATAGCTTCCCTCCTTCACCAGGCTGTACCCCCATGGGCCACCAAACAATATCCAAAGCAAATACTAACACCTGACTGCTATAAAGCCAAGCTTGTGAATGCTAGTAAATTAGTCCAAGCAATTAGCTTAAGCCATTTGACTTCTAAGAAATCTCTCTTAAAAACTGAAAGTACCAATGTTCTTTTGGTAACTCCTTTGTACATATTAAACATTTCCAGTATCTCCTCAGTCTTTTCAAATGAACCACCATCTACAATCCTTCAACCACAAATTCTAGTCAGAAGGGAATACTTTTGTTGTGCATATATGTGTATGCCTGTATATATAGTTGTAAGGAAAGTGATAGTCTATGGTAATTATGCCAGTAAGGTTATCACCTGAGGTCAAGGTGTTAAACACTATCTACATGCTTAGTTCAGATCACCATCCTCAAATATGATTGCTTGACCTCATAAGTGAGAGGCTGCATGGTGCATCCTTGATTTCATATCAAGAGCTTCTTTGTGTGACATAATTTGTTTGACATTGATATGGGCATCTGAACACCAGTAGAGGCAAGAGTACCCACCTTAGATATGAAAGCAATACTGACTGAGCACAGCATCAAAAACCTCTAGGGTCAACGGGATGAATGTAAACATTCTCCAGTGGCTAGTGCACATCTGACACACAGAAATGGAAGATGGGTGTAGCTGTCAGTGATAAAATCACTGAGCCCTTAGATAGTACACGGCTCCTCAGGGCATTGACCCCGGTCCATCCATCTTCAGCTGCTTCAGCAAGGATTTTCCTCTATCCTATGAACAGGAATAGGGCTGGCCTGTTGCCAGTTTTCTCCTACTCAGGCAGATCCATTCAGAACTCTTCAGATAACAGCTCAGCCCATGCGGCCGATAACATTCATGTACAACATAAATTTAGTTGACAATTAGCAGGTGATACTGACTACCTCTAACAATTAAAAAGCCTGACCACTTCTCTCAGCTTCAATAATATTTTATGCTATTTTTCTGTAAACTCTGCTATTTGCATTAATTGATAGTACTTCTGTTTATCTCTGAGTGCAAGGTGTCGACACATACACTCTTAGAAGCTGCTCTCTTTTCTTTAGGTTAGTATTCTTCTTTGAACTGAATTGCTACAGTAAATAAAGAGGCCATTTGGTCCATTGAGTCTGCACCTACCCTGCAAAGAGAATTCACCCAGACCCATCACCCCCACCCCGGCCCAGTAACCCCGCATGGGGTTTTTACCACGGCTAGCCCATCTAACCTGCACATCCCTGGAGACTCTGGGCCAATTTTTACCATGGCCTATCCACCTAGCCTGCACATCTTTGTACTGAGGGAGGAAACTGGTGCACCCAGTGGAAACCCTCGCAGACACAGGGAGAACATGCAAACTGTGCACAGAGAGTCAGCCGAGGTTGGGATCGAACCAAGGTCCCTGGAGCTCAGGCAGCAGTGTGAACCACTGTGTTACCGTACCACCTTTGGTCTCGAGCATTCCTAGCTCATCCCTATCCTGAAGTACTGTAACACTCTTTGGATACTGAATACAGCTCTCACGTGTAGCATCCAAGCTCTTCTCATCTAGACATTTCCATCTTCTGCTGTGATCTGTTTTTGTCTGATGTCAGGGTAGCATCATTGGTTGCATCATAATTTGCTGACTCCATCGTATTACAAAGAACATCACCACTATTGCAGAAACCCTCCCCTCCAGATCCTGGGGTCACCAATGACAGGCTGTTTAACCAGACCAGCTACATCAAAATCATTTCTGAAGAAGGGTCTAGGCCCGAAACGTCAAGCTTTCCTGCTCCTCTGATGCTGCTTGGCCTGCTGTGTTCATCCAGCTCTACACCTTGTTATCTCAGCTACATCAAATAATGGCTGCTAAAGCAAGACAGAGGCTGGATATTTTTGCAAGAAGTAGCTTAGCTCCTGATTCCTCAAAGGCTAAGGTCAGGAGTCTGACTGACTGTCACCTGAAGTCACCTGGCTGACCACAGTTGCAACAACCACTGAAACCCTCCAGAATAAAGCCCACCACCCCTTTCACATGGCAACTTTGTTTGAATAATACATGTAGCTTTGGCAAGAGTTCTGAGAATAGAAGTAGAGAGAGACCACAATAAAGAAGGAGTGAAAGATAAACAGAAGTAAAGGAGAAGAATAGCAGAAGTGGAGCAGTGAAAGAGTGAATACCACCAAATAGATTGGATGTTAGATATATTGAATTGCAATTATATAAGACGGCTCAAACATATAGTTGTAATGGTTCACGACCGTAAAATCAAAAATCAAGTCAGAATAGAATGGTTAAAATAATGGGGACTGATTCAACACTGCCCAGTATTTTCTGATAAATAGTGTCTACTGTGGTAAACCACAAGGGCAGACGTGAGCTTTGGGCTCTAACCACATCAATGTCTGGACCATGAATCAGACGCTGCGTGGTTTGCTGCATGACTTAAATGAGGATTGGATAGGCAGGCAGCCAAAAAACTGTAAAGGAATCAGAAAAGAACCATACCTATTATGACATACAGGGCAGTTCCAGTAGTGTTAAAAAATGAACTCCAAAGGTCTGAAGTGGAGAACTAAAGAGTGAGAACACTGCAACAATTAAGAACTCCAAGATTATCATAAACTCTGCCTCAATTCCTTTGTTTTGATGTTGGTTTTTCTGGCAATTTCTGTTGAACAGCAGCTGCATATGATGATTCTGCATTCCTCATTTTCACCTCTTCTATTTTTTAAAAAAATAGTCATATTATCTCTTTTTTGCCTTATGCAATCGCTACTTTTCTCAATTAATCTTCCCTCTGTACCTTAAAACAGATCTTTCCTTTAGTACGCTTCCCCTTTTCCTCTGCCTTTGTACATGTTTAAAACCAGTCACCTTGCTAATTTTTTGTCTGGGTCTGTTGAAACTTTGGCCAGGATGTCTGATGAGTAGAAATGACTCGGAAGCCAACTGAAAATGGCAAGCCAGAACCAATTCTGGAATTCCCACTGTCATTCCTGTTTCTGGCAGATTTTGCAGGATTCGTCATGCAGCACATGGGGTGGGGGACAGTTTAATTTCTCTCTGTAGGACTACTGCAGTAAGTAGGGGATGCATGTCCCCTTCAAAGGGGATTTTAACCACAGGGGAATCCCTAGTGGGGAACAAAATAAAGTCATTGGTGAAAACAAAAAAAAAATGCTGGAAATCACGGCTGGTCAGGCAGCATCCATGGAGAGAGAGCAAGCTAATGTTTTGATTCAAGATTACTCGTCATCATAGTCATTCCCCTGATACAGAAATTCTTTCATTGGCCCTCTTTGAAATACAAAAACAAACTTTTTTCCGTTTCAGTAGTTCATTTTGCCATTGGATATAAGTGCTGTCGTGCACAAAACAAAGGAAAATATTACTTTCGCTCTTCAGTATAATAATCTGTGTGATTTACATGGCCAGAGTCCTTTTAAAATGAAAATAAAAACCTTCAGCTGCTTTCACTTAGGAAACAAATGTCTTACCTGCTTTAGTTGACAGGATGACCGGAGCAGCTTAGAAAGGCAAGACCATTTGGGTTTTCATTTTTAATAAGCGTTATTATTTATATTTTTCAGGGCGTGTAATTATAGCAAAGCCCATTAAGGCTAAGTTTCAAATGTATAAAAACCACTTATAGCTGCAGGGTGATGTACTCACATTTTGAATGACACTTTTAAGGAGTTTTAAAAGATTATTTATCTTTAATGTGATTTGCAAAATAGATGGCTGAAGTTGTTGGTTGGTTCACTGAGCTGACTGGTTTTCGTGCAAACGTTTCGTTCCCCTTGTAGGTGTCATCTCCAGTGCTGTCTAGCCTCCACTGAAGCGCTGTCGTTCTGTTCCATTCTGATTCTATATGGTCCAGTCTGTTATGGTGAGTAGTTCTGTTTCTGGTTTTTGCTCTGTAGTGGTACGTAAAGGGGGTCTATTTCAACATGTTTGTTTAAGGTACCAGTGGTTGAAGACCAGGCTTCCTGGAATTCTCGTGCTTGTCTTCATTTTGCTTGTCCTAATACTGTTATGTTGTCCCAGTTAAACTAATGTCTTTCCTTGTTGGAGTGAATAGAAATAAGGGAGAGTTGGTCGAGCCGTTTTGCTGCGAGTTGGTGTTCGTGTATCCTGGTGGTGCATTTCCTGCCCGTCTGTCCTATGTGTTGCTTCTTGCAGTTGCTGCATGGTATTTTATATATCACATCCATCCTGCTCATTGTGGGTATGGAGTCTTTTGTCTTTGAGAGCAGTTGGCAAAGTGTGGCTGTTGGTTTGTGTGATAAAATTATTCCAAGAGGTCGTAGGAATCTTGTAGTCAGTTCCGATATGTTTCAAACATCAGTAGGATGGCCAGTGTGTTGGGGCATACAGTGGAGAGAACCAGAGTTAACTTTTCTGATTGATCAAGCTACACCATAATATTTTTTCAACTTTTCTGTTCTTATTTTAATATTTCTAGCATCCATAATATTTTGCTTTAAAACGTCACCTTGGCTGCGGTTTAATATAGTTAGTTTCGGATCCACAAGTGTTGCAGGTAATGATCATCAGTTATTTAACAGTGTCTCCATCATAGTGTATAAGCTTTAATATGTTCATTTCTGGGTCTACCTTTTAGTTCTCAAATGCAGGAGTTTAATGAAAATATGTTCCATTAACTTGGGTAGTAAATCTGTTGACGTTTTCCACTCATGTATTTCCATAAATGTTCCCTGGATTATGGTTAATTTGATCAATATCACTGAACGGGAAATAGTTTCGTTGTTGTCTTGAATTGTCCTCCTTCATGTAATCACATATGTTCAGCATGTGTACGCAACAACTCATTTTAAATTTTTAACACTACCTCTAATTTCACCTCCAATGGGTTTTATATTTTTTTGTTCAATGTATGGTCTCTGTTTTTAAATATATTTATTACATTTTTAAAATTACTTCCTTTGCAAGGGCATGAGCAGATAAATAGTGCATTGCAGTCTGACTGCAATGTGTTCGATCTTAAGGTTATGTTTATCAATGATTACTGATTCAAATTTTCAATAAAAAGTAAAATTATTTTTCTGCAACACATTTTAGGTTTAATAGTCTGTGGTCAAGATACCAGCTGCACAGCACTTGTTTCTTGAAGCCAAATCTTAAAGTGTGTGCACTTTCTGCCATATTTAATATAGTCAAACAAAAGGGCTGCTTCAGTCATCCTTGAAGCATGCCTTAGGCCATTTCAATATTAAAAGATCCATGTGATTTCCCAAAGATGGGTGCTCCTAAATATCCAGATCTAAATTGTTTTCATAAGTGCTTTATTAATTTTAATTACAAAAAACTAAATAGAAATTAATAGTCTTTATCCTATATCGTCCAAAATTGCTAACTAATTTTTCTCCAATGCCTTTCTCCAAGGGTAGAGACAAAGGCAAGAATTTTAAGTGTTCCCCTCTCACCTTATTAGAACCAGTCAGACAAACCCTGGTGAAGGCTGCACAATTTACCTTTGAATCTCGTCTCCATCATCGATCCTCGTGCTTCAGCCCCAGCAGAGGCCATCACTCTCAGTGGCACTGCAGGATCTTGAGAGTTGCTAACTATCTGGCTGGCATCCGTCAGAGTGGGATATTGTCCCATGTGAGCGTAGGTGCATTGTCCTTAACCATTTAGCAGCTTGATAGCTGTAAAGTCAGGTCACAGCTTTCCAAAGATAGTAGGAATTGCAGATGCTGGAGAATCTGTGATAACAAGGTGTAGAGCTGGATGAACACAGCAGGCCAAGCAGTATCAGAGGAGCAGGAAAGCTGACGTTTCAGGCCTAGACCCTTCTTCAGAAAGCAACTTTCCTGCTCCTCTGATGCGGCTTGGCCTGCTGTGTTCATCCAGCTCTACACCTAGTTATCACAGCTTTCCAACCCTGGACAGAACTGAGGCTAGGGTATGGCATCAATGCAAAAATTTAGCCATAGCCATGGTCTCTCTCTCCTAATCAGAGCCACTGCAACCTGCCCACCTCAAAGTCTGGAAATTGCTATTGAACAGTACACTATTGTCCTATGGTATGGAAAAGACATTTGGTGATGTGATCTTTAAGGAAAATGTGATACAGCACATCTTTGTACAAAGTTTGCCTTCCATGACAATGAGAATGAATCCACTGCACAAATGCTCACATAATTCAGACAAATCTGCTTACTTTCATAAAGTGACAGACACACGAGCCTACCTGTTAGTGCGCACGCATGTCTTATTAGGTAATTATGAACTATATGGCAGAATGGATCACAGATCTTTCTTTTATGCTTGGAGGAGCCCAGAGGTACATTTTAATTATTTCACTTTTTCAGGAGAAAATGAACTGCAAAGCCTGAAGTTCAGACAGCGTAAACCCTATGGTGGCTCAGATGAAACAGGACAGGAGAGTTTGCATATTCCTGGCAAAACATTTAAAATATGGTTCCCAGCTACAACGTCCTCCCTTTTATATGAAATTTTTAATTATCTCAAACACTAACACAAAATAGTTTACTGAACACAAACTAGTTTAGTGCAGGAACACATGCCATGCCTCCTGTGTAAATCAGTGAATTGCTTCACTTATGTTGAACTACTTAATATTACATTTGCATTTTCAATAACTAAATTAACACATTTTGCAAAATTTATACTGGTTAAGTGGCTCATTACTTGTTTGAGATGTGCTAAAGAGCTGTTACTACAGATGTGTCTTGATGGATTGGACTTCGATTCTTTAATGCTATCTAAGGGATCATTCATTTCAAATATGAATGTTTTAGACTAGAAAGAAAGAAAAGACACTTTGTGAAAAGATGAAAGATTAACCTAGGCTGAACATGACCAGTGCATTTTAAAGTATTGCTTTACTTTTGGAGGTGTTTTTTTTCAAATGTATCATTAGACATTTCCTGGATGACAAAAATTCCACTACTCTATTGAAAGAGGAGCAAAGCAAAATTTCCTCTGCTTTCCTAACCAACAGTCTTCACTTAGATTTTGTTCTTTGAATAAGTGGGCTATCATGTTTACTTGGAGTGGAGACTCTATCTCAATGTATTTCTTTGGTTTTAAAGGACTTTGTAAGGTGTCAAAGATTCAGTAGATTGTTATACAAAAGAAATGCTCACCTCAAAAGTTACCTCCATGCTTGCTATGGGTCCTCTATAGTCACGCACCAAGTTTCACTTATGGACAGTCCTCAAGAGTCATGGAATCCCTACAGTGTGGAAACTGGCCCTATGGCCCAACAAGTCCACACTGACCCTCAGAGCATCCCACCCAGACCTATCCCCCTATAACCCACCTAATCTACACATCCCTGAACACACAGGCAATTTAGCACAGCCAATTCACCTAACTTGCACAAGTTTGGTCTGTGGGAGGAAACCGGACCACCCGGAGGAAACCCACACAGACACAGGGAGAATAAGCAAACTCCACACAGACAGTTGCCCGAGGGTGGAATTGAATCCCAGGTGCTGCGAGGCAGCAGTGCTAACCACTGAGCCACGGTGCCACCCCATACTATTTGGGGCCTCCATAGTGTTTACACCGTCTGAATTGCAGTCAAGCTGAGATGAAAAATATTAAACTTCTAACAAACTAAAGCAACTCTCAATTAAACACATTTGATTCTGAAAAAAAAATCATAAAATTTATTCAAAAATGTGTACCCCCTTCAAGTAGTCAATCTGTTGTAAAAACAAGCTGCCATCTATTTAATGTCTGAGCGAAGATCTGTAGCTTGGGTTGTGGCTGGATATGATGGTTGGTTCGCCGAGTGGTTTTCGTGCGAATGTTTTGTCCCTGTTCTAGGTGGCATTTTCAGTGCTGTTTAGCCTCTGTTGAAGAGCTGTTGTTCTGTTCTGTTCTGAATTTATATGGTCTGGTCTGTTATGGTGGGTAGCTCTGTTTCCACTTTTGCTCTGTAGTGGTATTTAGATGGGGTCTATTTCAACATAGTAGGAACTGCAGATGCTGGAGAATCTGAGGTAACAAGGTGTAAAGCTGGATGAACACAGCAGGCCAAGCAGCATCAGAGGAGCAGGAAGGCTGACGTTTCGGGCCTAGACCCTTCTTCAGAACTGTGGGAGGGGAAGGGAGATCTGAAGTAAATAGAGAGAGGGGGAGGAGGATAGAAGATGGATAGAGGAGAGGATAGGTGAAGAGGAGACAGACAGGTCAAAGAGGCGGGAATGGAGCCAGTAAAGGTGAGTTTAGGTGGGGAGTTAGGGGTGAGACGGGTCAGGTCAGTCCAGGGAGGATGGACAGGTCGAGGGGGCGGGATGAGGTTAGTGGGTAGGAGATGGGGGTGGGGCTTGATGTGGGAGGAGGCGATAGGTGGGAGGAAGGACAGGTTGGGGGGTGGTGGGGACGAGCTGGGCTGGTTTTGGGATACAGTAGCGGGAGGGGAGATTTTGAAGCCTGTGAAGTCCACATTGATACCATTGGGCTGCAGGGTTCCAAGTGGAAAATGAGGTGCTGTTCCTGCAACCTTTGGGTGGCATCATTGTGGCACTGCAGGAGGCCCAGGATGGACATGTCGTCTGAGGAATGGGAGGGGGAGTTGAAATAGTTTGTGACTGGGAGGTGCAGTTGTTTAGTGCGAACCGAGCGTAGGTGTTCTGTAAAGCGGTCCCCAAGCCTCCGCTTGGTTTCTCCGATGTAGAGGAGGCCACAACAGGAACAATCCAACGCATCATCCTCCGACATTTCCGCCGTCTGCAATCCGACCCCACCACCAAAGACATTTCCGCCATCTGCAATCCGACCTCACCACCAAAGACATTTTTCCCTCCCCACCCTTATCTGCTTTCTGGAGGGACCACTCTCTCTGGGACTCCCTTGTCCGCTCCACACTCCCCTCCAGACCCACCACTCCCGGCACTTTTCCCTGCAACTGCAGGAAGTGCTACACCTGCCCCTACACTTCCCTGCTCACCCCCATCCCAGGCCCCAAGAAGACTTTCCACATCAAGCAGGTGTTCACCTGCACATCTGCTAATGTGGTATACTGCATCCGCTGTCCCCATTGTGGCCTCCTCTACATCGGGGAAACCAAGCAGAGGCCTGGGGACCGCTTTGCAGAACATCTACCCTCGGTTCGCACTAAACAACTGCACCTCCCAGTCGCGAACCATTTCAACTCCCCCTCCCATTCCTCAGGCGACCTGTCCATCCTAGACCTCCTGCAATGCCACAACAATACCACCCAAAGGTTGCAGGAACAGCACCTCATATTCCGCTTGGGAACCCTGCAGCCCAATGGTATCAATGTGGTCTTCACAAGCTTCAAAATCTCCCCTCCCCCTACCGCATCCCAAAACCAGCCCAGCTCGTCGCCGCCTCCCTAACCTGTCCTTGCTCCCACCTATCGCCTCCTCCCACATCAAGCCCCATCCCCATCTCCTACCGACTAACCTCATCCCGCCCCCTCGACCTGTCCGTCCTCCCTGGACTGACCTGACCTGTCTCCTCCCTAACTCCCCACCTAAACTCACCTTTACTGGCTCCATCCCCGCCTCTTTGACCTGTATGTCTCCTCTCCACCTATCTTCTCCTCTATCCATCTTCGATTCGCCTCCCTCTCTCTCCCTATTTATTTCAGAACCCCATTCCCCTCCCCCATTTCTGAAGAAGGGTCTAGGCCCGAAACATCAGCCTTCCTGCTCCTCTGATGCTGCTTGGCCTGCTGTGTTCATCCAGCTCTACACCTTGTTATCTCTATTTCAACATGTTTGTTTATGGCACCAGTGGTTGCGTAGCCCAGAGCTCCGCAAAACTGAGAGGACACCTGTACAAAGTCTCTGCAAGCAATGGGTATCCCAACAGCTTCATCCTCTGATGCCTGTCAAATACTTATATTTGCAACAGCCTCCACCATTTCCTACAACAACTCATTCACCAGCAGGGTTAGACACTCCAGTCGGAGGTCCTCTGCTCACCAGTTCCTTTTCTTTTTTCCTTTCTTTTTCTTTTTCTCTTCTCCTCTCTGCAGTATTTTTTACTTCCCGCCCCCTCCCAAACTTTTAACTGCCCCTACCTGGAGAAAGGAGACAAGGGAGATAGAGGCCGGGTGGGACCTGAGTGTGCAGGCCGTGTCCCACAGCGGCAGCAGAGTGAGCGTGGGCCAGGGGAGTCCCGGAGCGATGGCACATGGGGAATCCTGAGTCTCAGAGTGGCACGAGGTGCCTGATTTTTTGAGATTTTCCAGCCTTTTTTGCAGAACGCTGTAAAATCTCAGCAGGTCAGGAGGCATCTACAGAAAGAATCAACGTTAACTTTCCTGGTTGATAAATTCCATCATAAGTTTTTCCAGTTTATTTTGTTCCTGTACAAAAGGGGCAGACATTTTTTATTCCACAAAAAAGGCACAATTTTGAAATTCATGCAAAGTTGTGAAATCCCATGTAATAAGAAACTGAACTTGGCTGATTTGCCAGTTGTTAACTGGTGATCCTAATTGTAAATATTATTATAACATGGGCAAAAATCTTGGAACTGCATTTAATATAACCAGTATATGACTTATTCAGCTTGTTAATATGACTCTAGTCATACCTTTACTTACCTTCTGATTCACATTTCAAGATTGGAATTCAATTAATTGGGTTGAGGATCCTTATTTCATTTAACCTTTTCTACAAGTAATATAACCATGAAAGCAGTATAAAACGGTGTCACAATAAGGCATTGGGGCTCAGTTTCATTCTGGCATGTGGAAATGAATAACAGCAACTGCTGGCTTTTGGAATTCAAATAATGTAGCAGATTCAATCTAATCACCTGCCTCACCCGCCATGATCATCTGCACTGTGTGAGCTTTTACATGATGTGGTAACACTTCAAAATTTTCCCGCTCATTAAACTCAATAATGCCAGGTCTGACCAGGCACAAAATACTTCTTGGTTCAACTGTGTGACTGAGGAAAGCTGCATGAATTCAACATTAATGAAAATTGGATCTCTCATTTTTCACTAATGTCTATTGATCCGTATTTAGAAGGTTAGGAATTCTCAAAGAGTGCTAAGCAAGGACAAAGAGTATACCAGCAATCCCTTTTTTTGCTAAAATTAACAAAGGCAAGTGCAGCTTTACTTAGAAGCTCAAGGGGGAAAAAAAAGGCAGAAACAATATTTGTAATACCATATTGACAATCAGGCAATTGCAAATTGAATAGTAAGTGTCAACAAAATGTACTGCCCTTTTCTTTTACATAAACCAACTGATTCATATAAATTTAAATGTTCTCAGATTAAAATACACATATCAAAGGAACCTAATCCCATTCAGAGATATTCCAATCAAACTTGATTCTGAAATTTCTTTGAAAAATATGAGATAAACATGTTCAAATCTCTCAGTGACTACTTACAACGAAGACAGCCTTGTCCATGCCTAACAGACCTCGTTGTGTGTTTCCTCCATGTTTTTAATATTTACTTAACATGAGATATTTGACTGCAGTGGTAGAATCATTTGAAAATGACAAAATGGTTCATATATTCATTTCCTTATCTTTCTTCCTAACAGTACAAAGAGAAAATCACAGCAGATCTGTTTTGAATTTGCACCATGAAGCCTCAGAATAAGATTCTTATGAGCAATTTGCCTCCAGCTACTGGAGGCATGGAGGGGCAGGACTTCTGCTTTCCATGCAACATTTCCACAAAATCTGTCTTATTTAACATAAAATGCATGGCACAGAAACAGGACACTCAGCCCAATTGCTCTATGCTCCATGTGAGTCTCCTACCCATTGCTTCATTCCAACTCTATCTGCGTATTTAGCATTTTGTTGGTTCCTGATGTACTTTTCCCAGCTTTACCTGAAATGCATCTCTGCTATTCACCTCAACTATTCCACTTGCTAGCAAACTTCAGATTCTAATTTCTGGGAAAAGGGTTTTTTTTCTGAATTTCTTCCTGAATTTAAAAATGACTTTCTAAAATCTATGACCTTCAATTTGATTTCCCCCGACAAGTGAAAACAATCTGTCTAATTTTTATCCTTGCAATCAACTCCATGATTTTGAATACCTCTATTCAATCACCCCTCCTTCTTCTCTTTTCTATGTTACCTCAGTCTTCAAGTTCCAGTAGAAATAAGCTCGACACCCATTATCTAGGGAGTGCAAGACTGTGGAGTATATGTGAGCAAAACCTTTATTTCAAATTGTGCAAACAATGATGAGAGAGAGGATACATATATATTGTATGAAAAGTATATGTTGAGCCAATATTATATTGCTATTCATTCTTATACAGCTTACCATTTTGACAACTGTAAACTTGGTAAAAGATTCCACCAAAAGACACTGCAAATGCCATGTGCCCAGGATTACTGTGAATCTTCTGCCAAAAATTTATTGTAACAATTGAGAGATGATCAGCACCTGAGAAGTAGTGGGAGGAGGAGGTTCAGTCCCTTTGAGCTCACTCAGCCACTCATGTGATCATGGCTGATCTTCTACTTCAACAACATTTTCCTGCTTAATCCCCAAATCCCTCTGATATTTTTAAGGTGTTCAGAAGTCACATGACAGCAGGTTATAGTCCAACAGGTTTATGTGAAAACACAAGATTTTGGAGCGCTACCCCTTCATCAGCTGAAGTGATGAAGGAGCAATGACTTCATCTAGTGAAGGAGCAGCGCTCCGAAAGCTTGTGATTTCAAATAAACCTTTGGACCATAATCTGGTGTCATGTGACTTCTCAACTCGTCCACCCCAGTCCAACACTGGCACCTCCACATCATATTTTTAATATGTTGAAATCTAGAAATGTGGATCCCTGTGGAACTTTAATACATTATCAATGTTGGCTACAGTCTGTGGATAGATGTTGCCTCAGGATTGTATTGTGAGAGAACTATCTCATTCCCGAAGGAAACAAAGTTTGAAAACCTCAGGGAATAATATCCATAACTGCATCGTGGTCCTGGATATTTACACTAGTTAGTTTATTGAAAGCAACTGGTAATGATTTTCTAGCATTTCCCTCGTGCTGCACGCAATTAGTTTTCTTGACTGTTCTCTTTGTTCTCCTTGGCAACCACAGCATGACCGGACTGTTTTGAGCTGTTCCTTCTTCCTATTTATAGCTTTCAGTCACATCTGAAAAGACTTTGCCTTGTGGAATTGCATGGTTGTGCAGCATGCAAAAGGCAGTAATTTAACAACAATTTGAATTCCACGGATCTCATTATACCTGTTAATCTGTGCTGAGTCTTGTTTTCCTGCTCCTGCAATCCAGGGCTGCAGTGCTATCACTAGTCTCTAGTGAATCGTCTGGATAGTGCAATGCAGGGATGTCATTTGGCAGCTGCCTCAATAACAGGCATTGATATCAAAGAAAAATGTGTTTGGCTCGCACATTAGCCACACTTTAATTTATTCCAACTCTTTCCAGTTAGGAAATTGAGGGGTTCGAACAAAAGTTGCAAATAGCCACACTGACCTGAGGGAATTCTACATCTTTACCTGAATTCTACATCGACAAATTTTGAAGAGTTGTTCCGATCACTATGTAGAATCCAACATGAATAATTGAGACAAATACCTGAACAGAGTAACCTATAATCATCTTAGTATTGGGACACGTAGTTGAAGGTCAAGTAGGCTGTCTGGAAGGATGCATAAAAATTTAAGACTGTCACCATTTTCAGATCCATTGTTTGATACTGTGACAAACACATGACAGTAGATACTGTGCCAGCTTAGAACAGCCTGTTGTGCGGGTATCTACTCATTTGTGCTGAAGAACAGCAGCTACTGGAACAAATTATAATTTTGAAGGAAAAACAATACAGAAATTGCTAGAAAAGTTCAGCAGGTCTGGCAACATCTGTGGAGACAAATCAGAGTTAATGTTTTGGGTCCAGTGACCCTTCTTCAGAACCAAGTTTTTTCAGTTTTCATTATTTTGAATATGTCCATAACTTTGTACCTTTGTTTCCAACTGCCATGTTCTTCTCAAAAATAAACAAAACTCTTCAGGGCCAACAAAAGATCATAGCACTGCGCTCTGACAGCAAATTGTGCAAATCAGGCAACTAATGGCGAATAAAAAGTTTGCCTCTGCTCTTAAGTTGTATTCATTTTGACATTTGTCTTGTCGTTGCAGTTGGTACTGCCCTCAGAAATGACTGTCTCTGTACACAGACACATGACCCTCAAGGGTGGCAATGCCACGCTGTTTAATTCATAACACTCACATTGATGTCAAGATTACTCTGAGAAATGCCAATTAAATGAAAGTCAATGGTCATTTTATTTCAACCTACACAAGGATATCTGTGATAATGGATCAGTTTTGGTGAGGACTTGCTGGCTTGAAACATTGGGCAGAGTTTCATGTTTATGGTTGAGTTCCCAACTAGCACCCAGAAAGCCAGTGGGAACACTGCATTGACCATTTCTGGGAGGTCCAGTGGATATTTCTAACAACCAGGCACTTATATGGGCCACTGATGGCCTCCTGCTCAATTAAACCTAATACAGTTCAGAAATTCTGTGCCCAACGCCTTCTGACCTGAGGCCAGCAGCTCTACAGGACTGGCAGCACCACAGGGATTTGTGGTCACTGTTAGGACTGCACAGCAGTTTTCTTCAGGGATTATCAATGCAACCTTGAAGAGAGCTAAGTATAAGCAAGAACTGAGAGAGGGGATGATAGCGAGGGGAGTGAAGAGGAGTTGATTAGAATGACAAGAAATGACCTTCTGCCTTATTCCGTTTTCAACGTTAGATGCCCCAATTAGGCATTGAGGGATCCCCCAGTAGACTGCTGGGCTGTTGTCTCACAGAACAGCTCCTTGCCTACTGCTAGCAAAAATTGAGCAGCAGTAGAAGGAAGCCCTTAAGTGGTCTGAACTCGAAACGTTAGCTTTCCTGCTCCTCTGATGCTGCCTGGTCTGTGGTGTTCATCCAGCTCTACACCTTGTTATCCCACCATTTCCTCTGATTTGTTTAAGTCCTAGAAGCGAGTTGAAAACTAACTCCAGAAATGACTTGTGACAAATTAGCAAAGACGTTGTGCTCACCTCCACAGATCAATAGAGATTATCGAATTGAAAACATTTAGTGTTGATGGGATTTTATAGTTCAGAATTACTTTGGGTAGCAATTTTGCACTGCTGGCTCACATCTAGGATGTTTTGTGGAAACGACCACACCCTAATACACGATAGTATCTGCAACAGCTGTGACACGTGTGATTATTTTTAACTCGTGTTACCCAGCTACATGTCGAAGCTACCCACCAACTATTGTTGGAGAGCAGGTGGACTGGCTTGTTGGCAAGAAAGCATGTTGCTGCTCATTACGTAACTTCCTTTCGTCCCGCTCTACAGCAACTTGAAAGGATGTCTGACTTCACCTTAAAAGGTAACAGCAGCTTCTGCTTACTCAGATATAGTAGGAACTGCAGATGCTGGAGAATCTGAGATAACAAGGTGTAGAGCTGGATGAACACAGTAGGCCAAGCTGCATCAGAGGAGCAAGAAAGCTGACGTTTTGGGTCTGGACTCTTCATCAGAAATTCTGCTTCCCTTGGTTTTGGAAATCGCTGCAGAAATTGTTGATCTTGATCTGGGTGGCTTGACTATAAAACAAGAACTGGACAAGATGGCAAAAGAATCCTACTTGGGACAGTTAGGTCACAGTTAATAAAGGAAATTGAAAGAAAAAAAATGACAGGGAAAAAAGAAATGCTTGCATTGATATAGTACTTTTCATGACTGCAGAATGTCCCAAAATGTTTTGCAGACAATGAAATAACCTTAAAGTTTAGTCACTATTGTAATGGAGGAAAACAATAAGGGAACTACAAATGGGTCAAGATTGTAGAGTTTACATGTAAATTCATTGAGTATCAAAAATAAAGTTGGTTAACTCGAGGGTTTAATTATGTCAATGATGTTGATACTGTATCAGAAATCTCCAACAGAATGGGAGCAAGAACTAAGTATTTCTGATTCTAAAATCTTTAGGAGAGATGGTGCAAGAGAAGGGAAAGGAAAAATACCTTTTTAATTTTGACAAAATTATGCCCACACAGAAAAGGTTTTCAAAATTAAAGTCGGTGACTGGGGATCCACTATAGATTAGCAAACAGTTGGAATAAAAGATGAGGTTTTTTGACAATTCGGAGGTTTGTCAGAGAAATTGCCAAAATAATGGCAAAGTTTAAATATTTTAAGTTACAGTCGGAATGTTTGTGATCGAAGAATGCAGCTGGGAGCATTCCCTTAATCAGTAAGTTCTACATCCAACAATGAAGAAAGATTAATGTAGCAAATGATAAGAAACTACCCAGAAGCACACTGGTGATGAAATCAGGAGTAAAATTGTGTTGGGGCATTATTTTATGGTGGCAATCTTATCTATAAAATTAATGATATGTACCTTTCACTGTAGGGTGTTCTTTCATTAATTAATGCACGAGTTTAACAAAAAGTCTCTGATTTCATGAATAACTTTGGAATTAATATTAATTGCTGCTTTTCTATTCAGTTTCCTTTTACCCACCACAGTGACTCAGGAATGAATGCTAAGCAAATCTATGGCTCATATTCCATGGGGCATTTCTAATTACCTGGTACGTTGTTCAACAGGGACATTCCCCACCCTCCGTGTTTCAGTGGATTTAATGCTGCTGGAAGCGTGAAGCCATTCTGACACCAAGACTCATTTAGAATAGGAATGCTTTTCAAAACCCAGTGAGATGCAGTGTCCCACTGATATTCCTCTCTCATTACAACAAAACCTTTATTGTTAGCACCTCGTGCCTGCTGCTCTGTTTTACATACAGTCAGCAGTGCTGCTTTGAGGTTTTCTCGTCCGAAGAGCATTAGTTGAAGAACCTGTACATCATAGAGAACTTCCACAAGGGTAAAGTACATTGTGTCCACGTGAATCTCATACTGTAAAGATGATAGGTAGTATGATAAACTAGACTAGCAAAACAAGACAAAGGGCAGGGATGCAAGGCATAATATTCTCACTGGAGTTACACTATTTTTCAATTTGAAAAATGAAGTGAAACTACCAGCTCAACATTCTGAATCATACCTACATGGTTGAGATGCACCTAGTGCTCTAGCTTTGACTTGTCTATTTAAGGCATTTGCTTTGATTGCCATCTTATAGTTTTTAATTCACTTACTTTTAAACATGCACTTTTAATTAATATATTCTCCTTTTGAAACAACACAGCTCAAATCTGAATGATAATTAAAGAACAGATGTTTTAAAAATCCAAGTTGTTGTCTTTTTAAAGAATCACATCAGTTCTATACTTACTGGATGTATGTTAATAGGTATCCTTGCTTACCAAAGAAACACATATTTCTGAAGGATTTTACTTTTGTTAGTTCAGGGACCATGAAATATCAATCCATCAGAATGTTAACATGAATGCTACAATAATCAGGAGGATGAGGGCTCTGTTGTGTAAAGACATTCCTATGGAATAAAGAAGAGATAGGAATAGGCTGCAGACAGAATTTTTATTGACTAGGCTGCTGAAACTATTTGTGATTATGGAAAACCTGTTGCTGTTTGCTTATTAATGGTATTACTGTACGGGAAATCCAATCTTGGCTTTAGAGATTGTTTTTAATAAGCCTTATGAAGAGAAAACAATGCAAGTACAACGCAAATCAGTTCACTTAAGTAAACCCAAGGATGCTGATGTTGGAAATTTGAAATGAAAACAGAAATTGCTGGACAAACTCAGCTGATCTGGCAGCATCTGTGGAGAGAAAGCAGGGTCAAAGTTTTGGGTCCAATGACCCTTCATCAGAGCCATTACCTGTGCTTTTCAATGGCTAGACGGTTTGTGGGGGCCAAAATCACACTTAACCAATGCCATTTAAAGGCAATCAGGCCCTTTTAATGTTGAAGCACACTTTGGGCAGGAAATGTCACAAGTAAATAATGAAATTCTGGGAAGATACGCTGAAAGGCAAACAGATTCTGGGACTTAACTCTTCAGTTTAGAGTAGAGGATTGCACAACAGTAGGGAGATCAATGGGAAGGAGGTCTGTGTTACTGACATGCTCGAAACATGACATTTTAAATTAAGAAAGAGGTTTAATGACCTCATTAAAATTGTTGAGAAAAAGATCTTATTTTTCACCTTAATTACTCTCTTCTCATGCTATTCAGGATATCCCCTCCTCTACCCCTTTACATACTCCAACACTCTGCACCACAATTCACAACGTCTCCTAATGACCAGCTTTGCATGTCCTACATTCAGCACTGACAGAAAGTTTAATTCAGCACACACTCCATTTAACACATGGCAGGATAACTACTAGGACAGAGATTTTCTCTACCCACCTTACAAGGACTTCATGAATAAATGGGGCACATGGTGCCATAATGATATTGCCCCCAGATGACTACTACAAGGACCCAGGCTGATGTTCTGGGGACCTGGGTTCAAATCCCATCATGACAGATGGCAGAGTTTGAATCCAATTATTAAGATCAGACTTACAAACTAGTCTAATTGTTGTAAAACCCTATCTGGTTCACTAATATCCCCTAAAGAAAATCTTCCATCCTCAACTAATCTGATCTACATGTGACTCCAGTCCTACAGCAATACAGTTGACAGTAAAATGACCAAGCAGGATAAATCCTGAAGAACACACCTGCTAGGCTGGTACATAGTGAGGGAATCAACAAGACGGAAAATCTTATTTGTGCCAATTGCCTGCCACATATGTAACTGTCCAGGACATTGGTTGGCGCGACCACCCCTCAGATCTTGTGGAGATAAAGTCCCATCTTCACCATAAGGATACCCTTTGGTGTGCTGTGTGATTCTTCCATCGTATGAAATAGGAGTGACTTTTAAGCAGATCTAGCAACTCAAGACTGGGCATGTATGAGGTCGTGTGGGTCACCAGCAACATCAGAACTTTATTCAAACATAATCAGCAACCATGTAGTCTAGCATATCCACCACTCTGCTATTACCATCAAGCTAGGGGATTAAACTGATTCAATGATAAATGCAGGGGGCTGTGACAAGAGCGGCACCAGACATATCCAAAAACTAAATGTTGACCTTGTCAAGCTACGACACAGGGTTACTTGCAAACCAGGAGAGTTAGTAGGAACTGCCGATGCTGGAGTCTGAGATAACAGGGTGTGGAGTCGGATGAACACAGCAGGCCAGGCAGCATCAGAGGAGCAGGAAAGCTGACGTTTCGGGTCTGGACCCTGCTTCAGAAATGGGGGAGGGGAAGGGGGTTCTGAAATAAATAGAGAGAGAGGGGGAGGCAATGATAGAAGGTGGATAGAGGAACAGATAGGTGGAGAGAAGACGGACAGGTCAAGGAGGCGGGGATGAAGCCAGTAGAGGTGAGTGTAGGTAGGGAGTTGGGATGGGGGTTGATCAGTGAGGAGGGAGGGGCGGGCAGGTGGGACGGAAGATGGACCGGTCAAGGATGGAGGGACGAGATGGACTGGTCTTGGGATGAGGTCGTGGGTGGGGAGATTTTGAAGCTTGTAAAGGCGGAGAGGTCAAGGAGGTGGGGATGAGGCTAGTAGGTAGGAAGTGGGGGTGGGGGTTGGTCAGTGAGGTGGGAGGAGCGGATAGGTGGGAGAAAAGACAGACAGGTCAAGGAGGTGGGGACGAGATGGGCTGGTCTTGGGATGAGGTTGGGGGTGGGGAGATTGAAGCTTGTGAAGTCCACATTGATACCATTGGGCTGCATGGTTCCCAAGTGAAATATAAGGTGCTGTTCCTGCAACCTTCGGGTGGCATCATCGTTGCACTGCAGGAGGCCCAGGATGGACATGTCGTCCAAGGAGTGGGAGGGGGAGTTGAAGTGGTTCATGACTGGGAGGTGCAGTTGTTTGTCACGAACCAAGTGTAGGTGTTCCACAAAGCAGTCTCCAAGCCTCCGCTTAGTTTCCCCGATGTATAGGAGGCCATGTCGGGAACAGCGGATACAGTGTACCACATTAGCAGATGTGCAGGTGAACATCTGTTTAATGTGGAAGGTTTTTTTGGGGCCTGGGATGGAGGTGAGCGGGGAGGTGTAAGGGCAGGTGTAGCACTTCCTGCGGTTGCAGGGAAAAGTGCCAGGTGTGGTGGAGCTAGTGGCGAGTGTGAAGTGGACGAGGGAGTCAGGGAGAGAGCGGTCCCTCCGGAAAGCAGATAAATGTGGGGAGGGAAATATATCCTTAGTAGTGGGATCAGATTGCAGGTGGTGGAAGTGGCGGAGAATGATGCGTTGGATCCAGAGGTTGACGGGGTGATACATGAGGAAAGGGGAATTCTGTCTTTATTGTTATTGTGGGAATGGGGTGTGAGGGTTGAGGTGCGGGAAATGTGAGCGATGTGGTCGAGGGCGTTTTCAACCACTGTGAGGGAAAGTTGCAGTCCTTGAAAAACGAGGACATCTGGGATGCCCAGGAGTGGAACACCTCATCTTGGGAGCAGATGCGGCGGAGGGGAAGGAATTGGGAAAAGGGGATCGCATTCTTGCAGGAATGTGGGTGGGAGGAGGTGTATTCTAGGTAGCTGTGGGAGTCAGTGCACTTGAAATAGATATCAGTTTCCAGGTGGTTACCAGAGATGGAAACAGAGAGGTCCAGGAAGGAGAGAGAGGTATCAGAGATGGTCCAGGTGAACTTAAGGTTGGGGTGGAAGGTGTTGGTGAAGTGGATAAACTGTTCGAGCTCCTCATGGGAGCACGAGGCAGCGCCAATACAGTCATTGATGTAACGGGGGAAGAGGTGGGGGATGGGGCCAGTGTAGTTACGGAAGAGGGACTGTTCCATGTATCCTACAAAGAGGCAGGCATCGCTTGGGCCCATGCGGGTTGCCACGGCCACCCCTTTGTTTATAGGAAGTGGGAGGAGTCGAAGGAGAAGTTATTAAGGGTAAGGACGAGTTTGGTTCAGTGGATAAGGGTGTTGGTGAAGGGGGACTGGTTGGGTCTGCGGGAGAGGAAGAAGCGGATGGTTTTTAGGCCATCTCCTTGGGGAATGCAAGTATATAGGAACTGGAAGTCCATGGTGAAGATGAGGTGTTGAGGTTCAAGGAATCGGAAGTTTTGGAGGAGATGGAGGGCGTAGGTGGCGTCATGGACATAGGTGGGGAGTTCCTGGACCAGGGGGGAGAAAATGGAGTCGAGATAAGTGGACATGAGTTCGGAGGGGCAGGAGCAGGCAGACCAAGGCAGTCGGGTTTGTGGATTTTGGGAAGGAGACAGAAACGGGCGGTGCGGGGTTGGGAAACGATGAGGTTGGAGGCTGTGGGTGGGAGGTCACCTGAGGTGATGAGGTTGTGGATGGTCTGGGAGATGATGTTTTGGTGTTCAGGGGTGGGGTCATGATCAAGGGGCGGTAGGAGGAGGTGTCAGAGAGCTGGCGTCTGGCCTCGGCGATGTAGAGGTCAGTGCGCCATACTACAACTGTGCCTCCCTTGTCTGTGGGTTTTAATGTGAGGTTAGGGTTGGGACAGAGGAAGCAGAGGGCTACACATTCTGCGGGGGAGAGGCTGGAGTAGGTAAGAGGGGTGGAGAGGTTGAGGCGGTTGATTTCTCGATGGCAGGTTGGAGATGAAGAGGTCGAGGGAGGGTAGGAGGCATTGTGGTGGTGTCCAGGAGGAGGGGGTGTGTTGGAGGCAGGAGAAGGGGTCAGTAGTCGGGGGGGTTAGATTCGCAATTAAAGAAGTAAGCATGGAGGCGGAGGCCGGGGAAAAGCTGTCCGATTTCAAGGCGTGAGCGTGATTCGTTGCTGTTCGGGTAGAGGGAGATAAAGGGGAGTCCTTTACTGAGGAACTTACTGCAAACCAAGATGTGGAAGCTGCATGAGACACATGGTCCCACAATCAATGGATCATTTTTAAGCTCTGTGGTCCTGCTACATCCAGTTGTGAATGGCAGTGGACAATTAAAAACTCACTGGAGGATGCTCCCAAAATACCCCTATCCTGTAAGGCAGGAGAGCCCAGCACATCAGTGTAATAGACAGCATTTAAGTATTGCAAGCATCTTCTGTCAGAAATGTTGAGTGTATAATCAGCCTTCTCCTGAGCTCCCCAGCA
This sequence comes from Ginglymostoma cirratum, assembly GCA_024137785.1. NCBI lineage: Eukaryota > Metazoa > Chordata > Chondrichthyes > Orectolobiformes > Ginglymostomatidae > Ginglymostoma > Ginglymostoma cirratum. The sequence goes on along the minus strand of JAHRHZ010000079.1, from coordinate 11,715,731 downwards.
CCACAGTTGCCAGCATTCAGCGATTTTGATTCACTTCATATGCGACCACGTAAGGTCTCAAGACAAGGGCTCTGGGCCCTGACTTTATTCCAGCAATAGGAATGAAGAATTGTGCTCCAATAAAAAAGCATTAGCCAAACTGTTTCAGTACAGTGACAACACTGGCATGTGGCATTAAGAGGCTGGTTAGAATTGTCCTGCATTTTCGTGGCTGGGACATACATGATCAGTTTTCTCCATTGTCAGGTAGACATCAGTTTTGTAGCTGTACTGGAACAGCCTGGTTATTAGTTTGGCTAGCTCTGGAGTCCAGACCTTCAGGAGGCCAAGATATATCACCCACTGAATGAAGAGGTTGGTATTAGCTTCAGCTTCACCTTTTACACTAAATTGCTGGGCTCTGCCATCTTTTGAGGATGAGGATAATTGTGGAGCCTCCTCCTCCAGTGAGTTGTCATATGTCCATCAACATTCACGACTGGGTGGGTGTCAACCGTCATTTCGATATTTCTAGAACCTTCTTCAATTGCAGCAGTTGGAAAATTCTCCTGGGTCCTGGCAAATTTCATGCGCTGCTGGCAAATTCTGAGTGCAACAGATAGGGACAGATGCGGAGTGCTATAGTGTTTTTCTTCCACTCCTGAAGAACTAATGTCATCAAGAATACACTCCTGTTCTGCTTGCCAGGGAATGTATCTATAACTGAAGCATTCAATGTGAAAAATCAAAGGGTTTTTTTTTGATGTTTGATACATTTTAAGATCTTTCAAAATAAAACTGAGCCCGTGGTATTTATAAGGCAATTTGTAGCAGTCAGAGTTTGTCAGGCAGGTTTAGAGAATGCTGAGAGTCCATCTATTAAAAAGGTTGGGCTCCAGAGATTTAAGGGTCAATCCAGAGCCTTTGACAGCTTGCACAAAAGTGACAAGTCCCACATGAGAAGGCAAAGAAACAATCATCTTGTATAATTTTGTAAATAACAGAAAGAATTGCAAGCTCTTAGAGGAGGAGGAGAGAAACACTGCCTTCAGACAGTCAAGTCCAATACCCCCAAATTTATTTTCAAAATATCAGGCTAATTGTGTTCATTATTTGTTCATTCAGTATCATTCTAGCCTTAGTGTGGCAGTGGGCATTGTCTTATTTCTTCGCTAGTTTTTAAAAAATCTCACTCAGCCCAAATCTCAATGCAATCCACATATTGAATATTCCTTTATTTTATCTCCAATTTCTTCCCCAATTGTTTGTCAAGACAAGGTTTTCAGGTCTTTGTTTCCAATGTTAATACTTAAACATCTGTCTGTCTCTAACTGTATTTAGCAAATCTTTTGCTTGCAAGACTTCCACTCTTGATCTTACCCCCATATTTTTCTATAACAAAACGAAGAACTGCAGATGCTGGTGATCTGAAACATACAAAAGCAGAAATTGCTCAGGAAACTGAGCAGATCTGGCAGCATCTGTGGAGAGAAAGCAGAGTTAACTTTTTGATCCAGTGACCCTTTGTCATAAGGGTTCCGAACAATGGTCATTTGACTTGAAACATTAACTCTGTTTTCTCTCCACAGATGCTGCCAGACCTATTGAGTTTCTCCAGCAATTTCTGTTTTTGTGCGTTTCCACTTATTTCTGTTTCTGCCCATCCAACGGATCCTGACCATCCTTTGCCAGGCTCATATTTCAAAAGCTGGTACCCTCCTCTCATCCTGTTTCTTTAGAATCCAACTCTTGCATCCATTGAGTGCCACATTGCACACTAGTAATTGTATGAGATGGTTTCTCTTTAAGGATCTTAAGTCACTGGTCATGCTTCTTGTTACTTCTAACCTGGATTTCATTTTTGGATGCAACTTTTGTATTTATCGTTGAAACCAAATACATGCTTTTGTTTACTGCCTCTATCTTAGTACTTCTAATGTTGATTTTTCCATTGCCATTTTGGGCCATAACTTTGATCCTTGCCTCATTTATGTTCCACTCCAAAAATATTCTCTCTTTCTTTTGACCAGGCCTTCCACAGTCTTGAGCAATTTCTTTGTTCTGACTATGAGTGTGTTGTTTTATTTCACATGCTATATCTTCCTGTGACGCAGCCACATCTCTCGGTTAACTCTACTTACATCATCCTCATGGTCTACTCTCACTTAGCATAAGCCTGCATGGGTGAGAGAAGATTGGCCTGCCTGACTCCCTGCTCAAATTGGATTTGGTTTTGTATCCCTATTGCCAACTAGTGCTTTCTGAAATGTTACTTTATAGTTCTTGCATTAGCCACACAGGAATTTGGGTACGCCAGAGCTATAATGTCTCCTGTAGAGCTTACCATTATTTTAACACAAATGCTGCAGCAATTTCAGATGGTAGCACAATTAAATACAAAAATGAAAAATATCTACTGCACCATTAGTTTTCAAAATCACACTTCATCTTGGTTCAATTCAAATGCAAGGAGTTAGTGAAAAATGTCTTGTATTTGATCAATATAAAGTACTCTCGCTACATTACATTAATTTAAGAGTGTTAAAATCTAGCTGATTTTTGTAATCTGTGTTAGTTACCATCAGTCAGTCTCTCTGCCATCACATTTTAACCTCAGTCCTCAAAGTTTTAACCATTGCTGGAGATTTTCTTTACATTTTTCTTACTAGTTACTCTTTTCACCCTCACTTGGTCTAATTCTTCCTTCTTTCTTGTTCTTTCTCTTTGTGTAACCAATATGACTTTGAATTGACCCACTCTTAATTTGCTGTTCCTTCTCAATCTATACAATGTTAATTTCAGGTACTGTGATGTGATTAACTAGGAAAATACACCATTGCTTCTTCTGTTTCCACGGATCTCTTACCCATTTTCACATCCCACTCTGTCAACTTTCACGGCAAAATATTGGATTCAGAGAGTCATAGAGACGTACAGCATGGAAACAGATCCTTCCATCCAACCCATATCCGAAATTAATCTGGTCCCATTTGCCAGCATTTGGTCCATATCCCTCTAAATCCTTCCTATTCACCTAACCATCCAGATGCCTTTTAAATGTTGTAATTGTATGAGGCTCCATCACTTCCTCTGGCAGCTCATTCCATACACGCACCACCATCTGTGTGAAAAAGTTGCCCCTTAGGCCCCGCTTAAATCTTTCTCCTCTCACCTTAAACATATGCCCTCTAGTTTTGGACTCCCTCACCCCAGGGAAAACACCTTCTTTAATTACCCTATCCATGCTCCTCATGATTTTATAAACTTCTACAAGGTCACACCTCAGCCTCCAACACTCCAGGGAAAACAACCCCAGCCTATTTAGAGATAGTAGGAACTGTCAGTGCTGGAGTCTGAGATAACAAGGCGTGGAGCTGGATGGACACAGCAGGCCAGGCAGCATCAGAGGAGCAGGAAAGCTGACGTTTCAGGTCTGGACCCTTCTTCAGAAATGGGGGAGGGGAAGGGGGCTCTGAAATAAATAGAGAGAGAAGGAGGTGGTGATAGAAGGTGGATAGAGGAGCAGATAGGTGGAGAGAAGACAGACACATCAAGGAGGAGGGGATGAAGCCAGTAAGGTGAGTGTAGATAGGAAGTTGGGTTGGGGGTTGGTCAGTGAGGTGGGGAGAGTGGATAGGTGGAAGAGAAGATGGACAGGACAAGGAGGTGGGGACGAGAGGCTTGGAGACTGCTTTGTGGAGAACCTATGCTCAGTTCGCGACAAACGACTACACCTCCCAGTCGCGAGCCACTTCAACTCCCCCTCCCACTCCTGGGCCTCCTCCAGTGTCACAACGATGCCACCTGGAAGCTGGAGGAACAGCGCCTCATATTCCGCCTTGGAACCCTACAACCCAATGGTCTCAATATGGACTTTACGAGCTTCAAAATCTCCCCACCCCCGACTCATCCCAAGACCAGATCTCCCTCTCATCCCCGCCTCCTTGACCAGTCCGTCTTCTCTCCCACCTATCCGCTCCTCCCACCTCACTGACCAATCCCCACCACTACCTACCTACACTCACCTTTACTAGCTTCATCCCCGTCTCCTTGACCTGTCTGCCTTTTCTCCACCTTTCTGCTCTACTATCCATCTTCTATCACCACCTCCCCCTCTCTCTATTTACTTCAGAACCTCCTTCTCCTCCCCCTTTTCTGAAAAAGGGTCCAGACCCAAAACATTAGCTTTCCTGCTCCTCTGATGCTGTCCAGCCTATTTAGCCTGTCCATATAGCTCAAACCCTCCAACCCTGGCAACATCATTGTAATCTTTTCTGAACCTTTCCAAATTTCACAACATCCTTCCTATAACAGGGAGACGAGAATTACACACAGTATTCCAAAAGTGGCCTAACCAATGTCCTGTACAGCCACAATATGCCTTCTCAGCTCCTATACTCAATGCACTGCCCAATAAAGGAAAGCATTACCTAATGCCTTCTTCACCATCCTATCTACCTGTGACTCCACTTTCAAGAAATTCTGAACGTGCATTTCCAGGTCTCTTTGTTCACAAACACTCCCAAGGCCCTTGCCATCAATTTGTAAGTCCTGCCCTGATTTGTCTTTCCAAAATGCAGTACCCTACATTTATGTAAATTAACTTCCATCTGTCACTCCTCAGGCCATTGGTCTATCCCATATTGCCGATATCAAATGAGCAAGATTTATTTTAGAGCAAAGTGCTATTTGTTGCTGTGCCATGGCAAATTTTACACCAAAGATACTCAGTTAGCAACAACTTCTAAGATATAAAGGCAGTATTAGGAAAATATGTATAATACTTTATTTATGGTGCAAGGCCCATCATTTTTCCATCTCTTTCTAAGTTCTATTCTGATCTTTTATTCTTGTTTTACACTGTGATAACTTTTACTAGACCAGGATAATTTAAAACTAAACACCCATGTGACATCTTATTTTAGTAAAGGCTACGCATGAAGGTCATTCTGAGAGCTGAAGCAAGGTATTAAAATTTAAACAATAGGCAAAGTATAAATTTTAATCATATTTTAGTGGGTTTAAACGTTCTGCAATATGCGCCCTGGGCTATGTGCTGATTGTAGCTTATCAGCCTTGAACACATAACGCAAAAATGTCCAGATGAAAGCTAAAATTAAGTGCTGAAACAGAAACAGTGAACAATAGCAATTTACTACATGTTTAGAAGTACTTAAAAAGGAAACAAAAATATATAGCTTAATGTTCACACCATAAACTTATACTAAATATTACAGCGTGATCCTTGTTTGTTTGATTTTAGATTTATATTGTTAATTGGCATGTTCTGGCTTCCTTGTCACTTATACTATTTTGCAGAAGCTACATATAGAGTACATGTCAGAAATGCTTATTCTTTTCAAGCCCCTCCTCTGATAACGCAGGATCACACTACATGATTACAGTCAGTGTTGTGCTTTTGAGCTCTAACCACATTCATGCCTATAGGTTTGCTCCACGTTTGAAAAGGCAGGCCAAAAGTTATATGTACGTGTGTGTGTGCGTTTGTCTGTGTTTATTTTCACTCAGTTAAAACAACCACTCATGCCATCCATGAGTTATGTGTCCAATACCTCAAATCTCAAGTGTTTAATTTTACATAAAGCCCCAGTCCCTGGTGCGTATTCTGTATTGATCATGGATAGGGCATGTATTGGAACTTTCTCACTTAAAAAAAAGTCGAAGCCCGTATGTATTTGTAAATGTCCCCCTGACTAAGTGAACATGCATTTCTTCTGCCCTCTAGTGGTCCCGTTGTTTACTAATTGGAATGTAGGTAGAGATCAACTGCAACAGTAAGCAAATACTGCAAATGCAAGACAAAGTAACAGAATCCTGTAAATCGTCCTTCACAGGTTATGATAAATGATCAGGCTAGCAAGATGAAAACTATTATTTTTATATATATTTTATCAGCAATGTTAAAGCAATTATAAATTCAGAAGAAAGATGCTTGAGATAGGCCAAATGCACACTGACAGGCACCTACACAAATGTAGCTTGGAAGCATGGTAACATGGTAATGTTTTGGTACATCTAGTCTACTCTCCCATACTACTCAACAGTCTTCTGATTATGATCTTGGAATTGAGAGTCTTCTATCTCCATAAATGGGAATTCACAATAATTTTGGAAAGCATGCCATGATTTTCTATGCTACCACCTCCTGATAATCAGATGCACGAAGATAATATTTCGTTGTTAAAAAAAATTACACAGCCTACCAGTTTTACTTTCTTCTGAATCATTAACATAAAATGTGACAACCAATTAGGGTAATGTTTCCACAGGGGTTGGATACACAAAGATTTGTTTTGGGACCTGTATATTTAATTGTGCAACAATACTAAAAACGACTCAAGCTCATGTTTTGTCAGTTATCTGAGGTTTTTTTTTAACCTGTCTATTTGTGAACTTTTTTGACAACAGGCAAACAGGGCAGAAATAAATTAAACAAGACCATTTGAACTTGTCTTTGGAATAGATTCCGTTTCTTTCAATTACTACACGCTTCACACCCTGTCTTCTTTTGCATCTGTGTTCGACCATTAAACTTTAGGAGCTTTTATTCTGCCCTCTTATTCACCGTTTGGTAAGTGAAATTGTCATTTCTCAGGATGTATACTCGTGTGGGCTTAATCTGGAAGTACCAGTTATCCGTTTAAGGGGAGGTGGCAACACACTTGTAATGCCATGGGACTACTAATCCAGAGACCCAGGCCAATCGTCTGGGGAAATGGAATTAAATCCCAACACAGCTAACTGGAGAACCATGAATTCAATTAATAAATCTGAAATTAAAAGCTACTGTACTGGTAAAGAATGGGGCCAATGTTAATTGTTGTAAAAATCTAATTAGTTCAAGAATGTCCCTTAGGGAAAGATAATTTGCCCGCTTCACCCGGTCTGGGCTACATGCAACTCTTACATGCCATCTGAACTAGCCCAGCAAGCCACTCAGTTGTATCAAGCTGCTACAAAACCTGCTAAAAGGAATGCACAATGCAAAGTCTATTGCAGGGTGGTACAGTGGCATATTGTGGGCAGTGAGTTGACCTGAGAGATTTCAATATTGACTCTGGACCTCATGAGGTCTCATAAAATCAGGTCAAATATGGGCAAAAAATACCTCTTGCATAGTACCATCTACTGCCACTCACCTCTCCTCTCAACTGATGAAGGAGTTCTCCTCTATCTGGAGGATGCAATGAGAGTGGAAAGGGCACAGAATGTACTCTGGATGATTTCAGTGAATGTCTATACCAAAAATATCTTGGTAGCACCACTAGTGACTGAGATCTAAAGATTGGTAGACTGGGTCCACAATAGATGGGAGGGAACAACAAAGGGAAATATGTACTTTACCTCCTCCTGGACGAATCGCTTCACTATAGTTATCTTCAGTTAAACAGATTTAAATTTCTGCTGTGATTTCAGAAATGTTTTCATCACCCATCTTTCTGTTGTAGATGTATCTTTCCATGACATTATCAATAAAAGGGGCCACTGCACAGTTCTGGTTGAGACAAAAATCCCATCTTCATATCAAGGAAACCCTCCATTGTGTTGTGTGGTCGTGCTGAATGGGATAGATTTCAAACAGATCTAGCAAGTCCCTTTCTAACAGCATTGTTCATGCACAGCATGGGCTGCAGTTTGTTTTCAAGATGACAGCTCACCACTACCAACATGTCAAAAAATGACTGTAAGGACAACACAACTGATAACACTTACTATTTTCAAACAATTCTTATTTCTCAGTGCAAAGATTTATTTGAAAGAGGCATTTAGTCTCAAGAGTTACCTTTGGGTGAGGAATGATATCAGAGAAGGGTCTTTACTTTCCAAAGTGTACACTGAACAACCTGAATCAAAAATATTCAGATTAATAATGTATTGTCAGAGCATGCATCAGCTGTGAAGAGGAGTCAGGATAGAATGCTGACGGAGTGGAAGAGAGATGACAGCATTTCTGAAATCACTGCAGAAATTTAAAAATGTTTAACTGAAGGTAACTACAGTCTAGTGAATCCTCTGTAATGGCATAGGCAGTAAGGCTTTGGTTTTGCCTCAGAGAAAATGTGCAGTGTTTGGGAAATCTGTTTGACACAAATCTCCTTTATTATCTGATGATATGGGGGTCAATGACTGCTTTACGATTCAGTCATTCTATGTGGCATGTTATCATGTTTTTGATCTTGCAAAGATATGTTTGAAAAAATTTGAAAGTAAGCAGAATTAGGAAAAATGGAAGTCACTTTGCACATATTCATTGGTGTAATGATCTCAAGGGATCACCATTACATTGTAGAAAGAAAAATGGATTCCCAGATGTTAACTGAAAGATAAATGTTTCATGTTTTATACAACAGCTTTTATTGAGTAAAAATTAAAGAAAGCAAGAGCTATTATTTCATCCTTATTCTTTAAGCCCAAAAACCTCATGAGTTGCTCTCACATTGTACTTATATTTTCATCCAACAGTTCCCCAACTCATTACAGGAACTTGAGAGTTCCTTTAATTCTTCAGGGACTAAACCAGGGCATGCCACAGGTCTCAGGAATTCACTTCAATATTCCTGATATTTTCAGAGGAATGAGATATCTTGTGGTCCTTCCACTAACATTTGGCCAGGCAACCCTCTAACTCCTCTTGTGCTCCTCATGATTGTGGACAATCCAGCTTAAGTATGGGCTTCAAAGTCTTCTGGCTTCTAGTCTGTAGCCCCTGGCACATTTTGTACTCTGCCCATTTCCAAGATGTTCCAGCTTTAGATGGAACCTGCCTGATTTCTGGGGGGGAAAAAAATCACATGAAAAAACCCAAAACAAAAGTATTGATCTCAGCAAACTACCACCATGGCAAATTTTGGGATGCCCAGGTGGTGATTTTAAACTAATTTCACCTTGCAAAACTGTCCTTTGACTTGAAAGTACATATACTTTCAGACCTTCCTCCTTCACCAGTTGCTTTGCAATTTTTTTTGATCTGGGGAATCACACAAATAATTTAAATCCCTTGAAAAGATGCACACATTTAATCACCATCAAGATTCTGAGAAATGGGTCATTAATTCTTTCATATTTTCCCACTTCTGACTCAAATCTTATTTCAAAAACACAGATCATCCCCTAAATTGCAATTATTAAGTCTGTTTAGCAACCTTCCACACCAGGTGATTCCATTATAATATGTTTAAAAATTCAATATTCCCTGTTGAAAGCTATATTCCTAAAACATATGCATCATGAAATTAGATATTTTCTCAATTTCATCTGCAAACTCATATTATGCTCTCAGGAGGTATGTCTTCCAATAAAAGAATTTCAATTTCAATGTGTATTTTAAAGACAGAAATCAAAGTATTGAAACTTGTGCATTTTTGTAATTCATTAAGAAATAAACTGATTCAATTGGATCCCAGTGACTGAAAAATCCTACATACCCCTAATGTTAACTCTACCTCCTGTCCTTGAATCCTGTTCCTCATGGATAAACTTTTGGTTCCAAATTCTTCATATCTGTCAAAGTTGAAAACTTGAATAAATCTCCCTTGACCTCCTTTTCTCCAAAACTGAAGGCCAAGATATAGAATCCTTTCCTTCTAGTTCAGGCCTCTAAGTCTAGAAATCAGCCTAACTTTCCTGTTCTGTGCTCTTGCCAACAACATTGCATCTCTCCGGCAATAAAGGAGATTAAAATTGAACATTGAAAATGCATCCTCACAAAGGAAGGATATTCAACACCACCCCTTTGGATTAAAAGTCACAATCTACAACTATACATCTATACCTTTTATTTGCTTCCTTCAATCTTGGAAGCACTCAACCAAATACAAGATTGATTTTGTGCTGTAACCTCAAACATTTTATCCTTTAATAAGTTTTTCTCATTCTTACTTTACTACCTAATCTCATGACAGCACTTATCGGTATTGAACACCATCTGCCACCTCTTTGCCCACTGATCCAGACATCAAATTTTCACAACTTGTTTGCTACATCTGGCTACCGCATTCAGTCTGGTGTTAAAGGCAAACCTGAACATATTGGACAATATTCCACTCACTAAATTATGTGCTGGAAAATTAACAGCAGCAGCCCCAACAGGAATTTCTGTGGGACGCTATTTGCAACAGGTTTCCCTTCTGGCACCTTCCCATTCTCCAACACACTTTGCTGCTCATTTTTCAGCAATGCAGAATACTTTGTCATTTATCCCTTGTCAGTGTCAAATATCTTCACACAATTTAGCTCCATCACATCCAATACCTCCTTCAAATTCACTGCTTGGTGGATAACAACTTGGCTAGTTCACCAGTGTGGCTTCAAGTGTACATTTGGATATGTCGAAAGTGCAAACTAATAGTTGGAGCGGCAACGTGGGAAATTTAAATTTAAATTTAAAGGGGACATGTCACCATAAAAGGGTAGAATTCCTGCATTTTACGAGAGATTTTACATCAACACATCAATATAATCTGTTAAGATTGAAGGGGCATGGGATTGAGCTCCCCTACCAACCAGAATCCCTCCATTTTCCAAACAACTTAATGACGACTAAAACTGATGTTACAAGAGCCGCCTAAGAGGAAGGTTACCTTCGTCTCCCATTCCATAGTGCCATCTCCACAGTTCAGTATTGCACCAGATCTTCAAGGCAGATTCAGGCCATAGTTGACCATTACTGTCACTGGCTATGTCAGCCCCATGTTGTATGGTAGGTGCAGGTAACCTTGCAGTGGATGCAATCTTACTCCCTCCATCTGCTTCTTTGTTGACCCTGAGGAGACATTGTCCTGTGGCCATTTCCACATAGGTTTGCCAGCTCAGGTTAGTAGTACCTTTTCAGGTACAGTTTAGCACGCGGAACTAGCTATTAAGCACTTTGCCTTTGCTTTCTTTGTCCAGAGCTATTAAACACGTCATCTTTTGATTGTGAATGTTTCCCACAAAAGGTCCACATCACAATTTCCTTTAGTGAGAGAAACCTCTACCCGCCACTAATTGCCTGTCAACAAAAGGTATTTTCACAACTGTCCGCGGATGTGGGGAGGTGGTAGAACACATTTCTTACAGCTTCAGATCTGTCATCCTTTCCCAATATGTGACCCTTGTTATGACCAGGCTTAGAAAGGGGATTTCATTGGAAAATCTAGTGATGAGAAAAAAAACTGGCAAAGAGGTACCTCAGCTATGTGACAAAATACTGGCTGATGCTTGGTTGTTTTGAAGAGAGAAATCCAGATGACTGTTTGCAGCATCTGCCATGAAATGCCAAACAAAATTTCTGAGCTGTCAGAATTGATGTTCAACTTGTTATAAATATTATGAAAGCCTGTTATAAGCCCTGGCAACTTGTCGGATAGTACTGAAGTTATAATTTCATAGTTATGAAACAGATCCGACTAATATCTCTGCAGTCTGAGAAGGGTGGTTGCATTTACAAGTGAGATAGCTTACCATCATCACATTCACTGGTCTGCACTGATTTGAAATATAAAAGCTATTCTTTTCCTGCGGACTGCAAAGCAGTGCATAAAAAGTAAACAGGTGGGTACAGCCATTGTGGAGCACTGAAGTTACCGATAATAATGAGTGGTGTCAAAGTGCTGCAAGATTCCTGCTCCTCAGTTTGGGTGAATCAAGTACCTTCATCACGTTTACCACAGTATAGATCAAGTGTAGAAATGCTAAGCCAAGAAACTGACAATTGCATTGCAATAGAATTTGCTGACCATATAGAATACAGGTGATTAGAAAGCAACGCAATCAATATCACAGTCAAAAAGGAATGACTTGCTCTTCTCAGGATGGACGATTCCACACTTGCTGTTATTTGTTCAATTCTATTTATATTTGCCTGCAGCAATTTGCTTGCCATTTGTCCTACATTGAAAGAGTTAGCCATTCATTACAAGGTGTTATCATCAAAATAATGACAGTTTTGATAAAAGTAAGAAACAGAATGGGGTTAAGCACTCTTCATACAAAGAGCCCTGCCCAGATGACGCAATGCAATCTGTTCATAATTATTTTCTGTAAGAAAATCTGTCATTTGGTTGGAAATCCTGTTCTGCAGCTGAATTCACTTACCTACTATAAGTTCAAATGGTATCTAAAGTTTCGACCTATTGCTCAAACAGCGTGATGACTTTTTACTCGAAACCATCACAATGATGCTGCCATGCATCTAAATCATCAAGACCAGAATGAAGGCTGTACTCCCAAAAGGACTTATGTGGGAACTGCAACTAATTTTTCAAATGATCTGAGAAAGGAGGACTTGGGATATGAAGAATCACACAAAAAAAGCAACAATTGGTGGAAGGATTAAAAATGATTTTAAAAAATCTGTCAAATGAACATTTGCATCAGACACACCACAATAAAGGGTTACTGTTCCTACTGCGCTTGCAACTCATTGCTACTAATGTTAGCACTGTTATCACTGCCGTTTCTCTAACTTCAGCCCTTTCATCATATTACTCTGCATCATTCATCATCATCATCTCTCTGATACAGTGATAGAAAAAAATGAGGTGTCTCATTCGCCTGCTCATTACGAAATTAGCTCTTTGCCTCTAATTGTTAAAACACTTTAACAGACATCTTTCACTGTCATTTGGGGAAGGTGTCAAGCAATTACAAATCACAGTTTTTTTCAAAATTATTGAAATGAAGGCACAAATGGACATTCGACAAGCTGGTTGGCACCTTCCTTTCAAGAATGGACTTAAACTCAGAGGATGTATCCTGAAAAGAAACAGCAACATTTAACGAATGGTGAAAAGATAAGAGACAGCATAAAACAGTTTGAGAGTAATCTCCAGACTGAGAGAAGCAATACTGTCGTCAGTAATGAAAATCTGTACATCCTGGCATGCTGAAATTACAAACGTAATATACCCTTCAAAGGCAGAGCTCACAAATTTGTTCACATTAATCAAACAGAGATGCCTTCAAACAAATGTATATCTGCAAGATGGAAGATAATTGTGCATCCTGAGACTGTCTGCAAGGTGAAGTAACCAGAAACAGATGTCCAGTAGGATGCCCAAAGGTCCACTTCAAGGATCCTGTAAACATGATAGGAAAGCCCTACCTTTGATCATGCTACCCAAAAGTTACCAGCTGATGACGGAGGGAACTTGTATCACCTCCTGTGTGCTAGTGTGCACCAACTCAGTGGTCTTAGCTACAGATGCTAATACAAAAAACAACATCCCACTGTGACATTTGATAATTTCAGGTGAGGCACACACTACACCTTCCAATGACTTGCCCCTTCATTAATTACTGGGTGTGCCATATGGAGGCAGAGGATTTGAAATGGATTGTTTGCTGTTTTTGTATCATCTTTTGTAGATGGAATGATACTGGCATCTGATAAGATATGCTTCAGGATTATGGGCTGTTGCTTTCATGAATTTCCTGAAAGACTACCCATCTGGCTTTCACTCATACTCATGCTGTAGTGTGAACAGATCTGTTTCCTCTTGTAATAAATATACCTTTTGGAAAATGATTACATCTGGCAGATGTTTGAATGTTGCAGTTCGGAATCTTAGCTAGAGGCATGTAACCTTACAAAGAGTGGCACTGCGTTGCATTCAATGCATTTGAAATGGACAATGTGGAATCTACAATCAAACTTTTCACAGACAATTGCCAAGTGGGTACAATCAGATCATCATTTAATTGTAGTGATGACATTCTGTTTGAGTTTTAGAATGACTACCAACATTTACTATTTTTTAAAATATACAGCCAGGTATTCCAGGCAAAATAAGTAAACTTTTTTGCATGGAACAGTGAAAATAGTGGAACAGAAAATGACTGTTCATTGAAAAGAGTTGCATTTACATAACAGAAGGCCAGTTAGTTCAGGTGGCTGGGCAGCCAGTTTGTGACACAGAGTGTTGACAACAGCATAGTTTCAATTCCCGCATCAGCTGAGGTTACCATGAAGCACTCTCCGTCTCAACCTCTCCCCTCACCAGAGGCATCATGACCCTCAAGTTAAACCATCACCAGTTATCTCTGTCGAATGAGAGAGCAGCCCTAGGGCCCTGTAGAAGTACCGTAACTTTACTCTTATTTTATACAACATTTTAAATGTTGAACAGTTTCAAATTGCTTTGCAATTAATTGCAATCGAAGAGAAGTGACAATTATGTAATTAAACACTGCAACCATTTTGCAAAAACACAAGATCACACAAACTGCAAGATGAACGTCGCTGGGGTGGCAGGTCAGCCTAGTAAATGTTGTCTCTTGTACATGACCAAATTTCTACATGGTGCTAGTTGCCTTTGTCAGCCACTTTAAAAGCCCTGCACTTTGAAAAGTGCTGCAGAACCAGTAATCCTTGTCTTGTCACGTGAGCAGAGAGGACCTCAGATTAACATCCCACCTGAAGGGGACCCCGATTTTCTTTTTATCAATGCAGCGGTCTCCACTGAGGCATTTGTTCCATTTAAAGAGAAGGTGGAATCAATAGCTTATCACCATCATTTCCCCTCCTCTAAGTACTATTCCTTTGTGAAATGTAAAGATCACAGATCTGTCATTTTGGAAATGCATACGTTCCATTTTTTTGTGTGATCTGTACTGGTGCACTGGATTTAAAACTAGCATGTAGCATTTTCCAATAAATAAAATCAATCATTTGCACAATAATCAATTAAATCACAGTTAATTAATTAAAGTGGGAGAGCACTCTGGATTTTTAAAATAATATTTTCAAAGCTTGTTCTTCATTGACATTCATCTGCTCAATCCAAACCATGCTTTTCATTGGTTATATTTATTCATTATGTTGAATTACAATTATAGAGTACAGAAGCTGGTACTCAGCTTCACTTGTAAAGTGTAAAACATGCTACCCAAGTACAAAACACAGCCAAAACTCAGATGCGATTGGTATCAGTATGCCACAAGCACAGATGTAGTTCTGGTTTGGCTCAAGTGCTTTTAAAAAAAAAATTAACCTAATTTTCAAATCAACCTGTTTAGAAATGTTATTACATGCCTCTGGAGCAGGTGGGACTTGAACCTGGGCCTCTTGGTTCAAGGGTAAAGACACTATCACTGCATCTCAAGAGGGCCCCCCATCATGTGCTGCCTTAGGGGCAAATTTTGACTGAATCCATCTGCAGTGAACGAATGGGAAAGGACTGACCGGCCTTATCTTACGCCATCCAATTACAATTTGATTGAAGACAACAGGAAGTTTAATTGAGCAACGCATGTATCTGACCCCAGCAGTCCCACTGTGTAGGTAAGGTTAAAATCTCCTCTGTTTTCCTCTTCAGGAGAGCCAACTGGCCCTAATAAATGAATATAACTTGCTGTAGTTTGCTGGAAATATTGTCATAGTAGAATCAATGCCACAGTTAAGGCAACCTGCAGTGTTCAGCGAGTTATTCTAATTGTACAACTGACTTAAATAACTCGCTAATTACCTCAGAGTAAATTTCATTTTCTCCCTTTCTTTTTCCATTGGTGTGTTTCGTCTGCTTAATAACTTTTATATTGTCACTCAAACAGACAGTTCTTTATTGCTCCGTCATCTTATAGCTTGTTCTTCATTCTCTTACTCCAGTACAAAACACTTATGCTCCACTATTTGCTGGTCTCAGATGGTTTTACTTGCTCTTTCGTTAAGTTGAGGGACCATGTCATAAAAGGTCAAGAATTGAAAACCGATCTTGTTAATGTGACTTGCACTAATCATCCAGGTCTCTGGTTTTAATTTCCTATAAATCAACTGGCAGTTTTGTACTCAAAGTTAATATTTCTGGATGATTTCTTTATTTTCCTGGTTTGATGTTCTTGTAAAATTACCAAAAGTGAATTTCTGTTCTCTCTAAGTGTGGCACTGTAGAACATTTACTTGATGGATGGCAAATACTTTAGTGTTAAATACTTTGGTAATTCTGGAAATTCCGTCAAAATATGTGGACAATTGCTTGTTGACGAATGGATAAATCTGAAAACAGCATCTGCGTTCCGCTACTCCAGCACCATTACAGCCAGCTGACACTTCCCTTCTAAAGTAACAGTGGTGAACGTTGAAATTTTTAAAATCACTTTATGTCAGGCTATTAGTGAAATGTTGTGAATGTATCTGTATGATTCAATTACAGCTGTGATGTTGATGCCAGATTCATTCACTTCTGGCAGTGTCCTGTAAATCCCCTGAATCAGCCAAGCTAAAGCACACCATCATAAATACACCATTCAGAAGCAGTGAGTCACTCTTAAAATGCTTTCTTAGCATAGCATTCCTAAGATTGCCTTTAGATACAATCAATTGGCTTGAAATAAAACTCAGCATTTTGTTTAGACCACTTAAGCTACAAACACCACACTCACATCGCTATTCACCCAACTCACTTTGTGCATTTTGTCCTAAAGTGGGCACAAAGACATTCCATAAGCAGGAAATTAACACCAAATCCAAAGACCGAATCTAAATTAGTTTAAATTTAAAAGGATAAGAAAAATTTAATTTCTGTTCACACTCATTGATGACTACAGCACACTCAATGACTACAGGAGAAAATATTGTAAAGAGGTTATATTGTAAAGATTTTCAATTACATCAAAAATGCTAGGTGTCAATGTTCAGGAACAAGTACTTCCGGAAAAGCTGTTTGACATTTTTGCCTTCGATGACTGATTTCATGTTTCTCATGATTGGCTCATACAAGCCCTTTTCATTCCGACATCCAGAACATTACTGCTCTTGGAATTACGTTTTCATTTTGTGTGGTCTACAAATTGGAGTTCAATGTGTGTATGGTTTTAGCCCCATAATGGTGTGGTACTGTTTCCAGTCAGCCTGAGGCCCTTTTATACCCCGCTGTTCATTATAGCATATGCAAATTGTGAGGAAATTCTCAAATGAATAAGTTTAAGTAAAATAAATGAGGTGTTTCTAGTGCCAGGCAAAAGTGCATCTAGCTTGTAACTAGTTGTAAATAGTGACTGCTGGTGTCATAATCTTTTGGACTCATTCATTTTTGCATCTACAGAGCTGGCCTGGCATCTGACAGCCTGAAGCTGAATCAAGACCATTGGGAAATTCTTGCGTCCCCAAGTACAATATTTTGAGTCAACATGGTGGCATCTCTTCTGGTGCCTCATGCTCCGTACTTTGATAGTGGGGTAAAAATGAAAGTTGAAGCTTTTGCAGTAGAATATCTGAAAAGTGAGGAATTCCATTCTTTGAAATGATGAGTTGAGTAGCGATACTGTTCAATAGATTGTGATGTAGAATCACTTTGCATGGAAGTAAAGTATAAAAAATGAAAGCTGTCACGTGAGAGTTGTCTCCAAGCATCCAAAACATGGCATCACTGGAGGACAAAGTATAAGTTAAGAAATAATGGAGCCATGTCAATAGGGCGCTATAAATTCTATGGGTGATTTTAATCTGTTTATTGACTGCACAAATCAGATGAGCAAGGGTAACGTGGAAGACAAATTTGTAGAGTGTAAAGAAACATAACAAACCTGGAAGGGGATATTGATAGGTTGAATGAGTGACCAAAAGCTCAGCAAATGAGCTTAATGTAGGGTAAGTGTGAGCTCCTGCACTTAGGTTAGAAGGATCAAAAAGCAGACAATGATTTAAATGGAAAGAACTTCCATGAAAATGCAACTCAAAGCGATCTGGGTCTTCTAGTGCATGAAACAAAAAAGATTAGCATGCAGTTGCAGCCAGTAATCAAGAATGCAAATATAATTTTGTTCTTTTATTGTCAGGAGGATGAAGACTGAAAAAAACAGGGAATTCTAGTTACAACAGTACAGGGGGCTTGTGAAGCTGCACCTCGGTGGAGTGTACAGTTTCAGTCTCTGTATTTAAGAAAGGATATACTGGCATTGGAATCTGTTCAAAAGAGATCCCTCCATCCAACTAGTCATGCTGACCATGTTCCCAAACTAAACTAGTCCCAATTGCCTGCATTTGGCGCATTTCCCTCCTATTCATGTACTTATCCAAATATCTTTTAAATGTTGTAACTGTACTTCCATCTACCACTTCCTCTGGCAGTTCATTCCACACATGAACCACCCTCTGTGTAAAAAAAGTCCTTTTTAAAACTTCCTCCTCTCATCTTAAAAATATGCCCCATAGTTTTGAATTCCTCCACTCTAGTGAAAAGACGCTTGCAACTCACCTTATCTATGCCCATCATCATTTTATAAACCTCTATATGGTCACCCCTCAACCTCCTACACTCCAGGCCTATCCAGCCTATTTTTATAACTCAAACCCTCCATTCCCAGCAAAATCCTGGTGAATCTTTTCTGAAACCTTTCCAATTTAATGTTACCCTTCTTGTAACAGGGTGTACAGAACTGCACACAGTACTCCACAAGAGGCCTCACCAAAGTCCTGTATAACTTCAACATGACGTCCCAACTTTTAAATTTCAGATTTTCCTGCAGCCTTGCGATTGGTGCCAATGTGGTGCTTCATAACAGGGGGATCAAGGGTTACAGGGAGAAAGCGGGAGAATGGGGTTGAGGAACTTATCAGCCATGATTGAATGGCAGAGCAGACTCGATGGGCTGAATGGCCTAATTTCTGCCCCTATGTCTTGTGGTCTTATGGTATCTGAAACATAGTCTCAGCCTTGCAGACACTGATTTGGGGACTGAAGTTTTTGGGCAGCATTAAGACTTCAGGACAAATGATGCAAAAGTGTCCTAAAATGAAAGCAGTCTTACAAACTTCTCCACTGCACCTCACAAATACCAACTGGCTCAGATGGAGACAAGCTTTGAAGAGCCACATTAGGAGCTATGGAGCCTTGGGACCAGAGTTTATATCAAGATCTTGGTTAGCTTTCAAAATTCAATTATTGATAAGACTCAAATATTTTGGTATGCGGACTTACATTCTACTCACTAACTGAAGAACAGAACATAATTTTGCCCATCTTCCAAATCTAATGATACACAAATAGAAATTAGATGTCATTGCTACAACAGCTGAATTGCCTGGGCCTGAGAATGGCAGTTTGACATTAAGTACCTCAAGTTCCCTGAACAGGGTTTAATTAATTCATCATCGGAGTCAGCAAGTTTATACTTTGGACCTCCCCATGCCTAGAATTTGAAATCTAAATTTAACCTCATCTTGATTTCTAGTGTACAACTTTTCCCTCCATTTTTAAGACTGTTCCTGTCTTCCTTCGCACTTTGCCTTAGAAACAATTATTAACAGCACTGACTCCTCCTCTACAGGAAAGAAATGAGGCTAATGACTTGCACACAAGATAGAACAAAAATATTTATTGATTTCAATGTAGGAAAAGGATATCTAATTCAAAGTTGTGTTTAATCAAGGAAACACAAAATGCCAACCAACTGAAACATAAAGTGTGCATTCAGCACAAATAAACAAGCACAGGTCTAATTACTGTAACTCATTATAATTATATAATGCTCTCATCTCAGTTAAAAAATAAGACTAGTCAGCGAAGCATGCTATTGTCTGTCCCTTATCTCAGACTCAAAGAAAAAGGAATTATCTCGTAAGAGCCCCTTTTTTGACGGCATCAGAACCGTTTGTGCTGGACTGGGGTGGGGGGGTGTTGTTGGTGAGGCTGCACTAATTACAATATTATATGCTCCACAATCACTGTTTATTATGTTTGCCTTCCTTATGATGGTACAGTAGAGATTACAGTTGTTGTGCTACATTAATCACGCTACCCTAACAGCTGATTGCTTTATGAAAACAAAATGTTGAAGAAAATCGCATCAATGATAAATAGTTAGCAAAATGAAAGGAGATCATACAAAACATTCAAGGATTGGCTCCAGGACTTGCCTTCCATCCATTCCCAAAAATACTAGTACGCTTGAAGCAAATGATACCGTCGTTTGCATGTTGAAGTTCTACTACGTTCCAGTATCAGTAGGAAGATTAGTTTTTAGTTTTGTATAATTGTCCATGTTAATTATAAATATGAATTCAGATGCAAAAAGTAAACTCTTCTACTAACTCTCAAGCCTTGCTCTATGTCTAGCTCAGGGACTTTAATCACACTGCACAACTCGGCTGCTCCGTTTACTCTGTGACCTAAGCTTGAATGTATCATGCAGAGTTGGAAATAAAGGTTACACCTCTCTGATTGGAGACAGGGATAACACAAAAATCAAGGTAGAGAAGATGAAAGCCTCCTGTCTCTAATAGCTGCTCGTGCTCCTAAATGAAATAAGTAATGAGTTTGAACGGTTTTAACTCTGTTCCCTGTAGACCATGTGGCATTTGAAAAAGGGATGCTGTAACTTTTAAGGTCATCTTTTTCATTCTTAAATGACACTAAACTGATATCATGAAGGTTTCACTGTTTCTGTGGTTGAACTTCTCTTTGGGACTTCAAAGGTGATCCAGATGCCACCTCAGCTTACCTGCTCAGCACAACACAACTGAGGATAGGAAGCACCACGGTTGACCTAATTATGTATGCATGAAGATAATTTCTCACCCACATAGTCTATATTTTATTACTGAGTGCTACATAACTACTCTACAGCCTTGGTTTCATCAACGTGAAAAGTTGGACAATGATATGGCAGCATAATTTAATTGCATGTCAAAATTAAATTTTCTTTGATGAAGAACAATTCAGGCCTAGCTCTGCATAATCAAATTAACAAAGTCTCTTTTTGATATTCAATTATCTTCCATACAAGAACACTTTATCCAGTACTAGTGTGATGCAGCCTGACAAGTTGAGACTAACAATTAACAGAAGCTATTACCTATCCGCGATACACGTGTCTGCTGCTCATTCGAGCAGATAACGTGCTCACAGAACAAAGACTACAACAACCTTCATTTCCACCTTTTCTGAAATGAGATGAAGGTTAAAATCTTTTATTTTTCTCTCTCTGCTCAGAAAGTCTAATTATTCATCGGACATTGCACCAAAAGGTCATTTAAACAGGGGAATGGGTTTCCATGGTGATGATCATCAGTGCATTAATTTATTTGAGAGTTTGAAGTTTCATAGCTGGATGGTCTAGAGACAATATGCATTTTCAGATAGTGGAATCTGCTGCGGCTTTATTGTGATTTTGCCAGGGTGCAGATAGTACTGGAAATACTTTGCTCGAAATAACCACTTGTTCAGGCCCATGGATCCAACAAACTCTCAAACTAAATTTCACCTAGAACCAGATTCACTTTCTGCATCTGTTTATTACTCATCACAAACTATTTGTAACCTTTGCACATAGTCAGAAAGTACACACTGCAAAGCGTCTAAACAACATGAAATAAAAACGTACTTTTCTTTGAAATGCCTTGGCACTGTTTTATTTCTTCCAAATGAAGGTTATTTCTTAAGTCAGTTCCCAGATCTTTTCGATTGTTGCAACAATATTGGCTTTATTGCAACATTAATAGTAGGCGAGAGCTCAAACCAAGTCTCTGTTTCTTATTCATACCTAGCTGATGAGCAGATTAAAATAATGACAAGATGAATGTAACAATAGCTTTCTGTTGTGTACTTGGAGAACTATATTAGAAAAATTCCACCACACCCAAATAGACTTCCATATTCCATTTTACCAAACAATAAATAATGCCTTCACACATGTAGCAACTTGCACATTAGAACTTCACAAAATCTCCCCTCCCCCAACCGCACCCCAAAACCAGCCCATCTTGTCCCTGCCTCCATAACCTGTCCTCCCACCTATCCACTCCTCCCACCTCAAGTCCCACCCCCATCTCCTACCTACTAGCCTCATCCCACCTCCTTGACCTGACCATCCTCCCTGGACTGACCTATCCCCTCCCTACCTCCCCATCTACACTCACCTTTACTGGCTCCAACCCCGCCTCTTTGACCTGTCTGTCTCCTCTCCACCTACCTTCTCCTTTGTCCATCTTCTATCTGCCTCCCCCTCTCTCCCTATTTATTTCAGAATCCCCTTCCCCTCCCCCATTTCTGAAGAAGTGTTTAGAACTGAAATGTCAGCTTTCCTGCTCCTCTGACGCTGCCTGGCCTGCTGTGTTCATCCAGCTCTACACCTTGTTATATTAGAGATGAGGAGAATATTTTTTTCTCTCGGAGGATTCTGTGACTTTGGAACTCTTCTTCGAAAGGCATTGGAAACAGGACCATTGAAGATTTGTAAATTAAGGCACATGAGTTATTGTTAGGCAGGTGAATCAAAAATTGGTTAGGCTAATGCGGAATCTGAAACATAGATCAGTCATGATCATCTTGAATGGTGGACCAGACTTGGGGGCCAAATGGCCTACTTCTGCTCCAAGATTGTATGTTCTCTAGGGGCTTGAAATGTCTTTTCTATATCGTCCCCATGTCCAATGCATACAGGAGGTGATCTAACAGCTCTACTCTGTACACCACGAGCTTGGTGATGGGTTTGAACTCTTTGTCATCAAATAATCTGGTCCCCTGATAGCTGAAATCTGCTACAGAGCACTGGAGGTGATTATCATCAACGTCTGCTCTCACTGAAAGGAGGCTCCAATGGTATGGGAATTGATCAAAGTTATCCAACAGGTTGCTACAGGTGTTGAATTCCAGGGGCAGTGTCGTGCGACAGGAGCAAGCTGGTCAGGGATCTTTGTCTTCCAGAAGTTTAACCTGAGGCCCATTCTGCCATATGCTTCCACGAATGCCCCCATCGTGTGCATGTGTGACAATCACCTGTGTAGTACAGCTCAATGACCAGGTTTGAAGTCATGTTGTTTCAGCACTGGAGGCGATGCACATTGAACAGCTTCTCAATAATCCTGGAGAGAAGTTCCACTCCAGTGGGAAACTTCTTGAAAATTACACATTGTGTTGTGGTGAGGAAAATGGAGACGTGTTGGTGTGATGATATATATTTCCTTGACCCCAGATTGTGCACATACAGGGTCTGTTTGGATTGGTGATGGATTAAGACTTGTACATTGTTGTGCAGCAGGTGGAGATTGGTGATGAATTTCTGCAGTTGGCCAAATTTAAGGGTAACATTCTATAAGTCTTTGTGGTTGACTGAGTCAAAGGTCTTTGTGATTTCAAAGATGACCATGTACAAAAGGCTGTTAATTCTCACTGTATTTTTCTTGGCTAAGTTTTTACTGTGAAGTCTCTTGGCTGAATTAATCCACATTGTGATTCTAGTAGGAGCAATCCTGTACTGGGAATAGCTGATTGAGGAGAATTGTATCTTCCCTCTGGTGGACAGGAGGGAGATGCCTCTGTATTATTACATTGGGCTTGACCTTTTACTTGTGGATGGTCACAATTATGGCATCTCAGGGATGTGCTGGTACATTCTTCTCTTTTCAGATGAGGTTGCATATAAGAGCCAGCAAAGTTTCCGTGCCATATTTCAATATTCCAGTGGGAATTCCATCTGAGCCGACAGCCTTGTTGGTCCTCAGCTTTCAGACCACCTGTTGGGCTGGCAGTGTGCTGAAGTGGAGATGAGTAGCTTGCTTTGGGATGAGATTGAGTGCACCCATTTTGATGACAGAGTCTCAGTTAACAAGAACCTGAAAGTGTTCCTTCCAATGTGCATTAACTGCCTTTCTGTACTTGATGAGCACCACTCCGTCGTTAGAGCAGTAGATCATTGGGTACTTGGGCCGCCGATGGCATTATTGGACTGAAGAATCCATGTGTCACAGCTGTCTACAATTTGCTGTATTTCCTGAACTCTTTGTAACCATCATCTGTTCTTTACATCACTTCATTTCTATTGGACCTCCGTCTTCATTTGGCTGTTGATCTGTTTTCTTCCCTTTGCACTTTGGTGGCAATGCTAATTCAGGAATGGTTTGTGCTTGTGCTTAGTAGCTCCTGAACTATTGGACAGTCTTGAAGTTCCCTGGAAGATAAACCTAGAGTCACTTCACAGGTGGCGTTCATGTTGAATTTATGGAAAAACTAGGTGTGTGGATACTCTGTGCTTCCTGTTTGTTGAGTATTGCTAGTTTGTCAGTAAGGCACTGATACAGTTGGTCTTTCATTGCAGAGTCCTTGCATCCATCAACTTTGAATTTCCTGGGACAGTGCTTTTGATGCCACTGCTGTTTGTTGGGCCAGGCTAATGAAGATAGAAGACCAAGTTAGGTGGTGGTCAGGCTAGCCATCTTCAAAACCTGTCATGGTGTGGGTGAAATGAACATCTGTGTGGTTCCTCGCATGAACAACGATGTAGTCAAGCTGGTACCAATGTATGTTGAAAATCTGCACTCACTAAAGATACTACTTGGATTTTTAGCTGCATGTACTAATGGTTTTATCCATTTGCCATGACTATTGAACTAAGAGAGCCACAGTTTTGCTGATCGATCTAGCTGCTATTTTCTAGTTAAAGACATTGGGCACACAACTAATGACTGAAACCCCGTTTTGTGATTTCATAAAATCATGTACCTGCAACAGTGTTAGCAAAGGAGGGGGCTTGTAAAGCAGAGGAAACTAGTCAAAGAATTCCAGAATAGAGCAATTTTTTAACTGAACCTTATCTGCCATCAGTGAGACTTCGGAACTGAAAGTAAAGAACAATCTGTTTCTCTTGGACTGGGCAGAGTAGGTGGTGAAGAAAGGCTGATGAAGATCACAAAAGCACATTTTGATTTACATGTGGCCCCTGTACCCTTACTTAGTGTAGTTAGTGCTTTCTGAAGAATAAAAATCAGTTAAATTTGTATCAAATAAAAACTGTGGAAACACAATTATGCAGCAGCAATAGAAAGTAATGCTAGAATATAAGGTGGTCTTCCACCGTACTTAGAGTGAGGGTTACATCATAGAAATTAATGTGTCTCCTGTTGGATGGGATTATACAAACCTTTTCTTCTGTCAATCATGGGATTGTCATCTGAGGAGTAGGTAAGGACTCTGGGATGTATTTTAGTACGATGGCGGGGGGGAAATCTCATTGAAATTTACAGCATACCGAGAGGTCTGGATAGAGTAGAAATGGAGAGGACGTTTCCACTAGGGAGGAGAGACTGGAACCCAAGGGCACATCCTCAGAATGAAGGAACGACATTTTAGATCTGAGGTGAGGAGGAGTTTCTTCAGCTACATGGTGGTGAATCTGTGGAACTCATTGCCACAGAAGGCTGTAGAGGCCAAGTCATTGAGTGTATTTAAGACAGAGTTAGATTGATTCTTGGTTAGTAAAGGGATCAAGGGTTACGGGGAGAAAGCCAGGAAAATGAGGCAGCGAAACATGTCAGCCATGGTCAAATGGCGGTGCAGACTTAGAATCCTAGAGTCAGACAGCATGGAAACAGACCCTTCAGTCCAACCAGTCCATACTGAACATAATCCCAAACTATACTTGTCCCACCCGCCTGCTGCTGGCCCATAGCCCTCCAAATCTTTCCCGTTCATGTACTTATCAAAATGCCTTTGAAACTTTGTAATTGTACCCGCATCCATCACTTCCCCAGGAAGTTCATTCCATACACAAACCACCCTCTGTGTAAAAAATTTGTTTCTGATGTCTTTTTTAAATCTCTCTCCTCTCACCTTAAAAATCTGCTCTTCTAGTCTAGAAAACCCTATCCTAGGAAAAGGGCAACTACCATTAACTCTATCACTACCTCTCATTATTTTATAAACTGCTATTGTGTCGCCTCTAAACCTTCTGTGCTCCAAAGAAAAAAGTCCCAGCCTATTCAGCCTTTCTTTATAACTCAAACATTCCATACCTGGCAACATCCTAGTAAATCTCTTCTGAACCCTCTCCTTCCAGTAACTGGGTGACTAGAACTGGACACGGTATTCCAGAAGAGATCTCACCAATGTCCTATACAACCTCAATATAACTGCCTAACTCGTATACTCAAAGGACTGCGCAATGAAGACAAGCATGCCAAATGCCTTTTTAACCATTCTGTCTATATGCGACTCAAACTTTAAAGGATTACGTACCTGCACCCCGAGGTCCCGCTGTTCTACAACACCATCCAAGGTCCTACCATTAATTGTACAAGCACAACCCTTGTTTGTTGCATCAAAGTGCAATACCTCACGTTAATGCAGATTGAATTCCATATGCCATTTTCAGCCCATTGACTCATTTGATGTAATCTTAGAAAGCCTTCTTCACTTTCTACAATACCACCAATTGTGGTGTTGTCTGCAAACTTACTAATCATGCCTTCTATATTCTCATCCAAATCAAACGGCCTAATTCTGATCCTGTATCTTATGATCTTAGGGGATGCCTGCATCGCTGACAACACCAGCATTCATTGCCCTCAAAAGTTAGAGGGGAGATACCTCTTTAGACAGGACAGTCCATGTGGTGAAGACACTCCACTGTAAAGAGGTGTTTCAGAATTTTGACACAGTAACAATGAATTTCCAAATCAGGATGTGTACATCTTGGAGGGGAACGTGAAGGTGGTGGCATTGCCATGCGCTAACTGCATTGCTGTTCAAGGTGGAAGGTGTCACCAGTTTGTGATGTGGTCGAGAAGCAGCTTAACAACTTGCTTCAGAGCATCTTTAGAAGATATGTCCTGTAGTTACAGTCTACCAGTGCTGGACAGGTGCCAATCTAATAAGCCACTTTCTTCTGGATGGTGTCAAATTTCGGTAAGTATTGTTCGAGCTGCACCCATTCAGGCAAGAGGACAACATTCCGTAAGACTCCAGACTTACGTCCTGCAAACAATAGAAAGGGAGCCAGGTGCTGAGCTACTTGGCACAGAATATGCTGCCTCTTACCTGGTCTTGCATTCACAGTACCAATGTGTCATTTCCAAGTAAATACCAACGATAATCATGGATCAAGCTCATGAAAGCTTTTATGTAATGGTAACATGGACTATTAATATTCAACTCCCATCATTAGGTTTTAGCATCTGAGACCTTTACAAACTAAAGGGTTTTTAGAAAGAAAATTACTGACCCAAACTGGCTGCTATGGTTACCTGACCACAGAGTGAGACAAGTGAATGGATCCCATGTGGGATACATTGAACCGACTGCACTGAAATGACCATTTCATCCAAAGACTGTGAAACCAGACAAATAGGACAACAATAAGAAATTTGCATCTCCTGTTTAATTCATACTCCTGCGGCAAGATCAAGAATAGGGAGATAGAAGATTGCCTGCTGAGTATCCAGCTTGAAAGGACAATGAAGTTAGACTTGGGAATATATAAATAAACCATATTTCAGTAGCTTTCTTGGCAAAGCAGAGAAAGAGGAATTGATTCATAACCACAGAACCTGTAAGGTTTGAACTTTCTCTCTATGCTTTATTACCTCCCTTAAGATGTGTCCAATGAAAAAGCAACTTGGGTTAATGACCATTCACCAGGAACTCCAGAATTCTGCAAATGTTGCCACTGCTGAAGAAATAAGAGAACAGCTGAACAGCTGTGGACTTGGGTTTCATTCTTTCAACTGAAGGACTTTAAACTTTTTATTTGCCTGTTTGTTACATACTTACTCCCCCATCCCTATTCATTTTTATACTTATTTTCTGCATTTGATGTTACATTTTATGATTTTTTTTCAGTTTTAATAGATAATTCAGTTTTTCATTTTCTCACTCAATGAAAGCTTGGACTTGGTCCCTGCTTTTTAAACTGGTTAATTGAGCTTTAAGTGAAGTGTGATAGCTGTGAACTAACAGAAATATATTTGTTTCATCCAGTCAAGAGGGGGTTTAACAAGAGGGAACAGATACCCTCTCCTCATCTAGTCATAACAAAGTCAATTATCACAACCACCTTCTGAGGCCATGGTATCTGAAAAGAAAGAAAGTCCATTTAAGCTCCTAGTCAATGATTACAGCTTTGGATATTAATGGTGGTAGGTTTTGGTGATGATAATGCCATTAAATGTCAAGAGGTGGTTATACTTTCCATTATTGGAGATGGTTACTGTCAGGCATTTATGTGGAGTGAATGTTACTTGCCATCTATGGGCCCAATCCTAACTTGCCCCCTGTTTTACTTTATACTCACAGGGCCTGCTTCATTCATAGAGGATTTGCAAGTGGAGCTGAACACCTCAATGCTAACATAGAGATAACAAGGTGTGGGGCTGGATGAACACAGCAGGCCAAGCAGCATCATAGGAGCAGGAAAGCTTGATGTTTCGGGCCTAGACACCTCAATGCTAACAGTTTGGACTCTTCCAAAAAAAACCCTATGTTTTTGGCCTTTATTGATGCTTCCATCAGATAGGGACATCTTGGAACAGTTCACTTGACAGAAATTAAGATTACAAATGGATTTTCCACTTCAGCCTTAAGCAGTACCACTTATAGCAAGATGATCTGGCACAAGGTTGGAAACTTTATGGTTTATTAAGTTTAAAGCTAGTATTCAAATTAATATCAGCATTGGGGAAAGCTTTCTGCCAGGTGTTTCTTGTCTTTCCCTGCAATTTTTGTTTTTATTTTCTTTTAAATTTCCAGCCTTGGCGCTCAGTATCCAAGGACAGCAGACCTAACTCCATCCCAATTCTGCTCTCTTAGGAGCAAAGATCCCATCAACTGGGTTGCACTTCTATTCCCCACCTGCAGGAAATTTTCTGACTCTGCTACCTGAGCCAAAATCCAGGCCAAATATTTAAAAGCAGGCCACCTTTCACATTGACACGTATTTATTTCTAGTGATACCAGTTCTGGTCAATGTCCCAATTCATTGTGGTTGTCATTTTCTTTCATGTTCTTCCATTTTGATAAGTTACTTTTAAAATCTTCCTCATGCCATGTCTCACTTTCTTCATAAAGGAAATGGGCTTCCAGCCAGTTCTTGGGACTGTCTTAATTCAATTATTCAGTTATTTGTTGGCACGATGCTCATCATTCGCTCTTCAACTTTTAACCTTTCACCTGAGAATGCACACGCCCTCTGCTTGTTTCCTACATCATACACTCATGGGAAATTGGGAACTTCAGGGGAAGTTATTACCCTATGATCCAAAGAATTACCTCCAATTCATCTTAATTCTATCATGAGCACTTTTTCACTTGAAAGCAAAAGGGAAATGGGAACTATATCAAAACAAAATGCAAAGGCTTGGACGGTCTACCATAGACAGATTTCATATTAATTGGCTTTTGGCCTAGGCTTCTTGCCATGCCATTAAAGATTTCAATACCATTTGCCAAATTCAGACGCTGACTTTTCATGATGTGAATGACATCACCTCCAAAATGTTTCCAATTCTAAAAAAAGAATCATGGCTGTAAAAGATGTTTCATTTGAAACATCAGCCAAATCATTAATCAGCCACTGCAATTTCTTCAGTTACAAGGGCAATTGATTATTAATTCATTATTCAATGACCATTGTACTGATGTAATAAGATTCAGAAGGATGGAAGCAACGTTGAGTTAGATTGCAGTCATTTCCTAACCTACTCGAGCATTTCCAAAGTGTCAGTGACTGGGAAGATAAGGACAGAGAAAGACAGTATTTAGTTTCTGTACTGTTCCAGTGACTAGGCAAGGAACAGATAGAATGAAAAAATTGAAACGGAAAGACAAATTGTTCTCTGTGGTTTCATCTATTACTCTGGACCGTGTATACATTATAAATAGACACATGTGATGATCTGAGTATATTAAGTAGATCTACCTATTTGGATGTTTAATGTACTATATAGCACAGGAGACATCTAACTATATATTTTTTCACATATTCTTGTATGGTGTCATGAAGAAACACTCTGGGGAAACCATATGCGAGAATGATAAAGAACTTGTCAATACACAAAAAGCAATTGCTTTTTACATACCAGAAATCTATGAAGCTACCGTCTGGTAGATAAAAGGGAAGATTGTGTGGTTAGTTCGGGGTAAATTTTTGCTTTTGCATTATTTGCGACAACATTGTACACAGGTTCCCAACTAACAGACTTATAAATTCTTCCACCAAGAACACCTTACAGTGATGGCTGGTTCAGTCAGATGATTAGAGTGTGTTGCTAATAACGGCAAGGCTACAGCTTCAGTCTGGGGGCTGGCCAGGGGGTCTACCATGTCTTAAGGCAGGTGCTGATCCTCTTCCACTTTAGGGAGCTTTGTGACAGAATAGTAGCATCCTTACCTCTGAACCAGAAGGCCTGGGTTCAAGTCCCAACTACCAGGGGGTATGTCTTAACACGTCTAAACAAATTGATTAAAAACATTCAGTACATCCCAGAAATCTCCTCAATTAAAACATTTCTGGCACAGAAGAAACAAGATAAAACAAACAACAGTTGGGCTAATGAAATATTAACCTGTCTATTGCTGGAAAATATGTATATGTATTGGAATTTCATTTTCTCCAATTATTTTGCAATTGAATGCATAACTCTGCTCATGAACTTATAACCTCAATGAATAACATTTGGGCAAATTAGCATTTAGTTGGTGGACATGAATATCTACAAAATTTGACTCAGCATTCATTTTTGCTGAAAATGTTTGGCATCGATTTACAAACGGATAATTTAATCAATATGATCGAATTACATCATAGATGGGAAAGAAATTGCTTCATGGATATCAGTGGAAGCTTGTGATTGAATGTTTTAAACGCACCAAGAGAAATGTGTTCTATCAGAATTGGCTTTTGATGTTTAAGAACAACACAACTCTATTACAACAGGGAAACACCTTTTTTTAAACAACACACAGATGAGTTTTACCAACAAAGTAGTGAATAAAAATCATGGACCTGTGGACAGAAAACAAAACAGAGACAGATGATCACAGCCTCAATTCTTGATCTGCACCGAATCTCGAGCACAAAGTAAGACTTTGTTCATTCAGTTCAAGAAAGGAAATACTCTTCACTGTTATTCTGAGGTGCCTGCAGAAGCAAGTCCTTTATGTAGTTCAAATAGAATGTTGTGGTTTTTAGTGCTGCTTTACAAGAGTGGCAAACCTACCCACATATGCCCACTGGACTACATGTTTGAAAGAACTGCTCACTCCCAAATAACTTTATTACTGGAAGAAACAGAACAGAAGAGGAAAATCTGGCAAAAAAAACAATGACTCTAAGATTAACTGACTACAGTACGAATCCTACCTAAACAGTCCTATAAACTCCTCCACCTTCTCAAGGGTAACTATGGATGGACAATAAATGTTGGCCCAGCCAGTAATGGCCTCATCCCATGAAAGAATGAAAAATATACAACAATGTACATGGGTATGTGTAAACCAGCTTTTCATTTAGATATGATTATAAGAGTTAAATAACACTGAGATGGGATAAAGAACCGTTAATCTCTTTGATATAATGTTAGATAGAAAAGGCCAATCTACTACTGACCCCTGGTGAGAAAATTTAGAAATACAACTCATTGCAGATGTTGCTAGCAATTTTGTCTTGATTTATCATTCAGGATAGCACAGTGCACTACACAGCAATTCTTTGTTCCGCCCATAACCATGTAATCAAGGATAACACAACTACCATTGTAGCTGGTGCTATGCTGTAAAGCTGTTTAGTGCATCGTGGTCAGTCAGACATGCTTTGTTATTGCAAATTTCAATCTGTGCATAAACTAATTTACAAGGTAGTTTGCTGTTATTCATTGATTTTTCATTGATCTAAGATACACAAAGAGTTACAGAAAAATAAAAGGATTTCACCTGGCTTACAGATCTAAATCAGATAAACCTGATCAGAAAAGTGTTTGAAGAACCATCCTCAGTTAATCTTCAGCCAGTTTCAGCACCAGGAGTATTTTCAGGTTGAACCAGGCAGGAGCTTGGTTGATATATTTATACTGGAGAGGGATAGTGCATGCAGGAAGAAAGCTTGTGGTCTGAATAGTGAGCATTAATGTCCAAGGTTGCTGGAATTTCAGCTCTATGCTAAGTTTGTAGAAGGGCAAAAGAAAGAAAAGGACGTCATTGCAGAAGTTTCTGCAACATCAGTGCAAGATCAGACATTAATTAATGATTGCACAATGTTCTGCATCAACTAACTACTCAGATTCTAAAGAACTCTGTGCCTATCTGCAGCAAGAACTCCACAACATTCAGTCTTGGTTTGATAAGTGGCAAGTAACATTCAGGTAAACAAAATGTCAACAGGAGAGAATCCACTAATTATGCCTCGGTATTCAAATGCATTACCATCTCTAATTTCCCCCACCATTAACATCCTGGGGAATACCATTAACCAAAAACTGAACTAGGCCAGTCATATAAATATCATAGCGACCAGAGCAAGTGAGAAGCTGGAAACTGCAATGATTAACTTACTCCAAACTGCTCAGACCCTGTCCACCAGCTATAAGGCAGAAGTCAAGAGTGCAATGGAGTACTTACCAATTGGCCGAGTGAATGTTGCACTAATGACGCTCAACACCATCCAGGACAAAGTAGACTATTTGATTGGCACTAGCTGTATGACTTTCAATATTAACCCCTACCAATCATCGAGGTTGACTTTGGCCATTCAGTTCAAGAAGGCTAACACTCTTGTCTATTATCCAGAGGCCCGTACAGTAGCGTATCCTATGAGTAGTTAAATTCACTGTGTAAATGCACTGCAGCAACTCAACAAAGCCCTTCAAAAGCACCTTGCAAACCCATGACTTTTACCCCATAGAGAGACAAGCCAGCAGGGCCTGTGGAAATATCCCTGCAATTCCACTCCAGACCATGCAGCTTTCTGCACCTGGAAATATATCAATTACCTTTTCCCTTTCCTGTCAATGGCTTAATTTTAGAACTGCTGAACAGCGTTGTAGGCGTATTTATATTACATAAACTCTAGCAATTCAAGACAGCAGCTTGCCAACACCAACATAAGGATAGGCTTTGAATTTGGCATTCATATTCCAAAAATGTTTGACCAATTTTCTTATTTCTAGGCCTGCTGCTAGTTTCTCTTTTTTCTTGCAATACTATTAATGCCATCAATGGGATTCTCAATGAGAATTATCCGCGACAGATTTATAGATACTAAGGAAGAGGAGGACAAAGGGAGGGAGGCCTAATTTGTGCTGCTACAGAGATGTGATACACACACACGCCTCACATTGGCAGAGGCTTAGTGCGTGCACAGACTCCACATCCTACAGAAAGTCAGGAGAACTGCTGACACGCTAATAATTGGTGATGACTGAATGAATCTTCAGCAGCACCAATGTGTTAAGCCTTAATGGCGTGCACGAAGGAAGATCACACCAGACCAGGGTGTTAACAGCCAAAATAGCCAGAATAATTGTGAGGAATGGTTTTGCAGGATTACTGATCAACAGATAGTCACATACAGAGATAGACTACTTGTTGCATTAAAGTCTACTGCTAATCTCCCATTATGAAGCCGGTATGTTGCCATGAGGGTCTTTGACCAGTGATAGTATAAGTCCTCAAGTGTTTCCCTGTATATTACTTGGCACACTGTAATGTTGCTCCCATGGTGATGGTGTTATGCAGTAGCTCCCGAATTTGCAACCATCCCATGCAGTGGATCAGTGCCAAGTTTGTCAAACGTTTGCCAGCAGATATCCACGCAGTCACAAACATGTTGCCCAGAAACATCCAAATCCATACCATAGACTGAATTTTCATATCTCCTGACCAGCAGAAAGTAGACAGTTGTGACAGGTAAATGGACCACTAGAATATCCTATTGCTGGTATCATAGTTGCTCTCACCATTTTGCAGGGTTGTCATAGCAATCTGGCCTACTCGCTGCTTGTAGAAGGGGGTCTTTGAAACATTTAAAGCAGGGTCCTTAGGCATCTAAAGGATCCTGACTGAACCAAGTGCAGACCGTGCTCACTGTGGCCTATATCAGCTGGTTCTTGGGCCAAAAGAGATCTGAATGGCCCAAAGGAGCAGGAATATTTTCCTAATTCTTCAAAACTGGTTTGCCTGCTTTTTTTCCCATTCCACAGAGACTGGATTCTCTTAGAAATCTTCTTCAGGTTTGGATGTCAGATGGACCACTTGGCATTATGCCAGCCCAAGGTGAGTGTGATGCCCTAATGAAGAGTTAGCTCATGACCACAGCCCATTGGTCCTGCCTGAAAATTGACTCAATTTCTGGGTGCATCTACCTTCCTGGCAGCTGACTAATTTCTGCTTTGGTGGAAACTCCGATTCCAGGAAGCACACTTGATTATAATTATGGAATAACCTTGGAAAATTGTACAAAAACCCACACCTAATCCTGGTCAAGTTCCAAACATTCAAGGTTATGTTGTTCTTTCATGAATAAAGATCTAGCCTTGAAGTTTTCTTTTCTATTCTTTTCTATACAGGGAAATAACCCTGTATATTAAACACTTTAGAACAACGAATACATGAATTCTCTTAGTGTCTACAATATCAGAAATTTGGATGAAGAGTAACAGAAACAGGAATTACAACCCTGCATCAAAATCAACAGGGGAAGCACTGTTGTGCTAACAAAATATGGTGTGCCAAAACAGGATTGAATATGGTGACACGTAGATTTATTAAAGTAAATCCACTTGAGCAAAGTAGGCTGAGGAACCTTGGATATTTTGGGACAGCAGGCATTTCAGCGTAACAATCCTGCCTTTATCGTTCATTGATCTCAACATCGTCTTCTCACTGTATCTCTCTATGAATCTATTCTTTCTTCACCAAATATATCTAATTATCTCTCAAATGTTTCAATACAATTTTTACCCATGTCCTTCTATTGTAAATATCATATATGTCTATTATTCTTTTAGATTCTGCCTGAATTCCCAATTTATTGTAATTATAATAGTATGCCTAATTTTGGAAAGTCATACAGAAATATTCTCTTTCCCACAATAAAGTGGTCCATTGTCATTAACATTTGTTCAGACACTATTCTACTTTATCTACTGCAGTTTGTGTTTCTGCAGGGTTTCACAAAGTTGAACAGCAGGTTAGATCGAGTGGCACGAATGAGGAATTTGTGAATTACATTGAAATGGGCATCATTCTTGCTAAATATGCAAGTGTAAGAATTTTGGGCTAAAGCATTGAGCGTATTTTCAAGATGGAAAATGGCCTCGTGAATAAGTACCACATGGATTACTCCATCTAATTCTCTTAATGAACTAATTCCTCTGAATGGTCTCCTGCCTGCATCTGGCATTGATTTCAACTGGCTGCCTGGGCACAAAAATGGATTTGCAACTCAGCTCCATGTTAAAGAAATTATTTTAAAAAAGTGATTTCTTATTCCTGAAATTCTGATACTGATCCGACAGTCCAATTAGAAGATGCACTGCGACGTTTCAGCAAACAATGCATCTGAGTTATTTCATGCTTATGCACAATTAATTGTCTAGTGTTCACAATAGCTCCTGTGACAGTTATCAGCTCAGTCTGCTTGCAACATGCCAAATAGCTCTGCGACAGTTTCTCTGGTCACCTCAGCCTCCAGAACACCACACCTGCAGTGAGTGGGAGATAGTTGTACCTCTTGCTGTATACCAGTGCTTCAATTCTAATCACCCTGGGAAGAGCCTGACCTATCTCTGTTAGTCCTCTTCCAGGACCTTCTAAAAGCAGAAATGCAGGCTTGTGGTTCAAAGGGAGCAGGAACAGATAAATGCAGAAAAGTAGTAGCCATAAAAAAAAATCAAATAGGGAACAAAAGCTGCAGCAATAGTCCGACAACAATTGTTATCAATCTCCTTAAACCGAGTTCAGCACCAAGTCAAGTCTCCCAGAACATCTAGCTCACTATGTAAGTGGTCAACATGAAATTGCTAAAAAATGTTAGGATTTTGAGCTCACAATGCAATCAAATCATTAAAGCTGTCAACTGCTTCTTGTGTCAATTATGAATTCAACCAAAATCAAAATGGATAAGGAAATTGCAATCTTCCCTCAATTTTAGGCAGGATGCAGATATTCCTGACTGGATGATCTCAGCTGATAAACCAATAAAAAATAACGCATATGAAAGAATATCTAAGACCCTTGGTAAGGTTAAGCAAAAGCAACCGTGGAAAGGGTAAGGGTGGGGTATTCAATTAACTCATCCCAGCTGAAGGCCAAAGCCCTGCTCCAGGAAGGCTACAATCTCCCCTAATGCTTCAATTGGGATGCAACTAAAAACTATGCTGCAGAGAGATTCCCCCAACCCCAGAGTGGTTGCCTTGCTGTTTTCAGAAATTTGTAAATGTAATTCTCCAAAACATTGCTGAGAATAAGGCCCCTTCAAGCTACTGCAGTTGGTTGTTGATCTGAAGCGGGAAGGCCTCTGATTGGCTGTTCAGTTTCAAGAGCCTATCCACCATTGTGAATAGGACAAGGAACCTATCTTCATATTAAACAGACACCTTGATGAAAACAGTGACTGCCTACCCCCATCCCCAAAGGCAGTTTTAGGACCTTGAAATAGTTCCAGTTCCTGTATTCCACCCTCAAACCAAAATTCAGTCAGTGGAGTCATTGCTTACCCAATGTATAATGTCTGAAGTTTTATTTCCTTGCTTTCATTGCACCAAGACCGCGATGAAAATTGTACTTATTAACTTACACAAATTCCCTCCTGATTTTAAGCTAACAAGACCTGTACTTGCTTTGTTTCCCCCAATTAGAAAATTGACTTTTTGCTTTGTGTGTTCACACTGGAAATATTCTTTCTCACATTCTAGAGTAAATGAGGTCCTGCGTGAACGCAGCTAGATTTAGGAAATTTATATTTAGGACGTTAAGAAATAAAGATTCACTAAAAATATTGGTCCATAAAGATGGAGACTGACGGGCGATCTGATAGAGGTCTACAAAATTATGCGAGGCATAGATAGGGTGGATTGTCAGATGGCTTTTCCCCCAGGGTGGAAAGGTCAACAACATGAGGGCACAGGTTCAAGGTGGGGGGTGGGGGGGAGATTTAGGGGAGAAGTGTGGGGAAATTTTTTCACACAGTGGGCGGAGGGTGCCTGGAACGCATTGCCAGTGGAGGTGGTGGAAGCAGGCGTGTTAGTAATGTTTAAGGCGTTTCTTGATAGACACATGAACAGGAGGTAAATAGAGGGAAAGAAACTGCACATGGGCAATCAGAAGCGGGTCTACATAGGGATTAGGAATCGACGCAGGCTTGATGGGCCAAAGGGCCTGTTCCTATGCTGCATTGCATTGTCTTGTATTATTGTGTAAGTGCCTGCAGGAGAGCATCAAATGGTCTGTGCCATTAATTAGGCTTGCACTTGGAGAGTTAGGTTTCCCAATGTTTTTTAACAGCAGACTGCTAAAACGGCAAGCTGATAATGGTACAACTGGGGAAACCAGATGTCTGGGACCTGAGGGAATAAGGCAAGCTTTTATGTATTTCTTTAAGCAAGAAGATCGAAGTATGATGAGTTTAACAGTGCAAAGACTGAGAAGGAAGTAGAATTTTTTGTGAGTGAATTCAACATCATAGCCTGTACAGCAAGGGAAATAAACAGAGGGAAAATAAATGGAGTGGGAGAGAAAAATTAAAGCCATATTCAAAATAATTTTTTTTAAAAAATCTCCAACAACAATTAGAACTACACGAATAAGACCTCACACTTGTACTAGCTAATTTTCAGAAAGTGTCAGAAAGATTCAGTCAGTAATTAAAACATTCAATATCATTAAATCAGTGTTTGGAAATTAAGTCCTTTGACTTTTCTGTGGCAAGTTTAATGTGCATCTGCTACTTAAGACAGAGACTTCAGAGCAGTTGAAGAAGTTCAATATTGAGGCAGATGCTGTTTATACAGACGTACTGGCAGTATGGTATAACATGGATAGCAACATTTGGATAGTTGAGTTTAAATGTACATGTTCAGCTTAGTTGAAATTGTTGGACTATTCATCCATAGTAACGATGACTAGTAGAATCAACATCGTTTTGACATTGAAATCTGGACCATTGCATTGACCAGCATTACCCAAACTGAATGTGTTAATTCTACTGTCTTTAGACAATGTGGAAAAACAGTGTACAGAAATATCTTAGAAAGTAGAACATTTCCATTTCTGTTCACTGGATGACACCAAGTAACTTATTTTTGTAACAGGTAGTTTAAAAAATTGATTGAATAGAATGTTCAGATGTATTTATATATAACAGCAATTATTCCAAATAACCAAAATTCAGATTAACATCCAGTGGGGTGAATTTCCATGAATGTCTCCCCTGATCTGTGATAACTTTAACAACGAACTACAGGAACCCGTGAAGACACAGAGAGCGTACTAATTTCCAGCTTTTCCATCAAGTTATGGCAGACAACCGGGAGAATCCCTATGGAAATGTGCCTTTTAAAAATATGCCCTTTGGGACGCCTGAAATAAATCAATAAATTAGACACATTTTGCTTCATATTCTTGAGACAAATGCAAAGCTCCTGAACCTTATTGTATGATTTGAGGTTGCGAAAGCTTTATGCAGTAAAATTACGGAGCCATGAAAAGAAAAACAATTCTCACAAAAGACCTATGAACAATATGGTGACAGAAAGGACTGGGAACTCGAAAAGAAAAGTAATTGCAATTTTATGATGATACAGAGGCCAGAAAAATCACTGCCGTTACTGAAAACTCATTATTATACATTTATATACATA
This sequence comes from Ginglymostoma cirratum, assembly GCA_024137785.1. Lineage (NCBI taxonomy): Eukaryota > Metazoa > Chordata > Chondrichthyes > Orectolobiformes > Ginglymostomatidae > Ginglymostoma > Ginglymostoma cirratum. Next base: position 11,677,192 of record JAHRHZ010000079.1, on the reverse strand, counting down.
TTTCTTTTTACTTTTATTAAAGGCCATTACAACTATAGTTTCCTTCAATCTGTCAATCTCTGCCTGTAACTTGTGCAAAATCGACTCTGAGGGTTGTTCTAATGCTCCATGCCTGGGTTACTTTGGCAGCAGGGAAGCATTTCATCATGTGTGGTTATGGCTGGGAAATTCACTGACTTCCTCCCTGCATTCCACCTAAGTCTGAAGATGACTTTCCTGCTCTGTTGCCGATTGAGGTCCTTAAGTGGGCAATTAAAACCCACAAGAGCCTTAGCCGATTACCACTGGTAAAAGCCAGAGTCAGGCAGGCAGGGGCTGACCGTGTGGGGAAGCATGTTCGATAAGCCAGCCTGTGTGTTTTTATTTGTGGGATCTTGGGCAGGAGGTGTCCCACGTTCAAAAGCAATCACTGTCTGATTGAGGGGGCTGACTTTGGCAAGTGTCAGGCAGTGGATGCCTACTGTGAGCTAATGGCCCCACCCTTGCTGCCAATCATCCCCCAAAATGGCCTCCGGCCAACCACTCACCTGTGGTCTGGGATCCAGTGTTGGTCCCATCCCCAGGCAGATGTCCTACGGGCAAGAGCCACTGCTGGTCGATAGTGCTCCAGGCCTTGCACTAACTGGCAGCTCTCTGTAGGTGGGAAGACTCGCTGCTGTCCACGTGCTACTTAACGGTGAGGGCTTTCCCTAAAATCTTTGAGCTCTCACTGGTTCTCCAGTCAGCAGGTGGGGCTGTTCTATCTCCATTAGATGCCACCTTATATTTTAATGCAGGATATACTGAGGCAGGAGAGGAAATTAATTGTTTAAATCCAACATTATACTCAAGTTGCACAAGTGGAGCTAACCCAATGATATGAAATTGTTGCCATATACATGGATGTCTATTTTGAACATCATTTTGAATCCATTTCAAGTAAAACAATTTTCTGATATCCATCCATGGTTATTTTTACTTACTTTCAATTACAATCTTATAAACACAAATTTCAGTTGTTCCTTTTATTTTCATTTTTTTCCCAAATAAAGGAGAAACTCTCATTTTTTTGTTTATTTTCACCCAGAGACTCATTCCAATCAAACTGTAGAAAACCCTTCCAGTTCATGACTGCTGCAGTCTTTGCTCTTTATAGATTGCCTACCGAGTGACATGGTTCCTGAAAAATATCGACCAGAAACCCACCATCTTAACAGTGAGCCAGTCATAACCTAGTACTTTAATTTCTAGGGTGGCATATGGGGGTTTAGCGGTTTCCAAACACAGCCATTGATCTTGTATAAAGTAATGGTTCTGAAAGGGTTAATACTGGGGAGTGTGTTGAGCTGACCTCGGAGAGCTCCCTTAATCGGAATCAATTTTTAACATTTTAACGTGGACCCTTTTAATGAAGAGGGCTCTTCCAAAATCTTTCCCAATTGTGTCCTGATGAAGGGTCTCAACCCAAACGTCAACTTTCCTGCTCCTCTGATGCTGCCCAACCTGCTGTGTTCCTCCAGCTCTACACTGTACCGACTCTTTCCCACAATCATTCCGTTGTGGCCACTGGGTGGCTCCCTTCTCCTCTTCCCCCTCCCACTCATTGTAATGTCTGCCCAGATTACACACTGATGTCCTGGTATGGTGTTTGAATGCATAGCTTTTGGACTTTTAGTTAGGATAGCTCCTGCTGAACCTAGCTATGAGGGTACAAAATAAAAACTTGCTGCAAGTAGACAACTGCAAGTTTTCTCCATGGCCTATTTCGGGGTTGCCCTGGGGTCATATGCTCCAATACCAGCCATGCCTGCTGTGGAGCTCCGACCAAGTGCTAAGAGCTATAAGGCCCCTCTAAATCTTGCAGATTTTTTCAATAGTGAGTAGGCCTAACTGCTTGATCATGTAGGAGTGAATACTATCCAAAAGAGGCTAAAAAAGTACTTTCTTTCAAAATCCTGTTGATTGATCAGCTCTCCCCTCTCACAACTCTCCTCCTATTCCCACTGTCTCACAGGCCTGGGGTCTTAGCACCTCTCAAGCAACAAATGGGGGTCATAATATGAAACGGTGTTCAAAAGCAACACAGAACATTTTCTAAAACAAAGAACTGCTGATGCTGGAGAGCTAAGAAAAATTGAAAGTGCTGGAGGAGCTCAGCAGGTCTGGCGGCATCGAGAGAGAGAGAAATAGAGTTAACGTTTCGAGTCCAGTGACCCTTCATCAGAATTGAAAGCAGCTGGAAATAGGTGGTATTTATGCTGATGGTGGGGATGGGATTGAGAACTGGGGAAGGAGTGAGTTGAATAGATGGACACCGTACCCAGACAGTGAGAGTGACAAAGGGATTGCTGTTGATAAACTCGGGGAAAGATAAATGCTGAAAGCTTCCAATGAGAATTGTAAACAGTTGCACATGAGTTGACTGTGCTGGGAGCATCCTGTCCAGAAAAGGAGCTGTGACTGTGGGGGAGGGTACTGAAACATGAAGGAATGCTTTCACATTCTGAAATTCTTGACAGCTGGAAGATACTCAGGCAGAAGGTGAAGTCTTATTCCTCAAGCTAGGAATAGAAACCCTATTCCTTGGGTTTTGCTGGAGAACTGCAGCAGGCCTGACGCAGAAACTTGGGCATGGGAGCACAGGTGTATTGAAGTGGCAGGCAACTAGGGAAACTCAAAGTCATTTTTATTGACGGAGCAGAGCTTTTCCTCAAAGCAGTCACCAGGGGAGAGCACCAGGATGTCTCAGTGGGAACGATCTCTGTGGAATACTGACAAAGGAGGGGAGGTTAATGAGTGGCTGGCAGTGGCATCCCGTTGAAGGTAGTGGAATTAGTGGCTTATGGTCCTTTGGATGTGGAGGCTAGTGGGCTGGCAAGTGAGGACCGGGGGTACCTGTCATTATTTTGAGAGGGAATGGAAGGGAAGGTGTGAGAGTAGAAGTGGGGGAAATGGATGAGGCATGGCTGAGGACCTTTCCTTCTTTACCCCTGTTTCTTTTATGCAGAGGAGGAAAATCTGGTTATCTTTTAGTGAGGGCAGGAGCCTCATTAAGTTTATTCAAAATCTGCAGAAACCATTGTTTGCAATAGTAAACTGACATGTGTGACAGAGCACCAGTAGGGAGAACTGCATTATACATTCACATCTACCTTTTGGGTGTTGGACAAAAATTTATAACCTCAAGCCGTTTTCTCCTTTTCGCAGATCCGGATAATGGTCCTGTGCAGCAGATTACAAACTTACAATTTGATCAGATTCCTGTTTACCCTGTCCATGCCTTATCATACCTTATCACACTAGGTGATATTGGGTATTGGGAGCCAATGTATATAGATGTTAAACATTTGAGACCAAGTACAACTCAAAAAGATTTTTATGAAAGACTAAATTTGAACTTTTGAAGCTGTATCCCCAACATGGGCTCGCCTTGCTCTCTAAATTCCTGGGATTTTGAGTTGGAACATTTAATTGCCCTTAGAAGCTGGAAACTCCAAACTTTGTTAACAATTTCTGTGTATGTATCAGGACTGGAGAAATAAGACAGAGAGAGTTAAGGGAGAGAGTGTTGAGGGAGGCAGAGTTAAGGGATCCCAAGTGGAGACAGGGAATTCATAGAAAGTAAAAGGCTGATTGAGTGAGAGAGTTGAGACCAAGTGTACCAGTTAAACAGGAAATTGCAGTGTGTATCCTCCTACATACCCAGTCATTTCAGCAGAGATTTACAACTATAAGAAACACAAGATTGAAAATACTGAAATAAAACAAAGAACAGTGGATACTGGAAATCTGAAACCTTGGGTTCAAATCCTGCCACAGCAGATGGTGGAATTTGAATTCAATAAATATCTGGGATTAAGAGTTTAATGGTGACCGTGAATCCATTGCTGATTGTTGGAAAACCCCAACTGGCTCACAAATGTCCTTTAGGGAAGGAAACTGCCATCCTTACCTGGTCTGGCCTATATGTGACTCCAGACACACAGCAATGATGGATGGGCAATAAATGCTGGCCGAGCCAGTGATGCCCTCAGCCTGTGAATGAATAAAGGAGACAACATCTTTTCGCCCATACAACTTCACTTTCCTACGGGACTGATGGAGGTGCAATTTTATTTGTACTACCAAAGGAAGTACTTGTAAGGTGTTTTGATGCAGTTATTAGAGACATTTTCAAACCTGAACCATGGAGAAACGGTCAGATTGCGAGCTTTAGAAACTCAACCAAAGGATAACTTGCCATAGTGGATGCTTTAAAATGTAGAATAAAATCTACCATGAGAAGAAAGGGTAAATGACAACCAACTTTCATTAGAAAGGAAGTCAGTTAAAGAAAGGTTATAAGTGATAACATAATTATAAATATTTTGGGTGAACATAGAGCATCAGATTATAACGTGACTAATCAAAATAGAGCTGGTTGAGCCCAGTAAGATTTGCAGGTTAAGTAAGTCTCAGAAATAGTTAAATATTAGTTCACATGTTATATCCACCAATATCCAGTTTGCTCTGTTGGCTAGATGCTTAGTGAATAGATCAGATTTGCGCTAGCAACATAGGGTTGGAACCCTGCTCTGGCAGAAGAGATGGCCTCTTTGCCCCAACCAGAGTAGAAATTCCAGAATTTTCTGTGATTTAGTGAACAATCACTAAGGATCTGCCTTCAGACAGTAAACTGAAGAAGAAGTATCAATATTACCAAGATATATCTTCATTGCTCCTGTTGTGTAAGGGCTTGAGGACTGTAGAGCAACCTTGCGATGGTGTCACAGAGCTGCACTTCACTGACCTAAAGACCACAGTGTGGGCAGAGTTGAACACGCTGGGAAAATGAAACCATACTACCACGCTGCAGTAGAACTTTGGACGGTCTTACTTTCCTTGACATGAATACACTAAGAAGACTTGTTTGTCCTTACCTAATCTTATTAATAGGATCATGGGCTGGTAAATCTGTAATTATCATGCATAGCATCATTTTATATTTATATAGTTTTGTACTTATATATTCCTCTTTGTGTATAAAGTTTTAAGGACTCTATCACTTTCCTGATGGTGCCCTGCAGCTTATACTGGAGTTATGCTGGTTTCTTTAGTGAAATTCACCAGAAATCAGCTCAAAGGACTGAGGAATTTTAAACAAAATTGCTTTCAGTGAAAATTGAGTTTCTGTGACATTTTTGTGCCAATTTAAAAACATCATGCTGGAAACCAATTCTGCCATGAAAACAATATCCTAGAAACCAATCTGTACCCTCATGTTGAATTTTTTGTACTCACTTGCAGGCCTTAGGAAAGGATATTAAAATTAAGTTTGCTCTTTAGCGTTCAAGGATATTAACATACCTGTTTTCAAATCTTTTCAACATAATTTATTTACTTACAAACTGATTACTACATTCAACAAAAACAACAGTAAATACTACCAAAAGTTTCCAAAGCAATTTTCAGTTAAAATCAAGTTACTCAAAGGTGAACTAGGCACTAATTAAATGAGTATTTTTGTCATATTTTACAAACTAAATTGCATCAACCAAGCTATTGCTCTTAAACACATGAATTAATGTGTTTTAAAGCAAAAAAAATTGAAAAATTGCAATTGAATTCCTGCCTGATTACCTTGGCCATGGTAGTTATTGCAAAATAGGAATATCTGAAAAAATGCTTCCATTCTGTCTTTGAACCAATGGGTCACATGGTTTACACTGAACAATTAAAAATGTGGCAGAGCTTGATGCTGTCATAATAATGACTCTACTGATACAGCATACAGAATACTTTATTTTTCTTATTGTCTTGCTGCTAGTACAAGTTTTAAATGGCACCACTAGATTATTCTTCAGGTTTCTCAATTTCCATAACAATGATTTTAATGTCTCAGAAACTTGTCGTTGATTTTGCGAAGTCTTAATATGTATGCACCATTTTTTATTTATTGTTGCCTTGTATTATGCCCAAGAGACAGCCCAATAGACTTTCATGTTATCATTTTTTTTGATCATATTATCATGGAAATATTTGTGCAGGGCAATGGTTTGGCTAGAAGAAATATTAAGACAGAATGAATGATTAAATAGATGCTCAATGGTGACTTTAGAAAGAGAACAGTTTAATATGAATTAGATGCAGTAAACATCAGACTATACATTGTGAATAAAGTAAGCCAAGTCTGTCGGGAGCTGTTTCTGGACTTCCAATCACATTTGTTATACATTTGTTCTTTTTACAAAAATAACCAAAAACCATATTAGTCTCTAGAGTTAAATTGTGACACAAATAAGATCAGAACGTTTCATGTTTATGCTGAACTGTTTGTAAAGTAAATGATCACGAGGAAGAATACCATGATGAACAAAAACTACTTCATACAATATCCTTTCTTTACATCAAACAAGAAACAGAACTGGGGAGCTGGTGATATATCACTCACTACTCTCATGCCAGGAAAGTAAAAGTAGGGAAATCATGTGATATTCAGGGTTCAATGAATAGTTTATAGTTTATTTGTTAGTCAAATGAAAAAGCATCAAAGGGTAAATTACAAACTACACTTAAGTTCTGAATTGAAGAATACATCACAGCAAAACCTTGACCTTGATATCATGTTGAAGAAATTGTTGGCATACAGGTAGTTCTCCTATAACGTGATAGTTTCGTTCTTCTGCAGCCTCGTACTATAGAAAATTGCCACAGAAAATCGCATTATAGGGAAATTGCTACAGAAAATCGCTATACTGTACTGTAGAAAGTTCACATTATCCAAACAGCGTCCACTATTCAATCACGTTACAGCCAATTCGGATTAACGAAACACGCGTTTTAGCAAAATTACCTGTACGTTGTCAGTGATAATCATTTTGTACAATAACCAATAGTTGGCTGACAATAACTGAGTTTTACTTTGATCAAGTCAATGTGATCTGGAATACAACAAAGTAAACAGATCGACTGAAATTAAAGACTACTCTGAAACTAAGAGGAAAATAGTGGATATGTTTGAAATCTGAAATTAAATTAAAAATAGAAGATGCAGGAAATACCAAGCAAGTAGGCACTGTCTGCAGAGAGTGAAATAGAAGTTGGAAATTTCAGCTAAATGATCTCTTCTCAGTGCAGGAAAGTACATAAAGCTAACTGACTGGGGCAGGTCATTTCAGAGCACCGGAGGACTAACACCTTTGAAGGCAAACTGCTAACTAGGCAGAGTAAATGGGATTAATACATTCAGACTCAACACAATTATAATTAGATCAAGGGAACAATTTGAAGTGAATACAAGGGGGAAAAAAGAGGAAGATGAGGGAGATTAGGATAAGTAAAATTATCTTAGTAAAACATTTTAGAGTTGTTGAGGAGACAAACATGAGGATAGGAACAATGGGGATAGGTGGAAACATCCAACATTAAAAGAAGTTCTGCCACTTTTATAACAAGAGGACTGTCAGTGAAAAAATTTCAAGGAGATGCTGACAAGGATGAGATCATGGACAAACATAAAAGAAGCTGAATTACTTGATGCTTCACAAGAGAAGTCTACTTAAAACTGGCTAATGTGTTATCAATAATACGGAGATTTAGGGCAAGTTAAAAGGGCAGTAATAACAGAAATCATAATAAATGGATGGTATTAGTTCCAAAAGAAACATATCGATGAGCGTTAGTGTTGAATACAAGGAATTTAGTGAATGCAAGAGAGTTGCATCAAAAATAGGTTGATAAAGTATCATGTAGCTAGGCATCTGAAAGCCTACCATTCTCATATTATTATCTAGTGAACAAAGAACAATACAGCACAGGAACAGGTCCTTCGGCCCTCCAAGCCTGTGCAACACATTTTGCCCTTCCATTCTCAAACTGTCTTCACTTACAGGATTCATTTCCTCCATTCCCTTCCTCTTCATGTATTCGTTCAAGGGCTTCGTGAATGCTGCTATTGTGTCTGCTTCCACCACCTCCTATGGCAACGCGCTCCAGGCACTCACCACCCTTTGTGTAAAAAACTTGCCTTGCACATCTCTTTTAAACTAATTCCCTCCAACCCTGCACCTTGAACCTGTGTCCCCCAGTAATTGACTCCTCCAGCCTCATACTTTCCACTCTATCTATAACGTTCGCAATTTTATAAACTTCTATCAGGTCACCCTTTAATCTCCTGTGTTCCAATGAAAACCAACTCAGTCTATCCAACCTTTCTTCATGGCTAAGATCCCCCATACCAGGCAACATCCTGGTAAATCTTTTCTGTACCCTCACTGAAGCACCTACGAAGAGTCCAGACCCGAAACATCAGCTTTCCTGCTCCTCTGATGCTGCCTGGCCCGCTGTGTTCCTTGTTATCTCAGACTCCAGCATTGACAGTTGCTACTATCTCTACATGCTTCTAGTAGGATGGTAACCAGGGCTGTATGCAATATCCCAAGTGTGGCCTAACTAAAGTTCTGTATCCATCTGGAAGTAATAGGATTGTAAATAAATAAACTTACATTCATAATAGCTTTGAACTTCTGTTAAGTAAGTTAAGAAAGCAAAGCTTACTTTGGATAGATGAGGCAACAATGACTTGCATCTCCGTCTGTCTTTTGAATGTTTGACTACATTTTGTAAATTTTTCTAAATTTAAAGTTTCTTCTAAATTTGCAAATTAAACTTCCTCATAAAAATGCGCTTCCAATTTTAAAAGTGAGAATATCACCTCTCCTACATTCTGCCTTGATTCTGCACATTCTTCCTAATACTATTGTTTAATATTTTATCTATTCAAGTTCAGGAAACTTGATGGACATTTAAATTTATGCAATTAAATTAAGAACTCCTCAGAAACTTGATTTATGGGTTTCAAGTTGAATTTCTTTGGAATGTTCCTCTTATCACAAAAGCTAATTTACATGAAGTCCACTTTGTAAGATTGCCTGGTAAGCACTTTACTTGACTTATTATCATAATATTCCATAAAATATTGTCAGTTCTTATTAAACTTGATATTTATTTTCACAATTTTGACATAGGTTTGTTGCATAACATAATTTGCGATTCTTACTACTGCTTCATGATTCCTTCATTTGCATGAGTACATTGAGAAGGACTCCACCAGAGATTTGATTGTATTAAAGTCTAACAGTGTTTGTTAGCAGGATCTGCAAAATTTCATTTAATAAATCAACATATTTGTCCACGGTATCACACAATTTCCCATGGAGATTTGCCTTTCTCTTGTAAAGAATTTGTTTAAAATAAGGCTAAGTGTTAAGGCAGGAGTGGGTAATTGTTCTTCTTGTCTCATCTCTTCTACGACTGATGGATATTCCCAGAGATCTGTCACTGTTCAGCCTGCTAGAAACTACAGCAATGAATATTTGACAACAAGTAAGTCATAGCTATGCTAGTGCAGAGAGCAGTTGCCATCACCACACTCTTGTATCGCAGTAAAACCTGGACTGAGTTTCAATGACACATAAGTGGCCTGGAGAAATTCTATCAGCAAAGCCTCTGCTGCACCCCTGGATTCACAGGGAGGGCTATTGGACAAAGGTGAATTATTACTTATCAAAGCATACGTGCTAGAAATCATGACCCATTATTGCCGAAGCATCACAAAAGTACAAGGTTTTACAAAGTACACAAAGTTCCCCAAACTACGTGGCTTTCAGACAAGGTTGATAGAAATCATGGACCAGGTTTTTCTATTGACTAAGGGAATGACCAAGAAAATCCTTGTTATTTCTTTTCCTCCACTTAACACTATGCTTAGATGTAGCAGGTTGTTATGTCTGATATGATCACATTGATCATGTACTGAACAAGAATTACTATTTATGATAAGTAAACTCGAGCTATAGGTAAGCAGTTGTAAAGCATCTGCATGTAATGGTACTAATTAGAACCCAACACTCTCATACATACCCCTTTACACATGCAGACAGACACACAGGGAAAATAGATTATGCGCAGAGAGGAAAATATGTGGAAAGACAGTTCAATCGTCTTTGTTCCCAGGCTCTGTTGTTCAAATGATTCAACTGACTTTCCTGCTGGCCAGTATTTTACTTCAGTCATCTTTGGAGCTTCCATGAGTTGGTAAGAGACACCATGTGGCCAGTTCCGTTATATAAGATAAAAGTCTCTCATTCATCAATTAAAAGTCACAGCTTACAACAATTGTTGCAAGGGAGATAAATTTGTTTTTTTAACCTTGGCAGTGAGTTTTGACTGCAAAACGAACAGAAATGACTCCTTGGCTGGGGAAGAATTGAACACTTCTCTTTCCCTCTAGCTTGTTCCCATCTCCAAACTATCTAGTTACCTAAGAAGCAATCACATTGTTTTTGCCAGGCAAAAGATCTCTGTCATAACTAGTCATTAGTCCACAGACCAAACAACTTCCTTTTGCCAATAAAGACCGCTTCTGTACATCCCCTTAGCTCCAAATCATCTGTAACTAAAACTTCAATGACAGCTTGTTCAAACAGTTATTTACACAATGCCTGCAATAGATGTTAGATTACTTGCTTTCAAATCATTGGCAGCCTTTCAAACACTGGTTCTTAACACAGCTCTCTTTCTCATTTCATCCCCTTGTTTTTAAAAACACAAAATAAAACAACGCAGTCCTTATATAGTGTCCTTCTTGAAGTCACATTTACAAGCATTTAGGAAAAACTACTACAATGAATAGAGAAGCACTGTGTGTGAATGGCTGAAAATTATATTCCCTCCCAAGTGCTGTTTGCTCAGTTTTCAAACAGCCACATTCCGAGGGAGGACAAAGAAAGTGTGATAAAGTTGCGAAAGTTTCCTTAAGCATGACAGCATTGATGTTAATGACTGGGAGGAGCATGCTACTAACTGTTCAAATGATGACAACCTGTCCATCAAGCTGCAACATATTTCAAGTCTAAATACTTCAATGATGAAGTGGAGTGGCATCAAAGAATAAAAGGAAGCACATCCTGTTCTCCGGAACTCACCAGCTCAGAGGACATCGTGCCCCAGGTGGCCAAAAATCTGTATAGAAACTTGGCCTGCTCGTTCTCATGAAGACCTGTGGTAGAAACATGCAACACTTACAAGGTGTCAACCTCAAATCGAAGGACAGCTCCCAATAATGACAGATGCAGGGGCATCCATCAGTAAACCTGCTTAAATGCAACAGTGTATAGCGTCGAGAATGGTTACCAACCGTATAAGCTGTAATCCCAAGGATGAGACATCAAGGATGAATCAATTTCACTTCTCTTGGAATTTCTCAGTAAGCTAAAGCCTATCTGTGACTTAAATAGGGCAGGCTGACATTTTCAAACTGATTCAAACACAGATGTGTTTCTTTGTAGAGGTGTTAACAAGGGGGATCCTCACACATCAAACTTGCTTAAACTGTATAAGCAGTGCATCCCAGAAGTGGTAGCAGTGTAGTGGAATCTCCAGTATTGGCTGCAGCAGGATTTATTACAAAGAATGCCATTTCATCATTCACTTAAGCAGAGGGAGTTTAGTGCTTGAAATCCGTCTCTCAAATTTATGACTAGAGTAGAATTATACAAACATAGAGAACCACAAATGGACACTTCACCCACTCAACTATTTCAAAGGCCACAATAATGTTCCGGCATTGTACTTAATTAGGTATTAAAATGTCTCAATTGTCTTATTTAGGTTATGTTTGAAGTGGTAGTAGATTTACATCATCCTTTTTTTTTCCCCAAACTAGCTCAACATTAAACAAAACCTGTCTCTCCACCTGATTGGAAATGGACATTGGGAAACCTATAGAATGCAGGTATTGATAACATAGACTAAAAACTACATCCAGTTGGTCAGTTTCACGAAATGAGTGTTGCCAAGTATACTGACTGATAGAGGAGAAGGGCACCAAGTCTCCATTCGACATTGATAATGTACTAGATAAGGGGCCTGGACTGGATCATCTGAGCTTACGGGAGTCTCAGATGTCCAAATACAAGAAAAATTGACTTTGCAAATACATGCAGTCCCTGGGTTGTGGATACATTCCACTCTGGAGTCCGTTCTTAAGTCGATTTGTGTGCATGTCAGAACACAATGCAGGTCAATGTAAAGGAGTCATTTGTCAGTACAGGAAACGTTCATATGCTGGGTCTTTAAAATTGGACCCCTGTAACATTCATAAATCAGGGACCCCAGGAATAAGCATCAGCTTTGTCATATCATAGATAACCACTTGTTATGAATGTTCAACAATTTATATACCTTTGATGTAATTAAATTGTCTACGGTGTCCCACAGGGCCTTTGTAAGCTAAAATATGACACTAAGCAGAATATTAGGGCAGCTGAGTATAAGTTTAATCAAAGAGATAGATTTTCAGAATTATCGTAAAAGGAGGAAAATGATTCAGCAGATTTTAGGGATAGAATTCCAGAACTTGGGGCCCAGTAAACTGGCAATAGTGAAGCAATTAAATTCAGGGATGTTCAATAGGCCATAACTGGCTAAACACAGACATTTAAGCGGATTGTGGGCTGGAGGAAAATGCAGAAATAGGGAAGAGATTAGATGAAAGTTTGTAAGCAAAGATGAGAACTTTAAAATCAAAATGTTGCTGAACAGGATCAAATGTGGGTTAGTGAGCACAGGGGTGAACCAGGCTTGATGTGAATTAGGAAAATGACAAAAGGGTTTTGGACAAACTTGAAGTTAACAGAGGATGGAAGATGGAAAACCACCCAAGGCCATGTTGAGGTGAAGGTGTGGATGACGTCTTCAGCAGTAGATAAGCTGAAACAGAGGCAAAGTCAGGTGACAGTACATGGTCAAAGTGATGCTGTGGAAATTTTCTTTGAGGCCAAATGCAACACCAAGCTTGTAAGTAGTCGAGATCAGCTTTAAACTGAACTGCCATGGAGAAGGATGGAGGCAGTCGCTAGGGAAGAGAGTTTCTGGAAATGACTGAAGACAATGGCTTTAGATTTCTCAATTTTTAGATGGAGGAAGTATGCAGTTCTTCCAGGGCTAGATGTTGGGTGAAGCAAACCAACAATTTAGAAGCAGTGGAGTGTGGTGCAAAATGGTGATATTGAGTTTGATTTTGTCAGCAGGCATATACATGTTTTTTTGGAGGAACAAGTAGATCTGGAGGCAGTCAAGCATTGATCAAATGGAGAGGTAGGTTTTTCCAAAGAGGCAATGGAGGGGAGCAGTCATTGCAGATGATTCTTGGGGTCCAATTAGATGGTTAAAATTGGAACCAAACATGAGCAGCCTCACCCAGCAGAAAGAGAATTGCAAGGTTATGGAAGTGGATGGTATGGTCAGCCTGTTAACGCTGCCAGAGGGAAGAAGGAAGAGGAGGACTGGTTTACTAGAAATTAGTCACATAAGTCTTTGTTAGCAGCCACGTTGTTCCTGTTCCAGAGATGAGAAAGGAATCTGATTCAAATATGGAGTTCTAGGAAGGATTGGCATGGGTTTTGAAGATAAAACATATCCAAAGAATATGGAGAAAAGAGAGAGATTGGAAATGAGACAACAATTTGGGAGGACAGAGACATAAAGAATGCTTTTTTTGAGGAGAAAAGTAAATACAGGAATTCAAACCCAAAGTTGTTGAAATTCTAATTATTTGATATAAAATTAATAAAATACTAAGGTTAAACTAAGCGTAGATAAATAATGCAACATCAGAAACTTCATTTTTGTTATGTAGCCTTTCACACTGCTTAGGAACAAAAAATTTGGGTTTTAGTTTCTACAAATCCTGTAGGTGGCAGTTTCGAACTATAATATGTGGTTGTTATCAGCAGTGCCACCAGCAGGAACTGAGCAGCACTACACATTGTTCACTAAAACCTTTACAGTACTTAACACGAATCATGAGAAAATAAATAAAGTTGCAATGCACACATTAACTTAGGGTCTACCGTACCTTTTTGATTTTACACATTATCCAAGATCTGCAATGGAACAAAGTGGAGGGTGATTTCAAATGAAAATGAAGGTTAATAGACTGAGAGCTTGTGGAGCTGGGCCAACAGTCTGCCTTAGGAGCAGGGCAAGAGGGCAGCTAAGCACCAGGAGAGGTGAGAGGTGGCTAGAGCCCAAGGAAGAACCGGGAGCTGGCCAGAGCTAGATCAAGGTTAAACATAGAAAATAGAAACAGAGGTATGTCATTCAGCCCTTTGAACCCGCTCTGCTGTTCAATAAGATCATGGCTTATCATCCAACTCAGCACCCTGTCCCGCTTTCTCCCCATACTCTTTAATCCCTTTAACCCTAAGAACTGTATCAATATTCTTCTTGAAAACATTCAATGTTTTGGTCTCAACTACAGTCCGTGGCAGAGAATTTCACTGGATCACCATTCCCTGGGTGAAGAGATTTCTCCTCCTTGAGGTTACCAAAGACTGGGCATAGGGGATGCCCAGGACTGGTAATTGCAGTACCAGCCTATGTTAAGAGTTTTAACTTTCACTTTTGATTCAGTCATTGCTGCTGGTGAGACAGAGGCATAAACCTCTCCCCCACCCCTCGCCCAACTTCTCACCTTGGTTCCCATCCGAAAAACTGATTGGTTAGCTGTTTGTTTGGTTCCTGCTCCTGGCCCCACCTATTGAGATCCCGACCCTGCTGCGTGCTGACTGGCCAGAAGCGGAGACCTAATTCCCCTTTGTGAATGACACTCAGCAGAGTTGATGAGTATGAAAGTAAGAAACCAGCTCCATAAAGTGTAGTTGCTTGTGCAGACAGAGAGATACAGATGGTTTCCAATTTATAAATGCCTGACTTACAATCATGAAACCATACAAGAGTGTAATTTTAGACATGTGAAACATGAATGTTTCCTGTATATACAAATGGCTGCTTTATATTGTCTTGCAACGTGTAAGTTGCACGTGTGTAAGTCAATCTGTGAATAGACTCAGGAATGGAACCTGCTTGCAACCCAGAGATTGCCTGTATCATTCAGCCTGTAGTCAACAATCTATAAAGTTCTAGTCATGCAGCCACTGGCTTGGGAAAAAAACTTACTTTTATTTGTGTTGCAGGAATTTGTAGAGGAATATAATGAGAGATCATTAAGTAGTTAATTTAGAAGACAGATTTGCAACTGCTTTATTGATTTACTTAAACTCAATTGAGATTGTTCAGGAGTTATATTGGAACATGTTTAGTGCTTTGTTGGACAAATTCAGTAGAAGACTGTTTAATTCTTTCCTTCTCACAACCCACCAGGATACTTCACCCACCAACCCCACAGAGAGTAAATGTAATTTGGAACTTATTTTAAAAAGCGTTTATCCATTTAACACAAGATCGCAAGAAGGAGCAATGTGTCCTTGAAATTAATTGGGCTACGTGTAAATTAAAGAAAAACTTTTTTGTTTGGTTTATGAAATGTTGAATTTAAATGTGTTTTCCCAATAAAAGTCTGAAACCTACACTAAGGGTCAGCATTGCTTTCAGTTTCTCAATTGGACTTTCAAGGATTGTAAGCACCATGACACTCACGGCTTTAATTCATTAGAAATGAGTTTGTGGATCCTCTTTTACTTAAGATTTGTTCAACCTGAAATGTTTTAAAAATGACAACATCATTTGATTGGGTTAAATCAATGTCGATCATTTCCAACTGGTTATACCTGACTGGTCACCATCAGTGTCAACTATTTTCAGCAAGCAAAAGCCATAACTTCCCCAACACCAGGTTCAACTATTACCAACTGGTCTCACATACTGGTTGGCAACTGTTTAAAGTATTCCGCTTCAGTTATTTCTTTCCTTCTGAGCGGTGTGACCTTTTAAATCTAAATTATTCTGGTATGCAGGCCAGAGCAAAACATGCTGCTGACTGTCTACTCAGGGAGCTCAGCAATGACTGGACTGATGCACAACTACTCCCGAGCCCTTTAAGTCAGCCTGGCTCTCCTAAATGGCTCAACACTCATGGAACAGGCCCTGCTGTATCTGTCTATGGAGATCTGCCCAGAAGAAAAAGCACAGCAAATGGTGCTACAGGCCAAACAGTGAGTATCCCATTTTTCCGATGTGACACTGGAGTATTAATGATGGAGGTAAAAGGGAGGATTGATGCCATGGTCCTGCAGAAGGTGAGGAGGTCCTGAAGACCTACCCTAAGAAGAATGATGGGGCAACAGGGAGGCTCAGACAGTTTCTGGACACTGACCCCAGGACCTGGCTGCAGCGCTGGAAGAATTTCAATGACTGGAGGTCAAGGTCAGTGAATACATTTTCAAATGGCATCTTGCACCAACTTTGAATTTCTCACTGCACAACGATCTAATCATTGACCTAGCAGTAATCAGAGCTCAAACCTAATATTCGGACATTCCACTTCACCCTCATACGCTTGCCAATGTTTGTGTTGGGAAGTCTACAACACAGACCCAGGTCAGTGTTGGAGAATGGTGTCACCAACCCCTCATTTTGCCTGTTTCCAGCACATGACCTGCCATTTTGAACTCCACAAGACCAATTAACATCCTCTCATAATTCTCAGTTATTCTCAGTGTTCTCAGTTATTCAAAGAACCTCCCCTGACGTGTTTAAAGGGCGAGTAATCCACTTTCAGGGGACACACGTCTGAATTTCTTTTACTGGTACAGAGTTAATGGAAGTATTGGTGTTGTTTTATGGGAGGAGTTTTGCAGACATTTTGGATTTTCAGACAAGTGGTACTAGGGCTTGTCAAGGAATTCAGAGATTTCTTCCAGGAGAAAGCCGGTTTCAGCAATGGGGGCTTATAATGGTGCCCCATCAGGCAGGAATGTCCTGTGCAGTCAGACATGGTTTGGAGTGCCTGGCTGCTTTTTTTAATACTCCGGTCTCAGCTTCATGACTAAAGTCTCCATTCCTAAGTGAAATACAATTACCTGCTTTTTCTCATAAAACTGTTGTAATTCTAATTCATTATCACCCATTTCACGTTATCTTCCAAAATTATTATAACCCTAATTAGTCCCTTCAAACAATAAGAATTATGATGAGGTCGAATTTAATCTTGATGAAGATGCCTGGTGGGGCTTCACAACAGTGTTGCCATATCTTGTGGTATGTAAATATCTTAGTCAGGCTGAAAAGTCTATGTAAACAAATACATTCCAACAAAGAGCAGAAGAACCAGAGATTTTCTCCAGTGCCAGAAAATGAGGAGGTTGCAGAGATGAAGAAGAGTTATCGAGCAGCTTGCTTGATAAATTAAGCTTGCTTAATCATCATCAACTATTTTCAATAAATTACACAGAAGAAACATGACAAACACGTGGATACAAATTGCATTTTGTTGCGCCAATTATCATGAAACAGGCTCAACGAGGTCTAATGACTGAAGCCTTACTTCATAAACCTCCCTTTGATTTTCTTCATTGGCTCAATAGTGATATAATTCTCAAAAGCTCCTGAGCTTTTAGTCAACATGAGAATCTCTCTACTCAAGTTGTACACATTTACAAATTGATTTTTCCTCATAATGCAACAGAATTTTGAATTTATTTGAAGATTTTTTTCTCAAATAGTGAACTAATTCCTGCCACCTCAACATCCTCAAGTTTTGTCTGATGAGAGTGTCAGACATTGGGTGAAATAATTCTCCTCGAGAATCCATCATCTGATGTGATAGTTTTCTTATTGTAACTGTTGTTGAAAGGCCTCCTTTGACCCTGAAGAAAAGCAACTTTTGTCACCACTCTGTGCAACCTACTAATGCTGAACGAAGGTGAATCAAACTGATGGGATTTAACCACACAGTTCCCGATTAAGTTCTGAAATTTCCGAGCTACGATGCTGTTGAGGATGTCTTGCAAGAAATCCGCTGAGGCAATTGTAGCTATCACTCTGGAATGATTTAAATAGAACCCCATTTTGATATTGGCTGTTACAGGCATCTACTGGATGCTTTCCCCAAACTAAACAGCTTAAACTGACATACTCCTTCCACTGTGTTGCAGTTGCAAACACTGGAAATCTGAAACGTTTCCACTATCTCTAAAATCATGGAAACCTCTTCAACTGAATGTGGGCAAGACTGATGTCCCCTCATTATTCGGCTTTCAAGTCCTGGCGCCCAAGATTGGGACATATCAGCTGAATACGCACTTTAGGGAGACCCAAGTGGCTCATTTCCTTTCTCCCCCAGATCCTTCTTTTCAATAGCACTTGGTAAGAAATTATGTGATGTCCCCTCTGTCTTTCTAATTACACCGTCCTAGGGGTGTACTTGAGTCAGTGCTCCAGAAAACAAGGTGCCATAAATATGGTTTTGGCTATGATGGTCCAGCTAATGTTCTCACCAATGCACACATATTGCAGGGGAAGGGATGGGGGGTGACTTAACTAGGGAAACACCTTTGGGTGGATAATAGATTGACTGTGGAATATATATATAGTATATAACATAGCAATGATTTGCAATCTTGTTATTAATGCCAATGCCAATCTCTACGTATCTCATTAGACAGTAGACAAACTCTTCCATCATTAGCCTGTTCCTACCATCTCCCTCAATTTCCCCATCCCTGACAGCTGAGAAATTGAAGGATTTCCTGTTCATACACACTATGTGATTGATTGGAGCTGTTCCTCTTCATGAGGCTTCTTTACTGTTCATCATAAGTGGCCTTGTCTTTTCAAGGACCATTGAGATCCAGCTTTACTGATGAAACCTTGACTTTCACCCAAGTGTCTGCAGATACAGCATGCTTTCAAAACGCAATTCTCCTTGTTCAGTTCCAGAATGCCAACATTGTTCTCCAGTACTGGGATGCAGGACAGCTGAATAGTAGGGCAAGACTGTGCTTCGAATGGGGAGTTTAGGAGTAGATATCTAATATTCATCTAATCTTCATAACACAGTGAGCATGCAGGAGGTTTAGTGATTAACCACTTATCTCACATTCTGTATAGATGAGCATGGATACCATTGACGCCATTTACCTTCATGAACCTGCCAGTTCAGTGAATATTTTCAAGCACAACACACTGAATGGTAGAAGGGGCACTAAGTAGCTCAGCCACGTCCCTCCTACTGCTTGCCCTAAAACTCTTCTCTAGGGATTCTAGCCATTTGTGGTGGATAGGTATTCTTTCATCTTTCTCCTCTCTATCTAAATGTTTCTAAAACTCTGGGGACTTTTCTTCCTGTAGATGCTATCTGGTGACATTCCATCCCACTTCAATTTCAAATGCTGCAAGCCTTCTTTTTTCCCTTTATTCATTCTTGGGATTAGAGCGTCGCTGGCGAGGCAGCATTTATTGCCCATCCCTAATGGCCCAGCAGGTAGTTAACAGTCAACCACATTGCTGGGGGTCTGGAGTCACATGTAGGCCAGACCAGGTAAGGATGGCAATTTCCTTCCCTAAAAGACATTAGTGAACCAGATGTGTTTTTCCAGACAACCGGCAATGGATTCATGGTCATCATTAGATTCTTAATTCCAGATATTTATTGAATTCAATTACTGTGGCAGGATTTGAAGCCAGGTCCCCAGAATGTTATCTGGGTCTCTGAATTAACATTCCAATGATAATACCGCTAGGCCATCGCCTTCCTTGTTTTAAAGCAGCATTGCCCTTCCATTTGCAGCAATTGGAATAGCAATGAAAACCTTTCCTGCTTACCAAATAAAGGTGCCTCAGAAAATAACGCTCTTCTCTCAAAATGTTATGTGGGCATACAAACGTCTAGCACTATAACAAAAACAAAGTTGCTGGAAAAGCTCAACAGGTCTGGCAGCATCTGTGAAAGAAAAAACACAGTTAACGTTTGGGGTCCGGTGACCCTTCCTCAGAAGGTTCTGGGCATGGGTCACCAGACCTGAAATGTTAACTCTGTTTTTTCCTTCACAGATTTTGCCAGACCTGCTGAGCTTTTCCAGCAACTTTGTTTTTGTTCCTGATTTACAGCATCCGCAGTTCTTTTGGTTTTTATTTTGTCTAGCACTATAAAATGCGCACCATATTTCCAGGGATGCCTGGTAATTAAATAGTCTGTTCAGCATCTAGAATGCAATGTATCACCAGCATCTGGAATGTTACATTGCAACAGCCAGGGTTGTGAAGTAAGGAGTGCTATATCCGTGCGCGCGCGCACACACCCACACACACAGACCCACACCCACAGACACACACATACACACACACACCGATAAAGTCATTTAGTTCAGAATTTCAATTTTGAACTAATGGCAGGCTTTGGTTTGTTTCTCTGAGTTACAATGAACTTGTCAGTATTTCTGGAGCCATGTTATTTTTTAAACCAGTATGAGAGAGAGCTCCTGGAGTGACAGCTTGTATTTGCCCGCATTGAGAGAGTTTTACATCTGGATGAAGCAAACAGTGGAAATTATTTGCTTGCTTTCAGTTCAGAAAGATGAGAAATTATTATATTTTGCTTAGGGGAAAACATGTTTGTAAAGCTTTCGGTTTCAGTTTGCAGAGGTCCTAGTTGAAGTTAGATGTAAGCAACAGTTTCCATTGGAGGAATGTGTTAATTTAGAACAGCTAAGAAATAGGTTACCTTAATGTAAAGGTTTTTGTTCGGAAGTTGCAGACTAGAAATGTTTGGTTTGTACTCTGACAGGATGATTTGAAGCTGAGAAAACCAAAGTTTGATTACATGAATGATCAAGAAAGAGGCTATCAAATTCTCAAGACTGGGAATTGAAGGCAACAGTTAAGACAAATCAATAAGAGAGGTGATTTCTCTCTGCTTTTGAGTATTGTAAACAGGTGGTGTTCAGATAGTTGGGACTGTATTTTACCATGTGTTTCATAATCTTTCGATTTGTGTTATAAGTAATTAGTCTTTTTATTTTATCTGCATAAAAGAACTTCTGTTTCAATGTCAAAACCAAATCTGCAGCTTTACATGTTAGCGTTTCAGTGAAAGACCACCTCAGTAAACCGAACAAAATATAATCTATCAAGCCAGATTTCAGTTTGGAATCCGAATTGTCTGGTAGTGACATTAGCTAGATCGTTACAGGGTCATACACGCGATAAACATATATTAATCAGGTTTGGTAGTATTCTAAGTAGCATGATGTTTGAAAGGTCAGTAGAGTTGAATGTAGATAGAATAAGACGAATTCAAGTTCAACACATCCCAATGACGTATTACCCCTCCTTGACTTTTCTGCAATTTATATCTCAGTGCTAAACTGCAGAGTCATGAGCACCCTTATCGCCTTAATTTCAATGAGTCCTGTAGAAAACTTGACTGTGAGCTTTAATCTATTTTTATTTTAATTGATTCTTGGGATGTGGATGACACTGGCTGGGGCAGCATTCATTGCCCATCCCTGGTTGCCCATGAGAAGGTGGTAGTGAGTTGCCTTTTAGAACCATTGTTATCCACAGTGCCATGAGGGAGGAATTCCAAGATTTTGACCCAGTGGCACTGAAGGAACAGTGACATATTTCCAATTCAGGCTTGGAGGGGAACTTGCAGGCAGTGATGTTCCCATGTATCTGCTGCAGTTGTGTTTCTAGATGGCAGTGTTTCTGGGTTTGAAAGATGTTTGACTTAGGAGCCTTGGTGAATTTCTGCAGTAAATCAGAGATTGCACCATCAGTCAATGATAGCACCCTCGGTGAGGTCTCTTCAGCCAAGTCAGACAGCAATCAGGCTTTAGATTTTATTGCCTCTCTGACTCAGCTGTTAATTAGGCTAATCAAGGCAGCCTAGAAATGATAACTGCAAAAAAAAGTACATCCTTCATTTCCACAATTTACCATTTTCCTTCAAATCTGGCTGGATCTGAAGCACAAGCAGGATCTGTCCAATCCTCTTGAGGTCTAACGCACAACAGTGTATGCTTTCTGTACAGGTTTACTTATTGGGCTTTGGCGGGAGCAAACCTGGTTGATTATTTTTCCTACCAAATAGCTAGGTTCACCAGAAAGTGAGAACATCATAACTTAAGCATTTTAAGAGGGCACTCATATCTTTCACACTGCACAATACAATCTTGAAGCACTTATCAAATTTAATCCCTATTCAGATAATATCAAATTGCCTTTCTGGTCCAATTTAAATGAAAGTTGCGCTCTCAATTGACTCTATACTTCCTATCCCGTTCAAATCCCTTGTAATCCTGTATTTCCAGTAAGAAATAAACACAAAAGTTTGTTCATCCCACTCACATCTTCTTTATATAAATCAAAACTGCAAAGAAATCTCAACACTATCCAGTTACAGCATGTGGCATGGTTTCTTATCCAATCTCTCTCTATCACACAGAAGGCAGACAGCAAATTACTTCCTTAAACTGCTAAAGGCTTTTACCATCTTAAACCTCATTAATCACCGATTATAATGCTTAATTTGATAACAAACTTGAAATGGGAAACAACTATTTAAACTGCTTGCAGAGAAGGGTGGAACAGAATTACTTTAAATAAAGAGGACACTTCTGAAAATGAAGAATATTAGTGAGCAGAACTAAACAGAATGTTCTGCTGGATGGAGTTTTAAGAGGCATCTAATGTGGTACATAAAATTGGCAAATCTTCGGCTCAATCTCTAGGTTGTGTTGAGTTTGCTGGACAGGTATAGAAGTGTCATCAGTGTCCTCAGTATCCTCAGTATTTCATGGTGTTATCCTATGAATCAGCCAAGAAATGCCGGAATAGATGTCAGTTAAGAATGAACTGAGCTTACCTAAGATGTGATCAATTTGCATTCAGGAATATGTTGTCCAGACTTAAAATATGAAAATGACACACTTGATCAAGGTATGGGAAGCTGTCTGGCATCAATAGCATCAGACAGCCCAAGTCAATAACAAAAATGTGCATTTATTGAGTGCCTTTAATGTCCCAAGAGTTCCAGTGGCTTCATATTTAATACTTTTTTGGACTTCAAATTGAAGTATTGTGGGCGACCTGGAAGTTTTTTAAACAGGTCAATGAAAGGATAGTGGAACATTATAAAACAATGCAGTTCTTCAAAGTCACATATCTTTGGATAACTGCTTGTTTACCACAAACTCTTGTATCTAAATTTGATACAATGTGATAATTGCAAAAAGAAAATAAAAGAAAAACACCAGGTTTCCTGCACATTGTTAAATCAAAATGGATTTGACTCTTGCTAAGACTTTTATGGAGATGGGAGATTCATCCCTGAATTATTTGCTAAAAAAAGGGCTAAATTTTTAGAATTGGGGAAATATGTTGAACATAAAATTAAACGCTGAGTCCAATAAAGCAGACATATTTGAAGTGACATTATTTGAAAATGGAAGAAGCATGAGACAAACTAGACAGTAATTCAGTTGAGTTAGTGAGAATTCAGTTGAAGATGAAATACTTGGACACAATCAGAATTTGACTGAGAGATAATAATTTTGCTGTGCTCTTTCCCTTTTGTCCCCCTGCTTGCTAATACTGCCTTCTAGCACTCAAAGCAAAAGAGAGTCTTTACCTCCAACAAAAAGTCAGCTCTTTAACTGTGGCATTCATGGCACGCCAGAACTTGAACCCAGGCTGGCACCCTCAAGAACGTTTGGTGCCACTAGGACACTCCAGCAGAGTTTGAAGCTAACTTTTTAACCCCTGTTTTTCTGTATCCTTCAAAGAGAGAAACTCAAAATGTCTGCAGCTTGGGAGCAATTACAAGAGATCACTGTCCTGTCTGTTGGGTTTCTTTCACATCCTTCGGTGTTGCATTCCATCAGTCACATAAAGAATTGTGGCCAGCCCCCCCTCCCTCCCCCCATTGACTTATTTTGTCTCTGTAGCAATCTATCTTTTTTTGAAAAAATTTGGAAGTAAGGGCTAAAAACACCTATAATGTTTTGAGTTTCTGACCTGTCGGCAAATACATTGCCCCAATGACCACATTGGATGCTGATATTTAAAAGGACAGTATTAATGGGGAGTAGATACCTCGACTGTATCTTTGTAGTGGACACACTTGGAGTGTGATCAAATATCTTGAGGAACAACTGTAGATGTCCATTGTTTATCTGTGGCTGGAGTTGATTTACACCTCGGGAACAATTTGACTGGAGTGTAAGTGCTAATGCTTCCAGAAAGGGCAAGTGAGGTCAAAGAAATAGAGCAGTTACGGGTAATGGTTCTACAATAGTTTCCTTCAGATGAAGTGATCCAAGCAATAGCTAAACATATTAATTGCCAGCCATTAAATTGACACTAGAGGTTGGTTATCTTAAACTTTCTTTGGGAATTTGATTAATCTGAAGGAAATGTTCAATTAGTGTACTCTGAGACGTAGCAAGAGGTAAATAAACTAATACAGTGACTCAAATGGACATTGATGCCAACGGAGCCCCAGAATGCTCCCACATTAAAATTGGGATTCTGACAAGGAAATGGAGATTTTATTACAGTGTTGCAAACAAAGAGTGGATTGTAGTTCACCAGACAGTGGTACCGCTCAATTACAGTAAAGAGATATTGAAGGTACCCCATGAAATTGCTACGGCAGGCCATGTCAGAATCCAGGAAATGCAAGCATGAACATGTCAACATTTTTCCAGCTTTGTAATATGTACCATTAATGGCAGATGGTGAAAAAAAAAAGTAACCAAACTAGCATCTTGAATTCCCACATCAGATTTTGATGAACTATTTAGCTGGGTGTAGAATAGAGTATGTGGGGCTTCACTAAACATGAAAGCAGCCTACCAGTATTTCTATGTTATTATAGATTTGGCTACTCAGTTCTCAGAGGACATGCCCTTGAGAATAAATATTGGCAAGATGGTGATGGGCAAGTTAACTAAGTTCATTACTCATTTGAATACTGATGGAGAATCAGTGTGATTCCTGGAACCCTGGTGCAGACTGAATCCTCATTCTCCCCCTGAACATGTCCAGAAGAAACCTCTGTGTCGTGTTCCTGAGAAACATGCAATGGAAAAGTTATTGGAAACATCTGCTCGAGTTTGGTAATTTCCATTTTTGTTAGCCAAAATGCCAGCCATCTAAATATCTCAATCCTTATTCTTTTGATTTCAAGAACTGAGACTTATTGGTCAGAAATGTTTTCTTTCCAAAGTGAATATCTGTAGGTGGATTTTTTTTTCCCCTTGGGCTGGTGTGTAAATGCTTGTTTGTTTATGTGGATGTTTTGGGTTATTTCGAGGGGTAAATTTATATTTTATTTATTTATGTATTATTTATATTTTTATACTGCAAATTAAGTTTGTTAACCAGTTTTGCACTATTATTGAACAATTCTTGCTTATAATAAATCAATAATTTTGTGTTTATTAAAGGAAACTAGTTGATAGGCCTTTATTTTGAGTCGAATACAGAGAAAGCATATGATTGAACATATTGGGAATCGCATAAGTAAATTAAATGTGTGATATGACCCACGGAATATGGGACTGGAGGAAAATGATATACTCCTCCTATGATGGTTCAAACACTGACACATCACAGGAACATTTTCAACAACGAAAAAGGAAAATGGACCATTGAGATATGAAAACAAGTGATCAAGAGCTTGGCCCACAAAGGCAATCTTAAAGGACCAACTTAAAGGCAGAGAGAGAAAAGAGAAACAGGTTGAGAGGTTTAGGGAGACAATTCTGAAGTTTAGAATCGAAGACAACTGAAAAATCATGTTTGCAAAAAGACCAGAATTATCAGATATCTGAGTGTTGGGAAGGAAGATAAAACCAAAGACAATCAGGTCATAGAAAATGACAAAAATGTATAACCCTGGACAGACATGAAAGATAGTCCAAAAAATAATGTTAAATTTTGTAGAGCAAAAGAGACAGTTTCTCCTAAAATATAAACCTTATTAAGCTGCTAATCAGGAAGATTAAGTTAGGATTTCAAATGCCCAGCACAGTAACAATGTTGGCTAGACTTTCTGATAAACAGTACTTTAATGCTGTCAATGACATTCATTTATTTTAAATGGGTTTCTGCGGTGTTAAAATACACTGTGTGGATATCTGAGGCTCATTATTTTAGCATTGCCAAAACATGAGAAAAGTTCAGAGATGTCACTAGGTGGCAGCATGTGAGTCAAACAAGGACAGATTTATAATCCACAAACAAGCAAGAGAGGTTCAAGAAAATCGTTTTTACAAATTTTAAAGCCCAGGAATTGTACGAGAGAACCTGAAGACGGCAAAAATTATTCCAATAACTGAGAAAAGTCAAATTTGTAAATCATAAAGCATTAGGTACAAAAGGTTAGAGATAAAAGGTACTGCAGATGCTGGAGAATCCGAGATAACAAGCATGGGGCTGGATGAACACAGCAGGTCAAGCAGCATCATAGGAGCAGGAAAACTTGACGTTTCGGGCCTAAACCCTTCATCAGAAATTGGGGAGGGGAAGAA
>JAHRHZ010000079.1:11633490-11645895 GCA_024137785.1 Ginglymostoma cirratum | reverse complement strand
TGTCTGCCTCCTCTCCACCTATCCTCTCCTCTATCCATCCTCTATCCACCTCCCCCTCTCTCCCTATTTATTTCAGAACCCTCTTCCCCTCCCCCCTTTCTGATGAAGGGTTTAGGTACAAAAGGCTCTTTCTTCAAGCAGCCCTCATATGGAAGTTAGCTAACAACTGCAGTTGTGAATATCATGCATCACCAATCTACTGGAATTCAGTGGATGAGGTAATTACATGATTGTTCAATAGATATAATCTATTTCAGAAAGGTCTTGATAACGTTCTGCATTTGAGTTTGGTTTTTAGGCTGGTTAGTTTGCAAATTTAATGTCAAATGAAGAGGACAGATGGAAAACTCTTGATTTTACAACATGGAAGGTCTTGCTAAATAGATTGGAGAAAGTAATCAAAAGCCATTTGCAATCAGCTGTTCTGAACCCTTGTCTGCTACCACAAGTGGTGCTGACAAAATTATTTGTAATTCCGTTATACCAATGAGCTATACGGTCAACAAACAGAAAAGGGAGATCAGCAAAAACAGAAAGAACTGCGGATGCTGTAAATCAGGAACAAAAACAAAAGTTGCTGGAAAAGCTCAGCAGGTCTGGCGGCATCTGTGAAGAAAAACATCAGAGTTAACATTTTGGGTCTGGTGACTCTTCCTCAGAACCTTCCTCAGAAGGGAGATAAGCCACATTCTAATTGATTTGAAGTCAGGAATAATAAGATACATGAACTCATGAGTGGCTAGATTTTAATGAATGTCAATGCTTATTAATACATGTGGAAAAAACAACAAATTAAAACTTTTTTAAAAAATTCTTTCATGGGATATGGTAGTCACTTGCTGGGCCAGCATTTATTGCTTAAACCTAACTGTTGCTGAACTGAGCGGCTTGCTGAGGACCATTTCACAGGACAGTTAAGAGTCAACCACTTTGTGGGCCAGACCAGGGATGGATGACAGATTACCTTTCCTTAAGGATATTAGTGAACCAGATGAGTTTTTAGACAATTAACAATGTTTACATGGCCGCCATCAAAATAGGTTTTAATTCCAGGGTTTATTTTAAATTGAATTCAAATTTCACCATCTGCCTCAGGTTACCCTGAGAATTCAGCCCCTTACGTTTAGCAGGCATCAGCAGAGATTTTGAGAATTCTAAGTTGGTGCTAGGGCTGATGAGACTGTAGGAAAAGTGCACATCTGCTGCAGCTCAAGGTAAGCAATTCTTGAGAGGGCTGATTATCTGAAAAGGAAATATCTCTGTAGCTCTCTGAGAAGGTGAATATTGAAATTTTAGCTCTTGTCCAGTCAGTTCCTAAGCCTTCTTCATATCAGGGATATGACATGGTGCTGTTCCAACATTTCTCTCAATCAACTGAATGACTTTCCTGCACCCTTAGAGGTATACTTAGGCCATGATGCAAGATTTGGTACAAGTTTTACAGTCTACGTGTTCTGTGCCACCGTCTTTTCTTCTGGTCCAGCAATGACACTACTTTAAAATTCTCATTCTTCTTTGCAAATTCCTAACTCAGTCCCTTCCTCCAGCCCTATAAAACTTAAGATTGAAACCAGGTTGAGACATGCTCCCCCCCCACCTACCCCGCACCCCTTAACCCCCCAACCCCCACGCCCCACCCACGCCCCAACCACCACCACCACAAATTGAGAGCAGTTGGGAAGCATTTGCATTTGATATTTGAGCTGTGTCCAGTTGTATGCTAAAAGTTCCATGTACTGATTGAAAGACAAATGAAGAGGTACTTGAAATTGCAACAGCAAAAAAAACTCTATAAAGTGAAACATAGAAAAGAAAATATGAGTATTTTGGCCATTTGTTCAGAGCTGAAAATCTACAGAAATCTCTTCCAGAGGAGAAAATGTATGGCTGCAGAAAGAGGGATTGACCCCGATCCAGTTGAATAATGAATGGCGCAGATCGGTGGCAGACAAGGTACAGTGAATAGGAGACGATGGCTCAAGACAGATGAACATAACATAATATGACAGCAGATTTCTTCTATGGAGTAACTACAAGCCGGAGAAGCTGATTATGATAATTTGAACCTTCTTGGTGGCACCAAATTCTTAAGCTACAGGTTTTGCACCTCAAGGCATAGTCGATAAAATGTTCACAGGATTGTATGTCGAGGTTCTCACTCCGCACTTTCAGTGGAATTGCTGCAAAGAACCCAATATTCCTGTCTTGGTACCTTTTTGAGATGATGGCCCTGTACTGAGCGAGGCATCGGAAGGCCATCAGCAAGGAGAGGGAAGCCGATTAGGATTCAACAATAATCTTACTAAGTTTTTCTGAATTCAAACAGTTATGGCCTTACCCTCCAGAAATTAGTAAATCAGTAAAACATGTACAAATCCATGAGAGGAGAAGGTCCAGCTGTATTGCGTTGTCTCCTCATTTTATCTTTTTAGAAACATTAATAGCTCTCCTTTGTCATGCTCATGTTACAACAGAATTGGGATGGTTAGCCAAACTTTGCTGATAAGAATACTGCAATAATTCATAAATCCAGGTGAGTGCAGAAGTGTTTATAGACTGCAATCATGTGCACACATTTTATCAAAGTTTCTTTCTCAGAGTTTACTTGACTGATTGTTGGGATAACAGATTATCTGATGAGTAAGGGACAGCCAGGTTGTGTGTGCATCTATGGGACGCTAGAAGAATGTGAGAGGTGATCCTATCGAAAGATCTAAGATCCTGCCAGGACTTGATGGGGTAGATGCTGAAAGGACACTATCACCTTGTGTTACAATCCCAGCTGATGTTATTATTGGACAAACAAGGCCTCAGCGTGAAACCTGGCTTGGTAAACACTAACATTGTTTTGTTTTAATTTAAATGTGGACATCAGATACTGAACACATTCACAAGTATCTGCCAGTGTACTTTTAACAGAAAGAATAAAACATTTATCAAATCAGAAGAACGTGAATGGTATTAAACTGAGCAAAAAAAAAGTTGTGAAGATGTCACTCAGACATCACAAAATTTACACTATTCCTTTTATCCTAGCCATGATCTTACAAACCAAAAAACTTCAGTCAATGTTTAACTTCATCTTCACACCAAGGATTCTTGCAGTGCCTAGCAATGCCACATCCAGCTTCCTGTCAATCAAATTTTGCACTTTCAGGAGAAGCTTCTCCTTTATTTATTACCTCTCCATGTGACACGGAAAATAAATTGCAGACTAAACTTGACATTAGGTTAGAGAAAAACACATGCAGTCCTTAAACTCAAGTTTCAGCTTTCTTTCTCTTGGACACCTACACACACTCCCTGACTGACTTCTCAGTTTTTCTGTGATTCTCTGTGTCTCTCTGGATCGCTGTAATTAGTCTTTTGTATCTTTCTAAATATTGTATTGAACAGCTAACTCCTATTTCTTCACAGAAAGGGTTGTAAAGACTTATGAAAAATGCACGCAGACCAAACAAGCCTCCAGACTCCCTAGCACCAAGAAACAACTAAGAGAAAATGAAACTAAAATCATCCCGCCCACATTCTTAATGCACTAAACACAAATTTTAAGTTAGACTTAAAATTATTCCTCATTCCTAACACTTGTAAGAGAGTCCATAACGAGGGAATGCAATGTAAAACTGAATGACTGCTCATTCAAAATGGAGATAAGGACAGTTGAGAGTCAATGGGATTCTCTTTCCCAGACAGCACTGGACAAAAGGTTACTGAATATCTTTAAGGTTGAGGCATTAGATTCTTACCAAAGGGTATCGAGGTGGGGGGAAAGAAAGGAGGAAAGTGGAGTTGAGGTCTTAGTCAGATAAACCATGATCTACAGAATGGCTGAGCAGGTATGGGGTTTGAATGGCCTACCCCTACTCCTAACTCATGTGTTCTTCTTGCAGACCTATTAAGAAAGCAAGCCAAAGTACCACCCATGGGCCGAGAAATTGGATCAGCCCAGATCATGATTCCATAACAGTATGTGCTATTTGCATCGAATCAGATTGGTGACAGGTTTACAGGAGTATCGACCCACCTGTCTTTATATTGACTGTGGTATCAACCACTGACCCAGATGCAGCTCACTGGTCATGGTCATCGTGGAGGTATCGGAGAAGACATTAGTCAGCAGCCAGCAAGATCCAAAGAGTTTTAATGCAGAGCCTCCATAAACAATTCAATAAAAACTTGAAATACACTTTTAGCTGGTAACCTCTTGCAGTCCATGTAATTACTGCTCTTCAGTTTCTGTGCAAACTGTTCACAGTATGGACAGCCATGGGGACAGGTGTGCCCTGAATGGCTGCAGATATCCGAACAAATTTAGTGTACAGCACACTTCCACTGCAGACTAAGCAAATGTATGCCTTTTGCCACATTGTGTTCACAGTTTCCAAATTTCTCCCAAGGGAGGTGCACTGTGCAATCACATGTCTCATCTGTGATGTATAATACCAATATGTGTGATGGACATTTATGGTACAAGATACAAAATTCACACACAATGAAATCTCCTGTAGAGCTGCTCACAGCAAGTCCAATTATGTCGTATTTTGTAAGGGAGTGGAAAGAATGTTACCTGAATGCAATTTTATCCCGTTAATGATGCTATTTTCCTTTAACACTGTAAAACATATGACAGAGTGTGCAGAAATTACTGTGGATGAAGTAGTTGTAAAAATGCTTACTCCCTTAGCCATTTTAACTGTACTATTGGCTTATTTATAATTAATGGGTTAAAATGTCCATTAATATAGAGAGGGGAATTTGGTATAGGCACATTAAACATTTGCATGATTACATTAGTGACAGTAATTCCTACCCTGGAATATTTATAAGTTATAGAAGAATCACTTAAAGGTTGAATTCATATGTCTCTGTCTTTTCAACCATATTATTTTCCTTTGGCAATCCAAAGTAATGTAAATCAAAAAAATATTCTCCATTTATCAGCACAGAATCCACAATGTCTTATCTCAAATCACTTGCACAGTATGAAAGATTGAATCAATTAAAATGCTTAGTTAGTGTTGTCTCTCATCATCATGCAGTACCTCTCACTTATCAGGGAGACAGTAACTAAACTCATCTAATAACTTCCTCACCAATAAACCACCATCAAATGCCAGGCCCTTCCATTTAGCACAATGATAAAAGACAGTCTTGTAGAAAACTCCAGTAGAAACCATTACCTGTAGCCAGTAGCTGCATCTCAATTTCTAACAGGAAAAACTTTCATTGTAAAGCACTCAAGTCAAAAACTATGAGCTGCCGTTGTCTGCTGTGCTGATAATATCACCGGTATGTCAGATGCTTTGGAACTACTTTAGGTGCAGCAAATCTTGAGATGTACAGCTAGCTTCAGACCCTCTTGTGAGTAGTAGTGTCCCCATCTCTGGACCACAAGGCCCAGGTTCAAGTCCCACCTGCTCTAGGGGTGTGAGACTGCAACTCTGAACAGGTTGATTAAAAATACTTACAGCTAACTCCACAGGTCCTCTTGTGGCACAGCAGTACTACTGCTACTCCTGGATCGGGAGGCCTGGGTTTAAGTTCCTTCTGCTCCAGCGGTGTGTAATAACTTCTCTCAACAGGTTGATTAGAAAAATAGGTTAAATTAAAAGAGGTTAAAGATTTATAGCTAACTCCCTCTTGTGGTGCAGTGGTAGCATCCCTGGCCCTGGAGTAGAGGCCCAGGTTCAAATCACTTGCTCCAGAGGTGTATCATAATGTCTCTGAACAGGAACTGAATAGAAATATCTACAGTGTGATGATGCTGTCATTTTAAAAAGGTTATTCTGTCCTGGGTTTTTTTGAAGAGGGGTTGTAAAGGCAGAGGTACAAAGTGGCTACTAAACATAGCCTTTGACAATAGTTCAGGAGGCCTTTAGGTTTTTTGTAACAATAGATGGGTGTGGGCTGTTCTCATAGATCAGCCTCTCGAGCTTTTTTTTGAGCTGTAGCAGTCAGAAGCTGTTTGGGTCCCAGAAGAGTTGGAGCTTCAGTGAATGATTCCTAGCTGCTACTTTTTCTGAAATCTGTCTTAATGTTGTTTTCTCCTGGATTGGAGAACTACCTGTAAGAATCTGTGTCTGAATTTACCTTTTTGCCAAGGGGTGTGTTTATGGTACGTTACTATATTAGAGCAGTTGATTAGTAACAGGTATTCAGCTTAAGTTTTCCAATAGTTAAGTTATTCTAAATGCCTCTTTCTTTTGTTTGTATTTTAAGCATTGTGTTCAAATAAATTGTGTTTTGCATAATGTCAAGTGGTTTGGCCAGTCACATCACATCTGAAACACGAGCTTCATATCTACCTTCAAAATAAGACAAAGTTAAGGTCTAGGCGACCTTCTTAAAATATTTTGAGGGGGTATGGTCTGATCCATAACAAACAGTAACACCTCGCCTGGATGCAAAGAAACCTTCCCTGTTTCCGATCCTGGATCACTTCTGATGTTTAATTCAAATTTTCAAATGAGTAGCTATTTGATATTCACTGGCCGTTTTGCTGGTGCTAATCCCAACTCCACCCCCAATTTTTCGGGGTCTGTCTATGAGAAAGAGGCTATGAACTGCGAAGAAAGAGACGGGTTTCTATCTAAATCACTAAAGCATGGCTGAAAGGGCTAACTGGCCTACTCCTATTCGTATTTCCTGTGTTTCTATGTTAACAGCCATGTTCTAACTGAATGACACAAAGAGCTTGAGGAGATTTAATGCCTTCCTTTCATTTCTAAGCTTAAGTTTGTGATCACTGAACTCCATTGATGGCTGGTAATTTGGGCAGGTTGGAACCCTTCCACTACGATGCTTTCCATACAATGCAGCCTTTTTGGTTCCTCACAGCAACCTTTTACATTTAAGGCCATTTTAGTGCTGGTGATACTAAGTAACATCATCTCTTTTTTGGCTGTTTATTTGTCTCAGCAACATACTGTCAATGTAAATTTACCCAGAAGGAGAGAACGGCAGAGAAAATGTGAGATATTTAACAATTGTTAAATCCAGGAAATTTCACACAACTCACAGATCTAAATTTATAGCAAAAGCCAGAATTTACAGATTCCTCCAGATATCACAAAGCACTTCACAGCCAGTGAATTATTTTGAAATGCATCAAGTTTTCTTTAGCAGCAAGGTCCCCGGTAAAAAGCAATGAGCTATTTAACTATTTAATACATTTTTCTTGTGGTAGATGAGTGGAAAATGTTGAATGAGTTACTAAAGGGTAGCCGGAGTGACAGGTGGGATTCCATCATCCTCCCTACCATGGGTTTAAGGTGAAGTAGAGCCTTCACAATTTGTTTCTTCGTTTCAATCTTGAACTGTACATTTGACCCACATCCTTCTCATCTATTAGATTAGCCACTTGCATCTCTAAAATATCACCATTTCTGCCCCTGTCTCAGTTCACATGCTGCTGAAACATCCTTAGACCATGTCCTTGTTATTTCAGACCCATTTATTATGTTATTTCAGAACATTTACAAAATGTTCTCTCATGGGAGGTGGGCATTGCAATGGTCACTCATTCATAAGTGCCCTTGAACTGCGTGGTACTTGCGAGAAGATTTCTGAGGACATTTCAGAGTCAACACCATTGCTAGAGTTCTTGAGACACCTGTCAGGCCAGAAAGGTAAGGCTTTACATTTCAGATGACCTTTCAGATTTATTAATTGAATTTCACCAGCTCCCATATTGGGATTTGAAGCCATATCCCTACAACATTGGCCAATGCCTCTGGATTACTAGTCCAGTGACATGACCACAATGCCACCGTCTTCCCCAATAAATTGTCCCAAACGTTTGTCTTCCTGGCTGGCTTCCAAACATCTGTTGCTCATGTACTAAATTGTACCAAGTTGTGATCAACTATCATCCACGTTCTCTGGATTACAGCTGTTGATACACAAACTCTATAGCTTCCAACATGGTCCCTGAATGCCAAAAAGCCTTACTTTTTTACTGCAATGCTAACATGAAAATAACAACACATTACATTTTTCATGTTTCAGGCGACTTTGTTTGATATTTTACTGTGATAGAAAGGGAGCAAAACTTTGAAGAAGGAAGATCATAAATAAAACCAGATAAGGCTAGAAATTCACTAAAGAATTGGCTGATAATTGGTTGGATAAAGGGTGGTAACATCTTAGAAATATTATTGCTGGGTTTAATTGCTATTATTATCGTGAGTTCAAATACCACCATGGCAAATGGTAGAATTTTAATTCATAAAAGAAAATGTGGTAATACAAAAGTCCAATGATGACAATGCATCAGTCGTTGTTTGTTGGAGAAAAATCCATTTGGTTCCCTTTAGGGGGAGGAAACTGCTTTTCGTATCTGGTCAGGATTACATGAGATTCCAGACGTACGGCAATGTGGTTAATTCTTAACTGCTCTTTGGGCAGTTAGGGATGGGCAATAAACACCGGCCCAGCCAGCGATGCTCTATTCTCATGAATGATTTCAAAGAATGTACAACCAGTTAGATCAATGAGTGAAATATTAATAGCTCTACAGTAGCACTAAAGGTGAATTATATTCAAATGCTAACTGATCAATTTTTTCTCGGCATTTTAAGCTTCATAACTTTACCGCACTGGACTAGCCCATACCCTCAAGCAAGTTGCACGACAACTCTTCAGTGTTTAATTCATTATTCCACTGTTTTCTCAGTGACATTGAGCTATACCGTATGTATGTGAATGCACAAAGCATTGCTAATGAAATTGTCTTGTGCAATTATGATGCTGTGGTGATTCAGAGACCAAATTTAAGGAAAACCAGGTTCAGCAGCTCAGTCTTCCTGGTTATACAGCAATTCAAAAGGTACCAAAGGGAAATCCGGAGGAAGGGCGGTGTATTGAAAAATTAGAGGATTGCAGTGTTGGAGAAAGAGGATGTTTGTGGTTTAAGGACGGAATAAATTTGGCTACAGTTAAAGAATAAGCAAGGTGAAATTACTTTGTTTGGTGTGATCAACAGACACCAATGACACAGAGGTAGTTGAGTTTCCCGAGTATAAATCTACAAGGAAATTAAGGAAATATGTAAACATCTTTAGGTAGATATAATAGGATTTCAATTACCCGCATATAGTCAGGGATTGGAACAATGAGGGTCAAGCATTCCTAGCAACAAAAATAGAAGTTGCTGGAAAAGCTCAGCAAGTCTGGCAGCATCCATGAAGAGCTCTGAGGAAAGGTCACCAGACCCAAAACATTAACTCTGATTTCTCTTCACAGATGCTGCCAGCCCCGCTGAGCTTCTGTGTTTGGGAGAATTTTATACAGCAGTACGTGTCCAATGCAACAAGAAAGGACACACTACTGGACTTAATATTTCAGAATGTGGTAGATTAAGTGACAGTGGGGAGATATTTATGGGATAGTGATCACCATAACATAATGCTTAAGATGACATTGAAAAAATATATTGGTAAATCCAGAGCAAGAATAATCAACTAGCAGAGAGCCAATCTCAATGGGGCAAGAACAGAGCTGGGCCAGATAGCTTGGAACAAAAGTCTCGTGGGATAAAAGTTCTTTGAACAATAGGTTACTTTCAAAGAGGAGATAGTTCCAGTACAGCAAAGGTATAATCTCTTGAATGGGTAAGGTAGAACAAACAAATCCAGAGCTCCTTGGATGACCAAGGAGATGGAAATTAAACCAAAGAAGAGAAACAATTCTTCCAACAGATGTCAAAGGTTCAGAAGGGAGGTCAAAAAAGCAAATAAAGGAAGCAAGAGGGATGAGAAAATATCTAGCACCGGGTGATTATTGAAATAATAGAAACAATGTGCAGAGTTACAAAGAAAAGGTAAGAAACTGCTACCAAGTTTAAATGCTCAGAGAGTGGGCAAAGACACTATGAGATAAATTCAGTGATTCTCCATCTGCAACAATATTTCAAGCTACCAACAAGAGAACGGATCTGAATGAACAGATAACTATTACTCACTTCGCTTTTACTCGTTTGGTGATGGTTGAATGCAGCATTTTTAAAAAGTAGCAGAGAAGCAATTACTCTCCCGGTGGTATCACATATGTTCCAGCTGTCAAACCCCAGTATGGTAACATTTATATTGTATATCTTATAGCAATGGTACTTCTCATCAGTGGCCAAATGTAACCAGTTTTTAGAAAATTAGGATAAGAGTGAAAGAAAGAAATAAAAAATGGAAAGGAATAGAGAGAGAGATACATAAAGGAAAAGAGACAGAAGGAATAGGAGGCATTCAGGGAAAGACGGAACGCTGAAATGCAAGTAAAGGGCTCCTGGAATCCTCAAGGTTTCTCCATAACCTTACTTAAAGGCTTGACATAGCAAGTGCATCCTTCACTTCACAAATACCTTTGAACAAAAGCATATATGGCACATTGGAAATATACAACATCAAACCACTTCACAATTTCTACAATGGGTATTGTACATACCAAAAAATGGACCAACCTAAACCTAAGATTCAAAGTGTTGTCATCATGCTTTTGAAAAAATATAGCATTGCAGAGTTATGAAGTATGGGTATTGTGAAGCATCAAGTTGTTGCTGGAAGCCTTTGACTGTAGTTGCAATTTTCCTCATGTATATTTTAGTTTATCCAGCACAAGTATGGATATGTGTGTGAAGAGTAGAAAAGTTGTCTTGTCTTGCTTGCTGCCTTTTACGTTGCACCGGACTGATAGCAATATCTTTGTACCAATCATTCTATGACCATATACTTTGGGCAGACAATTTACAGCTAACTTAGCTTTGCAATCCTGCCTAAGGCAAACAGATATCTATGACTTTGGCTCCCATGACCTCTGACCTAGAGGATGGCATTCACTCTTCATTTCATGGGCATGAGTTGGGAACAATACCCATGCTTCATAACTCTGCAATGCTATATTTGTTCAGAAGCATGATGACAACACTTTGAATCATAGGTTTAGGTTGTTCCATTTTTTACCCTTGTATACCTTTACTTGACTATTTAAACAAGGACCAAATTGTTTATCAAAATACAAGCCTCTGAATAAACTGAAAGAGTTTACCGTTGAATTGTGCTTCAAATTTACATCAGGAACCCTTCATCAGCAGATAACAAGGTGTAGAGCTGGATGAACACAGCAGGCCAAGCAGCATCAGAGGAGCAAGAAAGCTGATGTTTCAGGCCTAGACCCTTCATCAGCAGTTGCTTTGTTTGGACTTCAACCCTCAGTGAGCTTCCTGCACCATGAAAACAGTGTATGGGCTATGAGTCAGCATACCACAGGGAATAGTCCATCTGTGACACCCTGGTTCCCTCCACCACATCCTGATCCATTTTTCCATCTCTCCCAAATCTTCTTCACCTCACCCCCCACGGCACTTTCCCAAGCAACCACAGAAGGTGAGTAATACTTGACCTCTCACCTCCTCCCTCCTCACTGTTCAAGATCCCAAACCCATCTTGCAGGCGGAGCAGTGTTTTACTTGCACTTCTTTCAATTCAGCCTACTGCATTTACTGCTTACAATGCAGTCTCCTCGACAGTGGTGAGGCCAAATTCAGACTTTGCATAAAACCACCACACCCTCAGAAGAACCCTGAAGTTCCAGTTGTTTGCATTTTCAATAAACCATGTTGCTCCTATTCCAATATTTCCACCTGGGCCTCCTCTCGTGTTCCAGCAATGCTCAATACAAATTTGAAGGAACGCCATCTCATTTTCTATGTAGGTACTTTACAGGCTATCATTCTCACCGTTAAGTTTAACAATTTGGGAGCATGACTTCTGACCTTCATTTTGATTATGAATCACCCCCACTACCAGCCTATTCCCAGCTTTGTTTGTGCCTTGTTAGCTTTGTTCTTAGTACAGCAAACCCACTAACTCTTTTTCACACCAAACATTTCACATACCTACGTCTTCTTTATCACTGCTGGCATTCTCTTTGTCTTTGGCTCTGGGCACCCTGACTTCACCATGTGTCCCACTTGCTGCTCCTCCCCCTCTGTCAACAACCATCATTTTACACCACATCAGATTCAAAATGTCAACTCAGTTTCTCTCTCTGTAGCTGCTGCCAGACCTGCTGAGTTTTTCCAACATTTTTCCTTTTTATTTTAGATTTCTAGCATCTACAGCATTTAGGTTTTGTTTGAGTAATACTTGATGCTGTCTATTTTCTGAGAAATGTTTCCATTGTTCTAAATTTGCATCAGTGAATAATCAATGCTCCGTATGCTGTTGATGATGACTCAACTTCCTTTTATTGTTGAAGTTTGCTGAGGGAAGGTTTCTCTGTACTGGATCTGTAATTGATGGAACACGTGAAATATGTGGCAAGTGATGAATCATGGACCCTTTGAAAGATGATGCATGATAAAGTCAGAAGTCACACAACACCAAGTTATAGTCCAGAGATAAAAGGTAC
>JAHRHZ010000079.1:11604903-11623490 GCA_024137785.1 Ginglymostoma cirratum | reverse complement strand
C
This sequence comes from Ginglymostoma cirratum, assembly GCA_024137785.1. Classification (NCBI taxonomy): domain Eukaryota; kingdom Metazoa; phylum Chordata; class Chondrichthyes; order Orectolobiformes; family Ginglymostomatidae; genus Ginglymostoma; species Ginglymostoma cirratum. The sequence continues at coordinate 11,623,489 of JAHRHZ010000079.1, read as the reverse complement.
CCCTACCTACACTCACCTTTACTGGCTCCATCCCCGCCTCTTCGACCTGTCTGCCTCCTCTCCACCTATCCTCTCCTCTATCCATCCTCTATCCGCCTCCCCCTCTCTCCCTATTTATTTCAGAACCCTCTTCCCCTCCCCCATTTCTGATGAAGGGTTTAGGCCCGAAACGTCAAGTTTTCCTGCTCCTATGATGCTGCTTGACCTGCTGTGTTCATCCAGCCCCATGCTTGTTATCTTAAGAATTTTAACTTTTATTATTTCATTATCATATTGATTGACCTCCCATTGGCTAAAATGTTTTTTTTTAAATGAGGAAACTGGACCTTGAATGGCTGCAGAGGTCACCTAGTCACAGATTGAGGTAAGCTTCATGAGACCCACGTGTAACAAAGAAAGGTGTTTGCACTGAACTGGTCAATTATACCTGAAGCCATCAACTGAGTTAACATCTACAAATTTCAATCTTCTGTTTTAATTCACAATCTAATAATTTCACACATTAGGAGATGAACAGCTGACCTGTCAGTTAGCCAGTTTGGAAGGACAATCAATATGGACTCAGGAATGCACAATATTTCAACTGTTTATTTTTAGCAGGAGAGCAGAGAAAATACACAAGTAGAATTCTCAGCAATAACTGGGAGACACCTTCTCTCTCCCGGTCTGCTTTTCTCATCATCTCTGAAAACAGCATGCTATGAACAACCATTCACTCAGAACTCAAAGCTATCTGCAAACTTTGCCACTGCTGAGGATACCAGTAGACAATTAAACAACTGTTGGCTCAGGTTGTAACACTTGTAGATCTTTGAAGATTTCTAAATTGTGTAACTAATATTCTCCTTGCCTTTACTAGTCACTCCCTCTTCTAAGCTTATCACCTGTGTTTGTGAATGTGGTTGATGCCACATTTTGATTAGATTTTTTCCTAGGGATTAATATGTAACAGCAACTCTTCTTCCTTTCACTCAAGAAGACTTCAACGATTGGCTGTTAATTTTTTAGTGGACTATATTTTAGTTGAAGTGTGATAGACTTGTGCTAAAAACAATTTAAAATATTTGGTGTAACTGACCAAGCAAGGGTTGAAAAGTGGGAAGCAGAGACCCCTTCCTCACCTAACAATAACAGGATCAATTGGAAGACAAACAGGGAGGTCATTTTTTTGTCCTGGAATATATTTCTCCCCAAATAAAACCAATTTAAAAATTGTCCTAATTACTCATTCATTTGTTGCTTGCTTATAAAACAAAAATTGCATTTTGGGAGGAAGCCATTAGCTTTGACACGCTTTGGATGTCCCGAAGTATAACATGTCACCACGTAAATACCAATTTCATCGTTATTTATTGCAGATCATTTTGACTCCTCAGTTATTTTTAAACAAGTGGTTTTTTTCACACTGGAATAGGGAAAAGCAATGGCAGGATTCACAGACCCATTAAATGGTACAATAGGCTGCAATGTGAATGCTCCCTCTATGGTCATATTCAGCCTTTTTTTTACTTCATTCATTCACGGGATGCGGGCATCACTGGCTAGGCAGCCTTAATTGCCCATCCCTAATTGCCCAGAGGGCAGTTATGCCAGCTAATGTAGTTTTAGCTTGAAGTGAACTCAGCCTATCATAGTAATATTATGCATCATTGGGATGTTATGTTAATCTTTCGTATGCAACTTCTTTTTCCTAAAAATAGTTGAAAGGAGAAAGCTATTTCTCCTACACAATAAATACTGTAACATCATGGATGGTTACTTGAGCAGTGCCAGCTCAGTTGAGCGCTCCTCCTCTGTTACACCAACTGACGCTTCAGTTTTCTCTGAATCAGAGGGTGAAATTTTAACTAATTCAAAGCACATCAACTTGCTGAATTAAAATTAGACACAGGGTGTAACTGTACAGAAACAAGATTCAGTTAAGCCTCAGCATATTATTTCTCCAGGTTTCCCAGCCTGAAGGGGAACAAATTTTCAAGCATATTTATGTTGACCAGATTCAAATAAAAATGCACCACCTTCCCTATACAGCCAGCATGTTGGATTTTTAGAATGGTACTTATTGCAGTATCATCTCCTACTCCTGGCGTTATAATGCTAACTTAGCCATATATTAACAAGAAAACTGATGTAAATCCAATGCAAAATTGAGAATACAACAGCAAGAGCAAGATATTTTATAGCCTGTTTTATTCATATCCTTACAAACAAACATGGTCCCTGTGGTTGTGTACTTTTGAATTCAATTGGTTTAAAATAATTAGCATTTTATAATGCACACTCCTGAATAATATGTACCACTGCTAAGCATCAAGGATGTGTCTGAGCTGGGTCTTCAATATTTTATCACTGTGAATAGTTTAAAAATCTGTAACATATAAATAAATGGATTTCTTTATAAAAGCTTGAATAGGATATCAAATTTGAACTCTATGCTTCTAACTTCTGGAAGAGGACGAGCCCATTAATTTGTCTGGTTTTCCTAATGAAATTCAGGATGCTGGGTAAGACTCTAATGAGTGGAATTAGTGCCTTGCAACAGATGCAAGAAATGGGTATTAATGAAAACCATCTGCCACTTTCACTTATAAAAAATACCGCACTGGGCCTTAATCGGATTAGCTGGCACTGGATCAGATCATTGCAATAGTTAGTAAAAGAACTCAGAGCTGTCCATCTGAATGCAGAAACAAGGTATAAAGCCATTATCTGGTCCATATTGTTATGGTTTTGTAGCCATCAATGACACTTAGTGAAATATGATCTATGTGCAAGAAGTAGCTAATGATTTTGTCCAGTGCCTGGTAACACTTCATAGGCACCCCTCAAGTTAGCTAAGGTAAAAAGAAAGTGCTCAGAGGTACAATTGACTGAATGAGCACAAACTCAGGGAATTATTTGTCATGTAAATTCCATGAATCCCTTGGGTTATAAACAGTCCAGAAATGTCATTTAGATGCAGAACAGTTTGCATTATCAGCTGTTAGAGGAACTTCTACAGCATTACATTGTTTGAAGCCAACAGCCAAAATATCTGACATTTTCAAGAGTTCACAGCAGCGGTTTGCCTCCTAGTTACTGTGTTAGTCAAGCAAATTGGGTAGGTAAAAGGCTACGATAATCAAATCAATCTTTCTCAAACCCATCATCCCTGTTTGGATGGAATGTGGAAATAGACAGTAAAATGGATAGATGTAAGAACTAAAGGTAAAAGAATCTTCACAAAGTAACAGAGAATGGCATTAGCACACAGCAGGCTGGTTAGCATCTGAAAAAAATTGATGTTCCACTTTTTGCAGTAATGAAGAATTGGTAGTGGCATGATAATTGTATTATTAATGTAACAATATAAGTACATGATGCTGTACAAAGAAGTATACAACATTACAAACCATCTTGAGACGGAATACCCCGAGGCTTTGTTCATCACAGCCAGTGACTTCAACAAGAACATGCTACCAAAATACCATCAGCAGGTCTCCTGTCCCACCAGAGGTTCGGTCATCCTGGACCATTGCTAGGCAGCCACCGAAGATGCCTACCGCTCCATCTCCCGTCCACATTTTGGAAAATCAGATCACAACACTGTGTTCCTCCTTTCAGTTTACAAGCAGAAGTTGATGCGCGAAGACCCAGTATAGAAAATAGTGGAGTGTTGGTCTAAAGAAATGGAAGGGCACCTATGGGACTGCTTAGAGTCAGTGAACTGGTCCATATTCAAGAGCACAGTGGCCAAGCCAAACAAGTATGCCACCACTGTCACAGACTTCATTAATAAGTGCATAGCAGACCGCGTGCCGAACAAGTTAATCCGAACATTCCCCAACTGGAAACCATGGATAAACCGAGAGATTCACTCCCTGCTGAAGTCCAGGTTGGAGGTGTACAAGTCAGGCAACCCTGACCTGTACCGGAAATTCAGGTTCGACCTTTGTAAAAGCCATCGGAGACGCGAAGAGGCAATACCAAACCAAGCTTGAGACCCAAACCAACCACACGAACATCCTCATAACAGACTACAAAGCAAAGGGGAACAAAATCACAGACAACAGTACATCCCTACCCGATAACGCTCATTGCATTCTACACTCACTTTGAACAGAAGGTCAATGAAACAATGTCACCTATCCCAACAGCCTCAGATGCATCTGTACCCATGGTCACTGCTGCAGACATCAGATCAGCCTTCTTGAGAGTGAACCCATGAAAAGTGACTGGCCCGGACGGAGTCCCTGGCCGTGCACTCAGATCCTGTGCTGTCCAGCTGGCAGGAGTATTCACAGGTATCTTTCACCTCTCCTTACTACGATCTGAAGTCCCCACCTGCTTCAAGAAGACCACATCTGCCCCATGCCAAAAAAAAAAGCATACAGCGTGCCTCAATGGCTACTGCCTGGTGGCTCTGACCTTCATTATTATGAAGTGCTTTGCAACGTTAGTCATGGATCACATCAACTCCAGCCTACCAAATTGTCTGGATCCTTTGCAATTCAGCGACGGCACAAAAGGTCTAGAGCAGATGCCATCTCCCTGGCCCTACACACATCCCTGGAACATATGGATAACAAGGATACCTATGTCAGGCTACTACTTATTGAAATCGGAACGATAGTCAACACCATAATTCCAAACAAACTCACCTCCAAACCTGAAGGCCTAGGTCTCAGTTCCTCCTTCTGTAAATGGATCCTCACTTTCCTGACCCACAGACTGTAGTCAGTAAGTATAGGTGACCAAACCTCCTCCACCATAATCCTCAACACTGATGCCCACAACCCTGCATCATCAACCCCCTACTATACTCCTTATACACTCAGGAATGTGCGGCCAAATTCCAACCTAACTCCAATTACAAGTTTGCTGATAACAGCACCATTGTAGGTCAGATCTCAAACAACTATGAGGCATAATACAGGAAAGAGATTGAGTGCTTAACGGTGTAAAGACAGCAATCTCTCTCTCACCGCCAGCAAAATGAAGGGGCTGGTCATTGACTTCAGGAAGTGGAGTGGAGAGTACTTCCCTGTTTGTATCAACGGTCCTCAGCTGGAGATGGTCACGTTCCTGGGAGTGATGATCACCAACAATCTGTCCTGGCCCACCCATCTCGACACATCAGTCAAGAAAGTACAACAATGTGTCTACTTCCTCAGGAGGCTAAGGGAATTTGGCATGTCCACAAGGCCTCTCACCAATTTTTATAGATGCACCATAGAAAGCATCCTATCTGGAGGCATCACAGTGCTGTATGGTAACTGCTGTTCCCAAGACCACAAGAAGCTACAGCCCAGTCCATCACGCAAACCAACCTTCCACCCAGTGACTCCTTCTATACCTCACATTTTCTCAGGAAATCAACAAACATAATCAAAGACCCCTCCCACCCTGGTTATACTCTCTTCCACCTTCTTCTGTCGGGCAGAAAATATAAAAAGGTGAATACATGTACAAATAGATTCAAGAACAGCTTCTTCCCCGCCATTATTCAGCTTTCAAACAGACTTTTCAAATGTTCATTCTGATCTCTCTCTCTCTCTCTGGGCCTTCTCTCTGGCTGTATCACTGTATTCAGCATTCTGTTCTGCTACCCTGATGCAGTTTGTATGGTACGATCTGCTTGAAACACATGAAACAACACTTTTCACTGTATCTTGGTACAGATGTTGGGGCAGCCCCTGGTCAGAGGTGGTACAATATAGTTGTCTGTTGGCATAAATATGACTGCAGTAACAGAATTAGCTTGCCTGATCCAGCGTTAAACTGACATCATACATTAGCACAATGGTAAGGAGTTATCTCAAGGTAACAGGGTCTACTTCGAACAAAGAAGCTTACAAAATAATATACTGGGAGGTATTTAAAAACAACAGCTGTAGATAAGTGTATGAAACATTTCAAAAAGGACGTGTGAGAGCAGACAGCCTGAAACTTGAAGCAAGCATTAAAAAGAAACGTTGGATCCCACAATAACAGAAACAAATGATAAGGTTGGGATTGTGTCTTGTAAAGTTCTAAGAGATCAGTCAAGGTCATTGAGCTGTGAAAGTGATTGAGTTTTAGTCTTATGAATGAAAAAGATGTTGTCTTATTAAGAAAAAAAGAGTTGGAGTAGGGGCAGTAAATTTCATCTCAGAAGACAGTATGTGACTAGAATGAGTTGTAATGCAGCTGCAAGATAGAGGGGCAGAGTCTAACTGACCCTCCAAGGTCAGGTGGGACTGAAACTGCTCACAACTCATTAGCTAAAGAATGCTACCAGTAGGTGCAAACATAAAACTTTATATATAACTAACTCTCTGGTAGAACTAGTGTTACAAATCTTGCAGCAGTTAGTAAGAACTAACTTCCTTTTGTGCCTCCTGTGATCGGTGCAGTGGGAAATATAAGATGAGTAGCAGAAGTTGACAGGGATTGCAGTGAATAAAATGAATAACAGAATTTGAGCAGCCTTTAGAGATAGAGAGGGAAATGTCTGAGAAAGAGGAGAACCATTAACTTTAGATTGTGAATTAATGGGATACATTGTAAGATCCCAAGGCCTGATGATTACAAGTCTGGTAAACGTCTTGAGATCATGGGGAACCTAGGGCTGTCCCGTGCGGGTGTTCAACATTGATCAGGTGCTTCACCGGATTGGATGCATAGATGAAGGGGGAAGGAACAATGGCAATGTTGTATGTAATTATTGTAACATGAAATGTATAAAAGTGCTGTGGCCCACTGAGGAAATCAGAGTGTCATTAATCTCTCCTCCGATCTGAGCTGGGTATTAAGAGGGCGCTTGGGCCCCACGTAAAGGCCAGATTCAGAGTGGTCTTTGGCTTCTCCCGCACGTGTGGCAAGGAGCTCGGGTAAAGATCGATTGTACTTCTGAACACAGAACTTGAGGCTGCTCTTTGACATCTCTCCCCAACGCATGTGACAACAATAATTCAATCAATACACAGGATTGCATTGATTTATTAAATACTGTAAGCACATGTAAAGAGAGACTTTTGGGACACAGGGTTGGTTCTTCGCTACAACATTCCCTAAAAGCAAGAAGGTCATTAAACACACAAATACAGCCGATGGCAAAAAGCTTTCTGGTGTGGGAGGTTGATGCTCTGCAGCTGCCCCATGGTTCTCGTTGATCAGGAAACTTGCCTGCTGTTTTCACCGGCTGGAGGTGAACTGGGAGGATTTGTAGATGGATAATCAAATGGTTTGGTCATGCTGTGAATGCCTGTCGAGTCCTGGGGTGGAATTTGGACTTGGAGCTGCTGCCTCAGAGGTAGGGATTCTGCCTACAGCACAATAAAAACTCACTTGGGGTTGGTAGGGGAGGAAGCAGGCAGATGTCATCTACAAAAAAAAATCTAATATTAAGTAAAAGGTTGTCCGATAGCTCACAGAACCATCCAGTTTTAGAATGAATTAACAGGAATAAAGTTGATACTGACATGATCTGCTACTAAGCAAATCTGATAGCAACCTCTTGAATCCAGACACGTACAGTTAAACAACAAATCTGGAGATTGCTGTCAGAAATACTCTGCTTCCCGACAGAGCGTGCTGTGGCAGTCCTCACTGATAGACTTACCACTGAAGTCAATGCAATGGCACAAAGTTGCTTGACTCACAAAAGACACCTGGGAAACTAAGGGCTGAAGCATTCTGCATTAAGGGAATTTTTAATCATTTAACCATGACAATAACTCCCAAACAATTTCTCCTGCCCTGAAAATGTAATTTTACAAGTGTGGGGTCTTAATCCTTCAGAAGATAAGAATTGTTGAATATTTTAAATGTATTTTTCCTCCCTGTCTCCCTTAGCTCTCTGCTTTCCACTCCCCGGTTTAGAACCCATACATCCCCGTGAAGATCCTTTAATCCATTTGGGTGAAGTACTTCCCTGCTTTTACATACTGCATATGTCCTGTAGATGGCACCATGTTGGATCAGATGCTGGTTAGAGTACAATGATGTTTAAAAGCCTGTAAACCTTTTGTGGGCACTATTTCTCTGCCACTGGCCAAACAATAGGGAAAGCTGTAAAGTTTACAGTCTATGTCTTATTACCATCCCTGTTCACTTGTTTACCAAACTGTACTTTGTTTATACGCTTGATAAACACAGAAAGACAGGAGGAGAGATAGCAGTGAATGAGAACGCTAAGACCAAGAGACGGAGGAAGGAGAGCCAAAAGTATGAGACAAAGGCAATTAAGATGACATTACACTTCATGTCAATACGTGATGATGAGAAGGCTAAACTTAATTTTATTAAAAAGCATGTTGGAGGTTGGGCACTGAGAGATATAGTCCTTGTTTATAAAATGGTGATAGGAATTAATAACATGACTTGGAGAATTTTTTTAATGAGACAAATTGAGAGAAGAGAACCATAAGACGTGATTAATCAATGTTTACACATTTCTCTGGAGTTTCGGTTGAGTTAGGCCAAGAGATTGAGAGAATCTCCATGGAAATTCAACTCCAGACAGTCTAAACAGCAATGAAGTTTTAAGTATCAGGAAATGTCCAATGACCCTGTCAATCTTTGCTTAATACCAAACTATATTGATGCAGCACTTTAAAATTAAAATCTGATAAGTTAACACTGCAGCAGATGAGGTGGATAGAAACTACTTTCTCAAAGGATTTTCAGACTGAATGCTAAATGTTGAGCATCAGACAACTTTGATCTGGGCATTTGGCATAATAACTAAATTAATAAAGACAGGGCAGAGTTTGTGCAAAGATTCTCCTCAGCGTTGACCACAAGTTCAGCACAAACCCTAGAGAATTGCAGTAAAATGCTCAAATGATTGATTTCTGCCAATCTTCTGTTGAGGTTAGGGCAGACTCCTGGAAGAACATTTAAAGAAATTCAAAGCAAAGACATTGACTGTTAGACTGACAGACAGAAAGGCAGGCATTGATCTTGGATAGGGTTATTTCCTCTCACATTAAATATTCACGGCATGTTCACCAAAGGAAAAATACTGCAAATATTCAGTAAGATTGGCAGTATTTGTGGAGAGAGAACAAGTGAAGGCCCTGATTTACACCAGGATAGAGAACCTCTCTACCATAACAAAAATGGCAGAAGAGGGTGTAAATAACAAATCCTATCCCCAAATATAGCACCTATTATTTTTGGGAGGGGCGGGTAATAGAGTCAGCTTGGAATTCATATGTGTGTCCAATTGAAAGAAGCACCTGGCAACTTAAATCATCAGCTGCCTCCACAGGTTTTGGCAAGGAAGGTGTCTGAAACACAAAACATGCAGATTTGACCAGTTAAGAGCAGGTCTGAATCTTGTGAATTCATTTGGATAGTCAAGGGACCCTTTTGGAGAATAACATACACTTTTGGATCTGGTTGCATTCAACCCAGGAAGGCAATTTCAGCGAATGTTAAACATTTCTTTCATCAGAAAGGCTGATAAGTGATAAGTATCATTTATGCCATATGAGTGCCTGCATAGATCATCTCCAACAACAGAGTATAGAACCATTATCCTTCAACATTCAAAGGCATAACCATCACTGAATTGCTCGCTATCAACATCCTAGACAGGTTACAATGGACCAGAAACTGAACTGAACAAGCCATATAAATATTGTGGCTGCCAGAGTGGCTCAGAAGCTAGGGTTGCGGCAGCGAGTAACCCACCTCCTGGTTCCCCAAAGCCTATCCACCATCTACAAGGTCCAAGTCAGGAGTGTGGTACTATTCACTTGCCAGGATGGGTGCATCTCCAACAGTGCTCTTGATACTATTCAGAACAAAGAAGCCTGCTTGATTGGCACCACGTCCAGAAACATCCACTTCCTTCCATCACTGATGCTCAGATCTACAAGATGCACGATGACAGTAATTCACCAATGCTAGTTGAACAGCACCTTCCAAACCCATGTCCACTACTATACAGAATGACAAGGGCAGAAGAGAAAATGCTAAACAGGCTAGGCATACTTTGGAGTTTAGAAGAGTGCGAGGTGACTTAATTGAAACATATAAGGTCCTGAGGTGATGTGGAAAGGATGTTTCTCTTTGTTGGAAAATCTTGAACTAGGAGTCATAGTTTAAAAAGAAGGGGACACCCATTTGGACAGAGAAGAGGAAATTTGTTTTCTCTGAGAGATGAGTGTCTTTGAAATTCCCTTCTTCAAATGGCAGTGGATGCTGAATCTTTAAATATTTTTCAGCAGGGGTCAACAGATTCTTGATTACAAAAGGTATGAAAAATTATCCGGAATATGAAGGATATTTTTACAGGATGTGGGTGTCACTGTCTGGACCAGCATTCATTGTCCCATCCTTAATTGCCCAGAGGGCAGTTGAGACTCAACCACATTGCTGTGGGTCTGGAGTCACATATAGGCCAGACCTGGTAAGAATAGCAGTTTCCTTCCCTAAAGGGCCTTCGTGAACCAGGTGGGTTTTTCCTGACAATTGATGTGATTTCATGGTCATCATTCGACTTCTGATTCCAGAATTTTTATTGGCTTCAAATTCCATGATTTGCCATGGTGGGATTCAAACCCAGGTCCCCAGTACATTACCTGGATTTCTAGATTAATAGTCTAGCAATAAGATCACCAGGCCATCACCTCCTCACTAATATGAAGTTGAGGTTAAAATCAGATCAGCCATGATCTTATTGAATAGTACAGCAGACTTGAAGGGCCGAGTGGTCTACTCTTGTTCCTTTGCTTACTCTCGTTCCTTCGCTTACTCTCACATGCAATCAGTACATGAGAACACGATCACCTGCAAGCTCCCCTACAAACCACTCACCACCGTAACTATATCACCATTTCCTCCTTAACAGTAATGTGGGTGTGCCTACAGCAAATGAACTGCAACACTTCAAGAAAGCAGCTCACCACCACGTTCCCAAGAGCACATAGGGATGGGCAATAAATGCTCACCCAAAAAACGAAATCCACTTCCCATGAGTGACTTAAAAAAACCTGGAAAATTTATAGATATAATAGGGAAAAAGGTAAGGAACTAGAACAAAGAGGAAGGTCTTTACTAAAATGGAAGATAGAAGAAATTAAATGACAAAAAGGGTGATGCTGCACTGCAAAAGGACAAGGTAATATGGTAGAAAGAAACGAACAATGAATCTAAATAGTGGAGTTACAGAGATAGCAGGATCTAGATACCAACAGTAACAATCCAAAAAAAAAAGAGACAGAGGTTATGACATGACATTGTTAAACTTGATGTTGCAGTCATGTGGCAACTGTATGCATTCCATTTTCTGCACTTCTGGTATCACTCCTTCTCATTCCTCCCTTTTCATCGAATTAGTATTCGATAGATCGTCTTCCACTATTGAACACTTCTCGTCTCGCTGCTCCGTTCACTTGTACAAAGGTAATCTTCCCTCACTTTCTTGCAACAAACTGGCCCATTGTTCAACCACAACCCAACAACCCCTCCCGTTCCCACTGCACCTTTTCATGTGAGCAAAGGGGATGCAACTCCTACCTTTTCTACTTTCCATTGTCCAAGATTCCAACCATTCCTTTGTACGTGAAAATGTAATTTCTTTGCACTGCTTTGAATTTATTATGCTATATTTGCTCCTAAGGTTGCATTTTCATCTGCAGTGGGAGATCTAGGTGCAGATTGGGTGATTACTTTGCATAACAACTTTCACCATCCACAAATGCAACATTGAGCCTCCAGTTACTTGCCATTTACATCCTTGAATCCATTCCTACTCTGAGCTCTACAGCTGCAGCACCTTACACTGTTTAGTATAAGTTCAGGGAACACAGCATCATCCTTCAGGTTGGTATTTTTCAGACTGCTGGACTCAACATCAAGTTCAATAGTTTTAGATTATACGACCATATGTCTTTGTTTTGTTACTTGCCCAATAATCATCTTACTTTGCCTTGCCTTTTATCAATTAACCTGTCCTGCTTTCCACCCTTCCCTTTCGCTTTTCTTCCCATGCCCCATTTCCCTCCCTCTTCCATAGAAAAAACTGTTTTCTGAAGTTTTCACTCTGAACAAAGGTTAAGATCTGAAACATTTACTCTTATTTAGCATCTCCAGAACTTTTGGTTTTTATTTCAGGTTTCCAATGTCTCAAATATTTTACTTTGCAAGATAGAAAGCATACTTTCTTGTGTAGAAACAACTGGGATACAAAAAGCATGAAGTCAGATAAAACTTTGGAATGGAGATAGCATTGTCTTGCAGAAAGTGAAGAAAGGACCATCCCAGTATTTTTTCAGGGACAAGAAATGTACTAAATATCGTAAAATCCGTTGCAATTTGAATAAAAAGAAAATGCTTTATATTTCAATATCTTTTGTAAAATTGCTATTGATTTTACAATCACCACACTATTATTTCTCCCCAAATTGACTTAACAGTGCAAGATTGCTTTACCAAAGCAATGTAACAGAATTTGTTATCAGAGGGACAGGAGCACTAAGTTCAATTCAAAAACTGTCTGCACATTTTGGTTGACTTCAGCAACTCTGAATCAAAATGGTGACAACCTTCCCACGGTGAAACAGATAAACACAAACTACACAGCAGTAATATCAACAAACCGACCACTCAAGAGGAACCTTCAATAATACTTCCAAAGCTTTCAAATTGTCTGTTTAGCAGGCAAACAAAAGTCGTACATCCAACTGTGGAATTAATAAAATGTATGCAGAAGTGTCTTTAGGAATACATATGCTGCTGTATCCACAATGGCCTGTTAGTAGTCAGGAGTTTTTCTGCTCTGTCTCATTAAGCTCTTTGTTGCTTGTGTAATCATGTCTTCATTTTGCAAACGCTGTAATGTCACAGATAATGTTTTCTTCATCGTATAAAGCTAAAAAGTGTGACTGCAGATAAATTTCACGGCTTATGTGACCAACAGCTTTTCATCATCTAAATACTTCAAACAAATTATCTAACCAACCTCATGCACCAGACTCCAGAAACATGATCTTCAACTTACAAATGAAGCAAAAAAGCTGAAAGTACAAATTGTTCACGTTACAAAAAAACACTTTGTTCCACACAAATAATTTCCTGAATAATTGCACAATTAATGAAGTAATTTAATGGAAAAGCTTGGAATGTTGCCATCACTAACCTAAAAACATCAGCATCCAGCTTTTAGCTGTTTCTATTTCTTATTTGTTAAGAAATCACATTTGAATTTGCAATTCAAATTCTACGACATATCTATAAACTCTTGGAAACAAAGATTCAAGACAAAATCAATAGTCACTCAGACAAATTGGAGTTAATTAATGAAAGTTAGCACAGGTTTGGCGAGGGAATGCCATGCTTAACTAACTTACTGGAGTATCTTTGAAGAGCTAATAGATGATTGGTGAGAGCAATGTCATTGATGAGATGTACGGGATTGAGAACGAGAATATACATTAAAGATAACTGGCAAAATGATAAGAAAAATGCTTTCCACACAGCACATGGTTAGGATCTTGAACACTCTGTCCAAGAGTGTGGTGAAGGCAGGTTTAATCGAGATGTTTAGAGGGAATTAGATTGAAAAGAACAATATTCAGTGCTATGGGGAGAAGGGTAGGGGAATGGTTCTAGGCGAAATACTCGCTCAGAGAGTTGGGCAGGCCATAAGATGTGGGAGCAGAAATAGATCATTCAGCCAATTGAGTCCACTCTGTCATTCAATGAGATCACAATCAATCTGACAATCTTCATCTTTACGTTGGTGCCTCATCCCCATTACCTTTGATCCCATTAATTATTAGAAATCTGTACCTCAGTCTTGAATATACTTAATGATCCAGCCTCTGAGCTGCAGCTTTCTGCAATCTTTCCCCATTTAAATAATATTCAGCTCTTCTATGTTTCGTGCCAAAGTGCACAACCTTCCCTTTTCTCACATTGTAATCCAACTGCCAGATTTTTGGCCTCTCACTTAACCTGTCAATATTCATCTCTAGACTCGAGTCATCCTCTTTAAAATATAGCAAAGAGAAGAAATAATCCAATAATCTCTCCTGATCCAGTCTGTAAAACAGATACTTTTTGACTGCACACGCTTTCATAGAGAGTGAGTCAGAAATGCAAGTGAACAAATGGTAAGGTAACAAATAAACAGGAAATAGCCAAATTAAAAGGTCAACTACAAACCATTTACTTTTGGAACACAAGAACTACCAGGAGATGAACTGAAGAAGGAGCATTTTTACTTTTTATTATAGCCTATATTATTGCACTTATTGTTTAATGTATTCATAAGAACAGTGCATTAAAGGACTATAGCAAATTACTGCAGACGCTGGTATCTGTACTGAAAACAAGAATTGCTGAAAATCACAGTGGACCATTCAGTATCCATGGAGAGACAGCAAGCTAACATTTCGAGTCTAGATAGAGGCATAGGCTCAAACAGCATGGAAACAGACCCTTTAGTCCAACCAGTCCAAGCCGAACATAATCCCAAACTAAACTAGTCCCAGCTGCCTGCTTGAAACATTAGCTTGCTCTCTCTCTATAGATGCTGTCTGACCCACTGTGATTTCCAGCATTTTTTTGTTTTCAGTGTGGATTACAGCACATGTACCGTTGTACAATATCAGTAACTTGCTTACGTATACTTGCATTTTCCAATCCTTGTTCTCAGTGTGCATTGCCATGAGGGGAAACAATAAGTTTATCTAACCATCCTGACCTTTGCTGTCCTTTTCAATTTTTTTTGTTTGTTATTCACCAGAACGTTAATTACTGCATCTGGTTTCAACATTCATTCACAGGGTATTTCAGCCCTAATCTCAGGCAAAACTAATCAGCTTCTTATTTCTCGTATATTTCAAGATCTGAACATTTTAACATGTTGCTCTCTATGTTGGGAAGGTGTAAATAAATTTAGTTCAATAATTGTTCCTTGTGGTTTAGACATTAACCTTCTCCATGCAATACACATCATTACTCCTAGATCCTCTTTTATCAGTATCACCATTGCCTGAAATGTTCTATGTGAGCCTTATAAACACACTTCCATTCTTTGGTTTAGATCTTTTTTATTTCTTATCTTTCATTATACACCAATTGCAATGTCTGGCAACATGTTTATGTTCAAACTATGAGCATAAAAACTCAATGTATTAATATTAGGAGCAAGAAATAATACGTTCTAATCAATTTTAGTTCAGCTAACATCACATCTTCCTTCTCAAATCTGTTTACTGTACTTCATAATAATAATTCTTCTCAGTCTCTGTATCTTGGTCTGTGTTTTCTAAGCAATCTTGTTCCACTTCAAATTAAAACGTGAACTGTCAATTCAGATGAAACAAATCTGCACGATGACCTCCCCCCTTCCTACCTGCTCTGTGGCTTCTACTAAAAAGAGAAAGAGCAACTATGTAGTCAGAACATTATCATCAGTTCCAAGTTCTTCCACCAGCTACACACCAACACGGCTTGAACAAATTGCACTGTACTTCCATCATTACTGGGTTACAATCCTGGAACTCCCTACCTAACACTACTCATCACACAGGCTGTAACAAGGTGCAGGACCTATACTACCTTCTTAGAGAATATGGCATGGACATTAAAGGAGGTCTGGCCACAATCATCCACACCATGAGAAAAAATGAAAAGAACTGCCAGGTCAGCTTGTTACATGGCTCAGTGATCAATCACAAAAGCCATTTTCCTCATTATAGCTCTATTAGAATACATCTGAATTTTACTCTTTCTACCATCATGAAAATACTGACAGTGAGCTGACATAAAGACGGATTTTCTTTTACTTTCTATGCCTTCTCATCAAAGTTCTTGTTCCTAATAGGAACTCAGAACCATATCCTTCCAAAATATCTGTACACAACATTATTTCAATTTTTCCTTGTATTCATTTGAAGCCATGAATAAAATGAAAGAACATGGACAAACGACGAATCTACAATTTAGTGTTGCACATTATTAAGCTCCCATTTATAGCTAATTACTTTAAATCTTAATCAAATGTGTTTATTTAATTTACAATGTCAAATGTGTAATGCTAAAGTAAATGGGGACGCTCATGGCCTGTGTGACAATGAAAGAAAATGATATACTGGAACAATTTACCATTACAAAATGTATAATTTTTATGCACTGGATGTCTTCAAAGAATACACACAAAAAGCATCCATATGCATATTTAAATTTATACTAGATTAAAATTCCTGTCTTTGCCTGTATTTTCTATGGTGTCCCTATTGGAAGGAAGGTGCCTCTATAAGATGTTAAGTTGACTTCGTTGGCTCTCACTACAAAGAACAAGCATAGGAAATTAGCATGAAAGTACAAAATCACATGTGTACCCTGGTTTAGTTATCATTCACTCTCTAACCTTAATTCACCTGAAAAGCTGTTGCTCCTGGCTATCTATATGCAATACAACAAGAGATCAACTAATTTATGCATACACCCGAAATGTAATAAAAATCTTAAATTTGTACACATATTCTATGTACAAAGTTTTACTTCTGATGATCAACTTTTCTCAACTTACATCTTAAATCAGCATCTACAATTAAAAGTTCTGAGGAGGGGTCACCGGACCCAAAACATTAATTCTGTTTTTTCCTTCACAGATGCTGCCAGGCCTGCTGAACTTTTCCAGCAACTTTGTTTTTGTGTCTACAATTAAAAGAGTTTGTTAACTGAGCACACTGCAATTACAAACTGCCATCAACGTATGTCATGTGGCAGTTCAGTTTCAGTCTCAGTTCTGCAGCCTCCATTGGACATGTGTTGAAATTTGTGTAAGGGAGACGGGTCACAGTGAAGCATTCAGTCATTAATTCTCATGTTATTATGTATCTGTGTGTATCCACCTTGCACTTTAATTACAATAACAACACTGTGGCCTTAGCTTTGATAAGGCATTTTTTTTGCAGAAGTAAGTTTCTTTACGATGAAGACACTTTAAATTGAAAGACATTATGATCTTCTTACAACATATCTATGGTTAAGCACATTTCAAATATCTAACTTATTATACGTGAAATGAAAATAAAGAGAGAGAAAACAAATACAGGACAGAGGAAAGATGTGCTGTGCAATATTTTAAAAACCTTGCTTACTTCAGTTATTAAAAGGTTAACACTAAAGTTACCAAACTAGTCATGTCATCTGAGAAGCCTTATTACTGTAATTTTAGGGTTTTGTTCAACATCACAGTGCACGAATTGAATTTTCTTTAAAACAAAAGTCAGCCCAAAGAGAACTGAACTTTCTTGGAAATTCCAGCAGTCTGCAAATTAAAAGTTCTATTTTTCTGTACTGATTCATTAGAAAAAGTAAAATTCCGATGTATTCTAAATCATACATGACATTTCAAATTGGAATCAATTCCATTCAGGACAATAAACACTGGCTTTATCACTCATGCCTTAAAATGTTGGTAACAATAATCATCCGTATCACAGATGTATTCTGTCTTTCTGCTCCACCTCTTTTCACAAGAATTAGGTTTAATTACACCCACTCACCTGCCAGCCAAGCCAAGATAATTATTCTAAAACAATAAAGAGTTTCCACCTGTTGTCAAGGAAATGTTTCTTGCTCACTATTAATGTAACAATCAAGCTGTTGTTATGATGCGTAATTAATGAATTGTGTGCGTGTTAGAGGGAAAATGCAAGTCAGTGATTCCCATTTGGCTGTATATAATCTCATTTCTGTAGACATTGGTGTATAATTCAACCCACAAAGCCTCAAAACATCCTTTGAAATACCGTGGTATTTATATGCCAAGTATAAAAATGAACTAGAGGCAAGGTACTGGGTAGTTACTAACTTTGTCATCCATAAACTGGGTCTGCTTTGCGAGGTCAAAAATTTGTCTTCATACATAACCCGTGCCTTTTACTTTACCTCCTGCACCCAGTTATAAGGTGTACCTAAGAATAACATCACTTTGAGAGGCAAAACCTTGAGGCTGACTTTAAAACAAATGCAGCATGACCAGGCTGCAGTTGGAAAGGTCATCTCATAAACAATGCCACTTACACAACGATCCTAGGCCAATCTTTGGGCAGTACTAAAACACTACTGTCTAAAATAAGGAAATGCAAAGGGGAAGACATTACAGAAAACTAATGATATCCTTTCTGGGAGATTTAAGGCGGCAAAGCATAATTAGTTCAGATAATCTCAAACAATTCCTTGTTAGATGCATAAAGCTGCTAATAATTCAGACCAAAAATAGTCTCATTCAACTGAAGGCTGGCAAAGGAGACAGGAATTATTGGTTCAACAGACTCTGCAGTTGAAGAGAAATGTCTTGGTGGTGTGCACATCATTGATATTTGTCAAATTTGTTGAAGTAATATATCTCTTGACCAAAAGGCATAAAAATATTATGCATCTTAGCAACACTGAATTATGAAGGAAAAATCGAATTTCTCTGTGGACTCCCACCGAGAACTAACTAGAAAATGAAGATTACACCAAATCCTTGCCATTTCTGGGATTTTTACCTAGTCTGTAGGGGAAGAATTTCCACTTGGTCTGTACAAGGCAAATTATGTCAGAATGCTGAGGTCTTGCTATGCTTGGAGCTATTGTTTCCCTGGCTCAG
>JAHRHZ010000079.1:11521349-11599903 GCA_024137785.1 Ginglymostoma cirratum | reverse complement strand
GTGGCTGAGTTAACTACATTGGCAGGCAGGGCATTCCACGCCCTTACAACTCTCTGAGTAAAGAACCTGCCTCTGACATCTGTCTTAAATCTATCACCCCTCAATTTGCAGCTATGCCCCCTCATACTAGCCGACGTCATCATCCTAGGAAAAAGACTCTCACTGTCCACCCTATCTAATCCTCTGATCATTTTGTAGGTCTCTATTAAATCCCCCCTTAGAGAGGGTCAACAAATTTGACATGTTTGGATGCTCTCTTGTTGGAGATGGTCATTTCCTGGCATTTATGGGATGAAAATTTTACTTGATATTTGTCAGCCTAAGCTTGGATATTGCCCAGCTCTTGTTGCAATTTGGCATGGACTGCTTCGGTATCTGAGGAGTAACGAATGGTGCTGAACATTGCACAATCATCTGTGAACATTCCCAATTCTGAATTCATGATGGAGGAAGGTCATTGAGGAAGCAGCTGAAGGTGGTTGGGCCTAAGACATTACCCTGAAGATCTCCTTCAGAGATGTCCTGGAGTTGAGATGACTGACATCCAACAACCACAACCATCTTCCTTCGTGCCAGGTATGACTCTAGTCAATGGAGAGTTTTCCGCTGATTCCCACTGACACTAGTTTTTGACACACACTTTTGGTGTACAGGACATACCTGCATAATTTTCCCCATTGGTGGATAGATGCCAGCTGTTGTAGCTGTCCTGGAACAGCTTAGCTAAGACAATGATAAGTTCTGGAGCACTCGTCTGCAGAACTATTGCCAGAATGTTGTCTTGGCCCATAGCCTTTGCTGTATCCAGTAGCTTCAGCTTTGTAGGGTCATGGTGTCATAAAGGTTTACAGCACAGAAAAACACCCTTCAGTCCATCAAGTCTGCTATCTTTTATATTATTGTGTTAAGCTCACCCTTCATTAAGGATAAGGATATTTATGTGCCTCCTCCTCCAATAAGTTGTTCAATTATACACCATCATGACTGAATATGGCAGGACTGTCAAGCTTGGGTCTGATCTGTTACTTGTGGAATTGCTAGCCTGTCTATCACATCTTGCTTACACTTTTTGCAACAGAAAGTAGCCCTGTGTTGCAGTTTCATCAAATATTTAGAGATGCCTGATGCTTCTCCTGGCTTGACAGTAATGGTAGGCTGGGGTTGTACCAAGTCATGAGGTTGCAGATTATGTTTGAGTTTGCCTGGTCTGTGTGCCACCTCACATTGCCCTGGAAGCGGCTTCAGTGAGGTTGAGACTGTTACACATTTCCTGCTGGAATGTGCCCCTGCAAAGCAAGTCTGTAGAAAGATGCAGTGGTTTTTGTCAAGATTCATCCCAGGACTCTGTCCTCTATGGGCTGCTGCCTAGAGAGTAATCTGCAAGTGATTTCCTTGCCCATATTTGACCCGATAAACTCAAGAGTCAATGCTGAGGACTTCCAATGGCAACTCCTTCCTGACTTTATACCACTGTCTCACTGCCTCTGCTTGGACTGTCCTGCCAGTGGAACAGGACATACCCAGGGATGTTGATGGTACTGTCTGAGACATTGTTATGCTGTTGGAATCCTACCTTAAAGACAATTTCAAATGGTTACCTGACTAATCTATGAACAGCACGCCCAAATTTGGGCACTAGGCCCCAGACATTGGTGTCTTAGACTTTGCAGAGCTGGCCAGGCTAAGTCTGCCATTTTTGCTTCTGCAACTTAGTTGATAGTAGGTGGTCTGTTGAGTTTCATTGTTTTATTTGAAACTTTTAAGCAGTTTGAAACAGCTGAATGGCTTGCTATTGCCATTTCAGGGGGCAGTTAAGAATCAATCACATTACTGTGGGTCTGGAGTCACATCTAGGCCAGACCAGATAAGGATGCAATTTTGTCTTCCCTCAAGGACATTATTGAAGTACATGGACTTTTAGGTCAATCAACTATGGCTTCACTGTCATCATTAGAATCTTAATCCGTGATTTTATTGAATTCAAGTTCCATCATTCACAATGTGATTCGAATCTGAGTGTCCAGAATATTGAACAGGTCTCTGGATTATTAGTCCAATGACAATACCAATCCATCATCACCTTCCAAACTCCCTTCACAGCCTCACTCCCAGGAATAATCTGGTTGGAGAAATACAACGGCTTATTATTATACATATCACTTATCTTTTTATTTACAACTAGAAAGCAACAATTTTGCCATTATCTCCACAGGAATGTCTTTTTGGATCAGAGAAAATGCTCCATTGACCAGAATCAGCTACAACTGGTCTGTCAAGATATTGAAGCTACTTTTGCCAGCACTTTACCTCTATGGACAGACTAGTCTTTTGTATTTCATCAATAAGAAAATATTTTAACGCAATTACCATGTGAATCAGCAACATTTTTCTGTCAAATAGTTTCCTGCACTACTTTTTATTACAAAAAGCTGCATTGAAGAGACGTAGAAAGATAAAAAAAATCAATTTTCACAACCAGAGAGAAATTGACTTCAAATTAAAATTGTTGTGTACTGCTTACTGCACCATTAGAACTGTAGCCTTGGCACAGTGGGTGGCATCTCACCTCTCACTCAGAAGATTGTGCATTCAATGCCCATCTTCAGAGACGACAGCATAACAACTCAAGCTGATACTGCAGTGTAACACCTGTAGAGTTCTTCATATCAGAGGTACCATCTTTAAATCAAGTCCTGAACTAGTCTCCCAGCTGAACATGTAAGATCTCAGTGCAGTATTTTAAAGACCAAAGTTATCATCCTGGATGAGCTAGATGATATTTATCTTTCAACCAAGTCGTTATCACATTGCTGTTAGTGTGACCTTGCTATGTGCAAATTGGTTGTTGCATTTATCATGTTACAAAATTAATTTTCAAAAAATGCAGTCTATTCATTATAATGCATTTTGGGACATCCTGAGGTTCTGAAAGACTTTCTAAAGCTACAATTTTCTTTCTGCTACTATATTTGCTGGGTAGCACAGACACCAGCCAGACAGTAGCCTTGGTACCAAGTGCACATGGAGTACAAACAGAATGTAATTGTGTGCACAAGTTGGGTTTAGCCTGTACTTTGCACCCTCTGCCCAGTTTAGTTGCATGAAGAGACGTCAAAAAATGTCTGCACTCAGCAAGCATGCTGCCCCATGCTGCGCAAGGCCAATGTGAATTTGTTGCTGCATTAGGTTCCCTTTTCGAGTGATCATCTTGTCCCTTCCGTCCCCTCCCATTCCTGGCCCCTCAATACAACATCAGTTTGGGATGTGCAACTCGCACATGGTATAGTCATGCAGCCCAGCCTCAAAATAGCTCAGACCTTTTGCCAGCAAGAGTGAGCAGGCATTGCACTTGTCCCATGCTCCTCTTAAAATCATATTTTAACTAAAATAAGAGTCTGAACCGTGCACTTTCAATGTGAACAAGCTCAATGTCTTCTATATCAAGGCTTTCTGTTGTCTGTGCAATGTGTTATTACATCAAAATAATTAAAGTTTTCATTTCATTATTAATAAAAACATTAATTTGATGAACATTACTGCTTTGATTAAAAGAACACTAATCCATCTCCTTGAAAATAAATCCACAGGGTGAAATTACTGTGAATTGAGTGAAATAAATGCAATTTTTGAAATTAATTTTTTTGTGTGAAGTGAGTTCATTAGATGTGACATGAAACTGTTGATAGTTTCCTTCTTCTGTCTCTGACCGTTAAGCTGCAATTATATGTGAATGAGAGAATATTGAGCAATTGGAACACCCTGGTCATTTAAGTTCCACAGGATGCCTTATGTTCCTTAAGTACTTTGAAGAAGACAATAACAGCAAACAATTAAAACTAATGATATCTACTACATAACCATACCACGATGTGCACAGTATAGAAGGAATACTCCCTGGAGATCCTCTTGAGAAACCTTTTCCCGAGGTCCCCAGCATTATAGATACTATTCTTTAGACAATTCAATTCGTTCCACATGGTATCAAGAAACAATTGAAGGCAATGGATAACACAAGTGCTTGGACGCATACACCTCCAACACTACTGAAAATGCTTGATGCCTTCTAGGACAAAACAGTCTGCTCAACTTAAACATTTAATCCCTTTACACACAGCGGCAACATTTTAAGCTCTGTATGAAACACACTGGATAGAAGATGCAATAAAGGAACTTAAAACAACACCTTCCAAACTTATGACCATCAGCGCCTTGAAGGACAATGGCAACTGATACTTGGGAGCACCACTGCCTGCAAGTTTTCCACCGAGACTCACACCACTATGTCTCAGAACTATAGCATCATTCCTTTAATGTAGTTCTGCAGCACTGAGAATAGATCTGCATCAAGGGGTCTGCAAGAGTTCAAGAAAGCGACTTACTGCCACCTTTACAAAGCGAAATAGTAATTGGCAAAAGTGTTGCCAGTGTGGTGTGAAGTAGGATGAAAGGATCTAGCTGGCTAAGACAGGTCTTCACAATCTGTTGGTCATGACCCTCCAATGGACTCACCAGACAAATTTTGGGATTGTGTTCTTGGAGAGAGTGATGGATATATTGTGCCACCAGCTGGCCCTTTTAAATCCTCAAAGTTCTTTTTAATAGTGAATATGGTCTACCTGTCTGCTCCTAAGGCCTGAAACTCTGCTCTCCACACTTGCTCCTCTCTTAGATCTTTGATCCCCTACTGCACACCCACTATTATACATAGATCTCCTCCTTTTACCCACAGCAATTCCACCTCCCTCAAAGGTTTACTCCCTTCTTCATCATCAATCTCACTGCTCTACTTCCCCCCGACCCCGCTGCTACATGTTTACCCTCACTTCCACAGCCTGTCTTCCTGCTCTCAAACATCCTGGGTTTGGGCCACTTGCCAAAATTATGTCATGGGTTGGGAAGCATTGGATTTAAGGTGACTGATAGCTGAATCTGTGCTGAGATGTGATCTCAACAAACCAGCTCCAGAATTATAATTAATTAGTCTTGTTTTCTCTAAATTAGAGATAGGGACGCCTGTCCATGAGTTTGTTTTTCGATGCCTTGGTAACAAGGATTAGTGCCATCCCTGTTCTCCTATTGTCTAGCATTACAGCAGGTTGCATCCTGAGACAATGCATTGGAACTGAGAGAAGAGAGAGATGGAGATGGTTTCTCTGTTCCACACCCCCACTGCTTGACTCACTGAACCAAGTATATTTTCGAGAAGAAGCTCCTTGTTTTAATCCCTTTGATACTGTGTCTCTCAAGAATACACATGATAGGTCTTCTCATGTTTAAAATGGTAATTTCTCAACAACAAAATGAAATTGCATTCATTCACACAAGATATATGCAAGTATACAAGAAACAGTGGATACTTAAAGGGAGCATGCACTTAGATTTTCGAAATATCCAAAGCATAACTATCCTGAGCTCTTTGAAGATGTAAAAAATGAAGGTTTGATGATCTCTTTTTGGTTCATTGATGAAAATGAAGGTTGGAAATTTCTGCAGGACTTCACAGTAGCTTAATTCTCACAATAGTGGTTTCTAGTTCTGCTCAATTTGCGTTGAAGTTGAGACGCAGCGGTGAAGATCGGGGTTTGTTCTGTATTTCAATAGATAAAAGAATAAAACTACAGCCCTGTCACATGGTGAGAATCTCGGCAGGGCTTTTTGTTTACTCCCTCAATGAGTACCCTTGTTTCAAAAACTGCCTGACATTTGGGCATTCTCAATATGTGCATTAATAAACTAGTCCTTATCACAAGTAGGCCTCAGTCAGTTTTTTTGTGTTTGTGTTTTAATTGCCACACACAGGGTTCCTGACAATATTAGAAGTGACATACAATTGTTTTTGAATCTCTGCAATTGCATCTCCTCCTGATAGGATGTTATTTCTTCCAGCCCATTTTGTGAATTGCATTCTGCTGCTACAAAGTTTTTGCACATTGGCCTGACATTAAGGCATTAATTGCTGGTCAATTCAAAGGACAGATTTGTTGAATTTTTAGCAGGAACGGTCCAGTTGTTTACATATTAAAGCCATGACCAGACACAGGTAAAACGTAAAATATTGTGAATGCTGGAATCTGAAATTCAAGCAGAAAGCGCAGGACCTTAGGTGGGAAGAGAGAAGCAGAGTTAATGCTTTGAGTCTAACATGATATTCCCCTTATCTTTCCCTCTCCACAGATGCTACCAGACCTGCTGAGTTTCTCCAGGAATTTCTGTTTTTTTTTCCTGGGTAATATGCCGTGGTTGACAGAAAAAGAGATACCTGCTAATGATGCATTATGTATATTAATAGGCCTCACAATGCCACTTAAATATTTGGGTAATCAAATCTCCTACCATCAATCCGTCAAAGTATTATAACATAGTTAATATCATTCTTGGCCCATTCATGTTTGAAAATATTCACCTTTGCTGACTTAAAAGGCACAATTTCCCCTTCCAGGTTATGTATTTGCTGTAACGGATGTGGAGCGGAGGGGCAGTAGGTAGGAATTTTCATTTCTCAGTTATGTGCTGCAATGTGTCCATCAACTAAGTCTAGATCACAGTAATATTGGTTAAACGAATGAGTAGTCTCCAATCATCTGTGGGTGCTGACAAATTATAAAATCACAGAAAAGTGGTGGAGGAACTATTTGAGATTATCAGTGTAGCATAGTCAACATGATTCAATGTCCAACTATCATAATTGAATTCCTAGCATCCAACATGTTATATTGTCAATCTCTGCCCACAAATAAGAAGTTACTGGCAGGGAGCAGAAGGGTATTATCAGATAACATAATCCATGTGAAAAATGTAGTACTGTATTGATTAAGATAGAGGAGGTTAAGTGACGATTTAATATTAATGTTGAAAGTTTGGAAAAAATTCAAGACTGTAAATATCTAAGGATTATTTCCAATATTTAGGGAATTGCAAATTGGTAGATGGAAATTTGGGATTAGCAATAATGGAGGTGAATGGAAGAACTTTTGTCACAGAAGCATTATCAGAAAATGAAATGTATTAACACAATTGGTTATTAAAGCTTACAACATTTCACAAGTGAACTGGAAATACATTTCAAGAGGGAAGAAAATGAGTAAAATAAAAGAACCCAGAATAAGAGGAGATACATTTACAAGCACCGCTAGCGGGAACAGGCTGAACCTTATATTGTGCTGAACTTGTTATGACCTTACAACTTGTCATTCACATTTCCTGATATGTAACTTTTATTGTGAGTGAAGAAAATTCAGGTATTCTATTGTGCTGTATGATTGAGATTTCTGGTCAAGAGGTAATTTTTTAATATTTCAATGTAACTGTTTCTATCTTTCTACCAAGAATATA
This sequence comes from Ginglymostoma cirratum, assembly GCA_024137785.1. NCBI lineage: Eukaryota > Metazoa > Chordata > Chondrichthyes > Orectolobiformes > Ginglymostomatidae > Ginglymostoma > Ginglymostoma cirratum. Next base: position 11,592,571 of record JAHRHZ010000079.1, on the reverse strand, counting down.
GTGTTGTTGATTATAGTTTGAGCTCAGGTCACAGTTCTCATTCAATGGCAAATAGAAATGTTGGAATATGTCACATGTAAGTTATGAAACAATAGGAAGACACAAAGGGCTGGGGGATAGAGAGAAAAAAAACTTTTGCTTCATCAAGATTCCACAGAATATGTTACCAAGCTTGCATTAAAATACGGATTACTGATTTTTGAATTCCATCACGGGATTTTGGTCGCTGGGACATTTATTGACTGAGATAACAGTGTGCAGCTGGAGGAACACAGCAGGCAGGCAGCATCAGAGGGGCAGGAAAGCTGATGTTTCGAGTCGGGACTCTTAAGAGGACTGTTCCTCCAGCTCCACGCTCTGTTATCTCTGACTCCAGCATTGGCCGTTCTTACTATCACATTTATCGACTGAAATGGTTTTAAAAAGGAAAATTACCAACTTGAAAGAGCTACAGCAATCAGTTGACTACACAGATTAGTTGAGTATCTTCAAACCAATATAGGTAAACAAAATGTTAACTTCAGTTTAAACAACATTCACAAGACATTGAAATGGTGACAGTTTTAGGCTAAGTGGCAGCAGATTTAAGACAGAGAGGAAGAAAAATTACTGCACACAAAGAATCGTGAATCTGCGGAATTCACCAAAGTGCGGTGGATGCAGGAACATTCAATAAATTTAAGGAGGAGACTGATAGATTTTAATTACTTACAGGTTGAAAGGTTGTTGAGAGCTGGCAGGAAAGTGGAGTTGAGGCCACGATGAGATCAGCTGTGAGTGGGTGGAGTAGGCTCAAAGTGCTGAATTGCTTACTCCTGCTCCTAGTCTTATGTTCATATGAAATCTGGCCCAAAAAGGCCTTCATCTCCTGTTTTTGGGTTACGCTTCTGTGATAAGTTTCACATATTGCATGTTCTTCCCATGTCTGCTTGGATTGCTGTTAGGTGCTCCAGTTTACCCCCCACAGTCCAAAGATGTACAGCTTAGGTGGATTAGCCATGCAAAATTCTCTGTAGTGTTCAGAGAGGTACAGTCTTGGTGGATTAGCCATAGGAAATGCAGGGTTTCAGGGATAGCGTAGGGCGCTGGGTTTGGGTGGGAGGCTCTTTGGAGGGTCGGTACAGACTGGATGGGCTAAATGGCCTGTTACCGCACTGTTGCAGTTCAATGATTCTAAATATAGGTTGAGGGTTATAAAATGTTTTTCATATTCAACAATATTAGTAGCTCTGCATGTGAGTCTGAATGTTGAAGTTATTTGGGTTCCTGAAGAAATTTTCACCAACTTAATTTAATTTCTTTATTTTATCAAGTAATGTTTTGATATAATGATGAGCTGTTATCATCATCAGATTGGTCATACCTTCATAGTATGAATTCATAGCCACTTACAGAATTAAGCTGTATATAAAGAACTTACATGTCAATATAAAAGCGTAACTTCAAATTTCATCTGATATTTGAGGGCATGAAAAGTTGGTGGAGTGAAAATTCTCCAGGAGCCTCTGCAGGTTGTGTTCCTAGTGTCTGTTGTATAACTCTGACCAAATCTGAGGCCACAATTTGGCAAGTGTACCGACAGTACACTAAAGCTCATTTCTTTAAAAATTACATAAATCTAGACAAAGTATATGCTCCATCAACTCTCTCAAATTAACAATTGGTAGTGGAAAAAGTGGACAGTCCTGTGAATCTGAGACTCAATCCAATCAATACCAATGTATTTTTAATGTGCAGGTGTCATTGTTGGACTGGGGTTGACAAAGTCAGAAATCACATGACACCAGGTTATAGTCCGACAGGTTTATTTGAAAACACAAGCTTTCTGATCGTAAGTAAAACATCCGAAGGACTGAGGCATTGAAAGCTTGTGTTTTCAAATAAACCTGTCGGACTATTACCTGGTGCTGCGTGATTTCTGACAATGTATTCTTAGGAAGTCTTTTACATTACTATTATGTTTCTACACTGGGACTTCTACTGGAATTGAGTTTCTAGATGAACAGTACAAACTTTAAAGGAAATGACTGAATCTCAATGCAATATCATTTTCTGTGCTTGAACTGTCGCTGCCAACATTTACACAAAAGTTTGACGATTCTCCCAGATGTTTCAAGTCTCAAAATGTCCTGGAATCAATAACAGCTGCCAGCATTCATTGGAGTTTCCAGAGATTAATTTTGAATTATAGCAAGTCTGGGATTTACACAATCTGCCAGCTGTTGTTCATAGTTCATAATCTCCATTCCTTTCTAGGGGAACATTATCAAATTATTGAAGGAACAGATAACTTAAATCAAATCATGCTTTTAAAAAAGTGAAAGAAACTAGTGTTTTGTTTTTGAACAAATCATCAAAATAAGTAAAGTAGAAACCCTTACAACTTTCCTTGAAGTAATCTTGACAAAAAGAAGCAGTGAAGTTGAAACTCTGCTTTCCTTTTATAGAATGGCAGAAGAGCAGGGACCAGGCAACCAAAAGGAAGTCCAGTCTTCACCTATTATTATGTAGGACACTATACAGTCTTTGCTCAGCCTCTCCCTTTCACAATATGACTAAGATTGGGGAACTCCCCATGTGAATTTATCATGGACATGCGCTGCCACTCACCAATACAAGGCATTAAAACCAGTGACAGGAACAGGATATTGTTTGTTAGGATTCACATACAATATACATTTTTTCTACATATAGTTAATGATACCGGTAAACACCAGGACAAAATTCAATAACAGCATTTTTTAAATTCATATATGGATGTGGGAGTTGCTGGCTGGCCAGCATTTATTGCCCCATCCTGAGTTGTCCTTGAGAAGGTGGTGGTGAGCTATCTTCTTGAATTGCTGCAGTCCACTTGTTGTGGGTTGATCCAGAAAGCCATTAGGGAGGGAATTCAAAGATTTTGACCCAGTAACAGTGAAGGAATGGCAATACATTTCTAAGTCAGGATGGCGATTGGCTTGCACAGGTACTTTGATGGGAAGGTGGAGGTGTTCCTATGTACCTGCTGCTCTTGACCTTCTAGATGGGTTTGGAAGGTGATGACTGGAGATCTTTGGTACACACTGCAGTTACTGAGCATCAGTGGTGGAGGGAGTGGATGCTTGTGGATGGAGAGCCAATCAAGTGGGCTGCCTTGTCCTGGATGGACTCAGCTTCTTGAGAAATGTTGGAGTTGTACCATCCAGGCAAGTGGAGAGTATTCCATCACTGTACTAACTTGTGCCTTGTGGATGGTGGACAGGCTTTGGGGAGTCAGGAGGTGAGTTACTCGCTGCAGTATTCCTAGCCTCTGACCTGCTATTGTAGCCACTATGTTTATATAGAGAGTCCAGCTGAGTTTCTGGTCATTGGTAACCCCCAGCATGTTGATAAGTAGGGGTTTCAATGATAGTAATACCATTGAATGTCAAGGGACAGTGGTTAAATTGTCTCTTATTGGTGATGGTCATAGCCTGGCATTTGTATGGCGTGACTGTCACTTGCCACTTGTCAGCCCAAGCCTGGATATTGTCCAGATCTTGTTGCGTGTGAACATGGACTGCTTCAGTATCTGAGGAGTCACAAATGGTGCTGAACATTGTGCAATCATTGGCGAACATCCCCATTTCTGACCTTATGACGGAGGGAAAGTCATTAATGAAGCAGCTGAAGACGGTTGGGCCAAGCACACTAACCTGAGGAACTCCTACTGAGATGTCTTGGAGCTGGGATGACTGACCTCCAACAACCATTACCATATTCTTTTGTGTCAGGTATGACTCCAGCCATTGAAGAGTTTGCACCCATTACCCATTGACTCCAGTTTTGCTCAGGCTCCTTGATGCCACCCTTAGAGGATTGCAGCTTTGATGTCAAGAGCTGTTACTCTCACCTCACTTCTGGAATTCAGCTCTGTTGACCATGTTTGAACCAAGGTTGTAATGTGGTCAGGAGCTGAGTGGCCCTGACAGAACCCACATTGGGCATCACTGAGCAGGTTATCGCTGAGCAGGTGCTGTTTGATAGCACTGTTGATGACACCTTCCATCACTTTACTGCTGATGGAGAGGAGACTGATGGGGCTGTAATTGGCCAGGTTGGGTTTGTCCTGCTTTGTGTGTACAGAACATACTTGGGCAATTTTTCACATTGCCAGGTAGATACCAGTGTTGTAATTGTACTGGAACAGCTTGGCTAGGGTGGGGCAGCAAGTTCTGGAGCACAAGTCTTCAGTGCTATTGCCGGAATGTTGTCAGGTCCTATAGTCTTTGCAGTATCTAGCGTCTCCAACCATTTCTTGATATCATGTGGAGTGAATTGAATTGGCTGAAAACTGGAGGAGGCCAAGATGGATCGTTCACTCGGTGCTTCTGGCTGAATATTGCTGCGAATGCTTCAGCCTTATCTTTTGCACTGATGTGCTTCCATCATTGAGGGTGGGGATATTTGAAGAGCCTCCTCCTCCAGTGAATTATTTAATTGTCCCCCACCCTTCACCTCTGGATGTGTCAGGACTGCAGAGCTTAGAGCTGATCCATCGTTTGTGAGATCACTTAGCTCTGTCTATCACTTGCTGCTTACGGTGTTTAACATGCAAGTGGTGCTGGTTCGTAGTTTAACCAGGATGAAACATCTTTTTCAGGTATACCAGGTGTTGCTCCTGGTATGCCGTCCTGCACTCCCCATTGAACCAGGGTTGATAACATGGCTTGATGGTAATGGTTGAGTGGGGGATGTGCCAGGCCATGAGGTTGCAGATTGCACTGGAGTACAATTTTGATGTTGATGGCCCACAGTGCCTCATGGAGCCCACTCTTAATTTGCTTAATCTGTTCAAAGCCTGTCCCATTTAGCATGATGATAGTACCACACAACCTGATGGACGCTATTTTCAACATGAAGGCAAGAGTTTGTCTCCACAAGGACTGTGTGGTGGTCACTCTTACCAATACTGTCATGGACAGATGCATCTGCAGCCGGCAGATTGGTAAGAATGAGGTCAAGCATGTTTTTTTTCCCTCTCGTTCGTTCCCTCACCATCTGCTGCCGACCCAATCCAGCAGCCACGTCCTTTAGGACCCAGCCAGCTCGATCAATAGTACTGCTGCCGAGCCAATCTTGGTGGTAAACATTGGTATAGCTGAATGGCTTGCTAGGCTATTTCAGAGGGCAATTGAGAGTCAATCACATTGTTGTGGGCCTAGACTCACATGTAAGCCAGACCAGGTGAGGATGGCAGATTTCCTTCCCTGAAAGGCATTAGTGAACCAGATGGGTTTTTCTGACAATCGACAATGGTTGCACAGTCATCAGTCAATTCTTCATTCCAGATTACTCCTTTTTCATTGGGTTCAAATTCCACCATCTGCCATCGTAAGATTCAAACCCTGGGCCCTCAGAACATTATCTGAGTTTCTGGATGAATAGTCGAGTGATAATACTACAAGGCATCACCTCCCCATGCATGTGATTAAAAACAATTGTGAAAATGTTCAATTAAAATGTTCTTTTCTGCTGTGAGCCCTTTGTTATATGGATGTAAGGAATAGCATAGCAACTACATTCATCATCGGTAACCATGGTATTTCTCCTACTGTTACTACAAAATTCTATAAAGAGCATACTGAAGTAAAAGCTGTATATAAAGGTATTTTTCTTTAAAAACTTACAAGAAAAGAATAATGTACTTAAAATATGTCAAGAATGAAAGGTGATAACCCATATAATTCTAACTGACTGGGGGAACATTACCTAAAGCAATAAATTAAAAGATGGTAATTACAATGGGACTGTAAGTAACGAAGGACACCAAGGTGATGAAAGCTCACCGTACTGAAACATTGTTAACCTAGCCCAATCTGTAGTCAGGACGCTAGTGGCTGAATCAGTTCCAGTCTCAGCTCCACATTGTGGCAGCATCCATGGTACAACGCGATATTTAAAGGTAGAGCCTTAAATGGCCTTGAATTGAGGTGAGTGCTCAATTAGTGCCCCAAGTGCAAACTGGAAATGATAACTCAAGGGCAATTTTAAAATGGGAAGAGCAACCACTATTGTTGCCTGGAGCAATGGAGCAGGCAGGAGAGCAGAGGACCAGCAAGCAGGCTCACGGTCCACACAAGTTCCCAAACACTCATGCATCAGAGATTCAAGCCGTTCTGCTCAAGCAGTTACCACTATGAGCACCTCATTCAGTTTGACTATCCCCTTTTCTCACACAAAATTTGTCATCGGCTGCCCCATTCACTAAAGGTTTTCCACTGTTTTCCCAACAGTTATGCACTACTGTGTCTCAGATCATTTGCTCTATTCTTTACCATCTTTGAAAATGTGATTTTGTCCCTCTCCAGTATGTTAAAAGCTCTTAAATTACTACAAGAGCCAGGTAATTGGAGGTGTGCAGGCTACCAGCTAAAGTGCCCCATCACTCTCACTTTAAAAATTCTAGCACATCACAGAGAAGTGGGAAAAGTGACATGTCAATCATGTGCACTATTTACAGAGTGCATCCTCATCACCCCCTTCTCCCGCACCACGCCCCCACCCCCCGTTGTATCCTTCTCCACACACATTGTAGGGTCTGCAGAGCACTTTCTGCTGACATTTCACATTTCTGATGTGCTTATTGATGAATAAAGTAACGTTCTGAAGCAATTAAGAAAAGCATTGTTGCCTAGATTTTCAATTTGGGTACCGCATGACAGAAGTACTACAATGTGCAACCAGCCATAATTCTGAATACTGACCGTTGCTAATATCCAAGGCTGGCCTCATTAAACTAATAATGGTGAGCTTCAGGTACCAGAACCGCCTTTGGGTGGGAGCTCATGCATGAAGGGAAAGGGAAGATATGAAACCCTATGCAGCCTCAGGTTTTAGAGGCCATCGGATGTCTTTTTATAAGTTTGGAATAAAGTGCTCCAATAATCTAATCATCCAGACACACTGCAGATGCTGCAACATGATCAGAGAGAAATGCTCAATAAGCATTCTGAAGAAAGATAAAGAGAGAATATGTTGTACCGAGAAGCCTGTCCCTTGAGTTTCAACTTCAGAAAGCACTGTAATTCTTAGTTGACACTTGAGAAATATATAACCTTTAGGTTTATGGCAGCTGACCAGGTGTCTCAGACAAGTAGTGAACGAAGACCCCAGACCACAGCTGTGAAACTATTTGTGCAGAGATACACAAAAACGAAAAAAAAATGATTCTCCAGTTTCTATATATGGTCTGTGTTTTGCCAATTCCAGAATCCTGCGCCAATTTTTAGCTTTACATGTGGTGGTGGATTTTTTCAAAAAAATTAGTCTAAAGTTATTTTTGACCCTGAAATTCATGAGCTGTGTTGGGGTGTAAGACAGAGTTAGAGAGGATAGTCTTTGAACATCAAGCCATGACTGTATCGACGAAGATCAATCAACCTGCTTTTCATTTCTGAACATTTCCAATTTACTGTTTAACATGCTAAGATAGCTTGGGATTGGCTGCTATGATCCCATGACTTTTGAGCTTCTACATTTTCTATGCTTGTCTGACAAAGGACATTTCCTCGAGGTCATCTTAAATAACAGAAAATTTGATACTCCCACTAATCTAACCTACTAAATTTAACTTTGGAACAGGTAAGTTCTGACCTGAGAAGCAAAGAACCTTTGGGTGTTTGAAAATGGAGGCAGTCCTGAAGTTTTATCTGAAACGAGAGCAGGAAATGATATGTAGCAATGTTCATCTCCAATATTACAACAACACTTTTATGTATGTGCTCAGCACATAACTTCCCCAGAATCCATCAAGTTAGATTACCTTCTTATAGTGTTTCAAGAATGCAGGATGAAAAATTGTCATATCTTCCAATGAACTGCACAGGTATCACTTTCTGGGAATTGCTGTCATCTCTGCAGTTTACAAAGACAGATTTCAGAAATCTCTCCGCACACTCCTGTGAGTGTTGCCATGGCAATAGAAATAAATACCTGATTATCTGCTACATGTCTAGCTGTGTTACTAATGTAATACGCTGATACCTTCAACATGGAGACACGTATGATGGCCATTAAATTGGAGAATTATACTTTATAATGGAACAAATTTTGCTGAAAAAGTAATGGTGTATGTGCTGTTATTTCTTTGCAAATTAGGCAGCAACTAGTCCTGCGGAAGCAATACCTGTGAAACATGAACTGCCACAAGGGCCACTTCATGTAAACAGTATCCTGCCCTTCACATCCCCATAACAGTTTTTGTAAATTTGTGGCATTGCACATTAAGTGTCCTTAAAATATGTTACAAATGTGATCCAATTATTAATCGCAAAAATACTATTTTAACAACATATCTTTCAAAGATAGCCAATTAAATCAGCTAATCACTTTGGCTAAAAAGTGAGAAGTTGTAACTGTGGGGTCTCATTCCTTCAGGCTATTCTTCTTGATGATTCAAAATCTTTACAATTTTTAAATAAAATTTCTTACTTTACTCTCAACCTATTTTATTCTCTGCCTTTGTTCAACCTTTCTGGTCCAGTCTTCTTCGCTTTTACTCATTCATGGGATGAGGGCATCACTGGCTAGACCAGCATTTATTTCCCATCCCGAACTGCTTCCTAGCAGGGGACAGTTGAGAGTCAACCAAGTTGACTGTGGATCTGGAGTCACATGTAGGCCAGACCAGGCAAAGCCAGCAGTTTACGTCCCTAAAAGACATCAGCGGACCAGACTGTTTTTTACCAGCAATCGACAATGGATTCATGCTCATCTTTAAGCTCTTAATTCAAGTTTTTTTTTTATTGAATTCAAATGCCACCATCTGCCATGGCAGGCTTTGAACCTGGGTTCCCAGGACATTACCTGGGTCTTTGGTTAACAGTTCATCAATAATACCACCAGGCTGTCACCTCCCCTTCTTCTGCAAATGATTTGACATTGAATTCATCTACTGACATTGACACTCCTTCAGTTTACTCCTCAATCCTAGAATTTAATTGAAGTGTTCCTTGTCCTCTTGGTAAAGTTTTAAATGTCCTGTTATGAAAAGTTGTTTTCAAACTGAAAGATTCTGGAGCAAGTTTAATGTTGTGAGATGTCCCTCTCCAGCAGCTCCTGAACTATAACTTTTTAAGATCAATAATCTCCACGATGTAGCATTAAGTTACACCAGAAGAAAATTTTATCTTTGACCTGTGATCTCTATGGACGTGGTCAAACACTAGCTGTAAAGAACATGATGAGATTTAGTTCCAAAGTCTCACCATGCTTGAACCGCTGACTGAAAGCTGTTGAAACCTAAACTCACATTATAAATTATAAGAAGACAATAAGAATCTGTGGAAATTTACCCCAGTATGAAACAGATGACTGCATAAAAAGAGGAGAATAAAATCAGTGTTATTTACATACGTATGAATTTGTATGTAGTGAATATCCCAGATGTAATCTGTCATTATGGAACCATACTCAATTGCTGTGCTTTCAACCTTGCTAATAAATTCAAATCAGTTTGTAGGTGTCATGATCAGAAATTAATATTATAAAGAAGATTTCACTGTAGGGAGCTCCTTCATTGTCATTGGATTTCATGCTACTGGCAATGCACCTGAATGAAAAGGGCAGTGTAAAGGTGGCACATTTTGCATAATTCACATACGAGGTAGATTTGACAGCTGCATACCCATAGATGAGATAATCTAATCTTTTGCCTTGAGGTATGAAATAAATACAATTTTATCATTTGCAAATCTCAAAAATATCAAAACATAAGCAAATTAATGATGCCAGGAAGAAGCAGAAAAGGCAAAGATTAAGAAATGACCAGGAAAGGGTTAAAAATTGTTGTGAAATATTTTCTTGTATCTCCATGGCAACAGAACTCCAATTATCTGAACTCACTGAGAAAAGTATTTAAACAGAATTATTGCATAAAAATTTGGAACACAATCAATTGCTCCCCTAGCTGGCTTCTAATTCTGTAATTTTATTGAGGAGCTTTCTTGCAGGTTCTATTTCACTGAAGGGAAATGAGAGTACACTAAAACACAAGTTATATTGACAACAAATTTAAGCCCAGTATAAAAGAATTATTATAGATTCTTCTATTTGCTACTCTGAAGCAACCTAAATATATGCAAGAAGGAGAGCTAGCTAATTAGGAGGGTATAATTCAAAATATTTTAAGGATGTGGACATTCTTGAAGCTGAATTGCTGTTTTAAAGGTCAATCAGATAATTTTCCCCATATGAGGGAGAATAAAACTATCTATGCACCTACTCCTATTAGAACCCAGCATGCATATGACATTAAGCAATGATAAGCTAAGACGGTATTCAATCACTAGAATTATAATTCTAGTGGTTGAATAGCTCAACAGTTTTTACGATCAGGATGCATTATTGAATATCAGAAAATTGGCCACCTCTCATGGATTGCAAACCACCAGGAAGTGGAGGTATAGCATCTACAGAAGCTATGACAGATATCAGATCAAAGCTGGGGTAAACGATTCCAACTTATGGTTGGAAAATCACGACAAGTTTTGTCCCAGTTATTGCATTTCTTCCACATTCTTCTACAGAGTAGTCACCTCACACACCATACCCTACCTGTAATCCTAGAATTCCCCTCAAACCTTTTATATCATGATTCCCATTGGTGTAGCCTGACCTTTAAAAAGCTAATGGAGCAGAAAAACATGAATGATGTGTAAGAAGTAAAAGGTAAAGATATTGGAAACACAGAAGGTGAAGAAGTACTTGATACTTGGGGCACGTGAATGAAGACGAGGGAAGAGTGGTCTGTGGAAGCAGAGTGCGTCTGGGATTTGGGTAGGCAATGGTAAATGATAGTGTTTGAAGAATGTGTAACGGGACAACATAAAAGTATTCGAATAAAGATTTAGACATTGCATATTTGAAACAATGATTTTTAATAGACATTTAACTTCTTTGACAATTAGCTTTTCCTATTCAGAAGACTCACAAACCCTAACCATTTTGGCCCTATAAAATCATGCTAAATGTAACCATTTTAGTTATATGCATATTTAAAAAAGAGAGGTCATATATGACTGGTAATTACCTAGTTAACAACTTTTTCTAATTTTGTTGGAACAACATCCTGAAGATCCGAATGCGTAATTATGTAATAATCATAATATAAGCAAATCTCCACTTGCAGTGCATATAAATAACAAAGGATATGCTTACTATCCCTGTCTATGTCTGTGGATTCTTCTTTCGTATAGATTTTAATAGTGTTAGGAAGAAGTGTCATCTAAAATTTTAATTTAAAGTATCATCAGTTAGATGTATATATTTATAGGGAGATGATGGCCTGGTGGTGTTATCAATTGGCTATTAATGCAGAGACCTGGGTAATGTTCTGGGGCCTGAGTTCAAATCGCACCATGATAGATGGTCGAAATTGGATTCAATAAAAATCTGGACTAAAGAATTGACTGTTGTCAATTGTTGGGAAAAAGACCATCAAGCTCACTAATGTCCTTCAGATAAGATATCTTCTCACCTTACTTACTCTAGCCTACATGTGACTCCAAACCCACAGCAGTGTGACTGACTCTTCACTGTTCTCTGGGCTTTAGGGATGTGTAATAAATGCTGGCTTACATGCCCATATCCCATAAATGAAGGTAATAAAAATCTTGAACTTCCTGGGGAAATGAAAACACTTTCCAAAGCAAAGATACTGGCTGGAGTAGCAACAACAGTAGATTACAAAGAAAAAGCTGCTTGGATGGAGACATCAAGTCTGCCACACATTCAGAAAGAGACAACATAGACCAGTTTGTGAGTGTAAAAATATGCCAGTTTTGAACACAACTGTGTTTATCATCAGGGGCACTGCTCGGATGGTGTAGTGACTGTACCGACGCAGATAGCAGTGCTACATCTCTGCACAGTGATGGATCAGCAGTTACCAGGGATAAAGATGGCACTGTCCGTACAATCACACAGCAGGTTGTTGCTGTTTGGAGCTGATGCTTGACTAGTCATCCACAGCAGAGTTAGTCTCCAGTTTGCAATAGTAAGTGGGACAATAAAACAGTGGTTTTAATGCAACCAGAACCCTAGGAGCACAACCAGTCAATCTGTGACTGCATCCTACAGAGAAATATTACCGCTTGTTTCGACTGTTCCAAAATTGCTTTCCTCATTTCCTACTATTGGGTCAAAGGTACATTGTGGATTGAGGGATATAATTCATAGACAGTGACCATCCGCCTCACTGAAAAGAAACTTTGATTGACACAAACACTGCAGCTGAATTGACTTTAAATTGGAGATACATACATTCCTTTTGATTTTGACCACACATGCTGGGATGTATTCTGGCTTAGGGAGGTCCCTGGGCTCATTTGCTCCTGCGCAATTTTGACAACCATCTGTTTTCAGGTCAATAATCTACTTGAACACATACAGACAGAAATTGCTGTGGGGAAAGAGCCTTTGACCTCTCTCCCTTTCTCTGGAGTCCCTCTCAATGTTTGAGAGTTTCAAACTTATTGGGAGGACACAGCATTAGCCCAAAGTTTTAAAAGAGAAATACAAATCTGCACCACTGTCCCTGGAAAAAGAAAATTCCCCTATCCCTAATCCAACCAGGAGGAAACATCAATTCCAGTTTCTGTTACAAAGTATCTTTGGTCAACCTCTGAATTAATCTTTTTCTTTTCTAAATGTAACTATGACTTGGCTTTTAAAATTAACTCCCTGCAAAGTCTTTGTTTTCTAGGCTTGGAGGTGTGAGGGAGTATGAGAGTGAGCGTATATGAGACAGTATTATGTGAGTGTGTGAATGTTACTTTTCAAAAAGATAAGTTAGATTTATTTGTACATTTTAAACTCATAATTAAATATTTTTGTGTCTTTGCTTAATTTACATAAGCATTTTTTGGAATAAATTGGTTTTTTTCTTATCTTGCATTCATCAGGGTGCTGCTGTCAATCCAGAAAGATGGTCTCTCAGACAAATGTGTAATGAGATATGAATTTCAGTGCTAGTGTGATGCTAGGTAATTAGGCTAAAATATCCCATCCCAAAGACTGGCAGATTCTATCAAATAGCAAATCCATTTGGCCATTTGTGCCAAGCAAGCTACCACCTGTACACCAACCATACCATGCCTCCAAATCCCAAAAGATTGGGTCCAACATTTGGTGTCATTCTGTTTGTGCAACATTCGCTAAACGATCCTGAGTGTGCAAATAATTATGCTGATAACAATTTAGGATTGTTAGTCAGACTTGCGGTGTGCACACTTGACGCACTAGAAACTACTATATTAAAACATAGTGCAGAAAAGAAGCAACATGTATTGCATCTGACATCAACAAAATAGGTGGCGAGCAATCTCTGGTTTATTTCACAGGACAATACCTTGACAATTAGAGTCAGAGTAAATCTGCCTGATTTAATATTTAACCAAAGCTTGGAAGTTTACTTATCATCTATCTTTAGCTGGTGCTGTCTCAATGACAATGTGTCTATTAACCGGAGTCCACTTGCTAACCAATCATCACTCTCTTCCCAGACAATATAAATGTTGTTTAATTATTACCTTGGTGTTTCTCATGAATTGTCACGATGAATACAAACAAAAAGCTTTGATGAAATGTGACTTTTTTAAAAACAATGCTTAAATTTACTACCCAATGGCTTAGAACGTAGAACATAGAACATAGAACAATAGAACACAGTACGGGCCCTTCGGCCCATGATGTTGTGCCGAACTTTTACCCTAATCCTAAGGTCTACCTAACCTCCACCCCTACCTTATACTATCATCCATATGCCTATCTAATAGTTGCTTAAATGCCCCTAATGAGGCCGACTCCACTACCCTCTCTGGCGATGCATTCTACGCCCCGATACTCTCTGAGTAAAGAACTCACCTCTGACATCTCCCCTATATTTACCTCCACTCACTTTAAAACTATGCCCCTTCATAATAGCTACCTCCACCCTAGGAAAAAGTCTCTGGCTGTCCACCCTATGTATACCTCTGATCATTTTGTACACCTCTATCAAGTCACCTCTCATCCTTCGTTGTTCTAAATTTTCTAAATGACTTGGTCTTTGTTCAATAATTTAAGAACCTGGCTGAGTTATTTCCGATAATGAGCAACATATCACCTTGTTATATTAAGTTAGCAATATCACCATGCCTTTTAAATTAAACTTCATCATGGCCCACGGAGGAGTAGGTCAAGAAAATAAATCCCTCCTACTTGGTCCTTAATCTGGTTTTCTCTGACTGTTATTTTATATCAATGGTAAAACCTTTCCATGTAAGTTTTCTATCTGTTTCTATTTGTGGTTCTGCCCATTCAAAGCAATAGCTCTTACCAAAGTTTTCTGAATGAAACCAGATGTACAGGAATAGTGGAAAAAAAAAATCACAAAAAGAATTATAAATGTGTGACAGGCCTGTTTGACCTTCTATATATTGGTTCCCTAATAGTTCATTTAACAACTTGGTCATATAGTTCCAACATGTGGATACACAATTCTATCAACTTTATTTCAGGTAGTGTTGTCTCAGTGCTCGAAAACAGGAATCCACCATGCACAGATACAATGAATTTTATCACCTTTCAGTTATGCAAGATAATAGAGGCTGTCCTCAGCTCAGTTTGTTATGTAGTAACATTGTTAGTTAGTCACTACTTCCAGCCCAAACTCCTAACTGGATTGAAAAAAGTTAAAAATTATTTATGCTATGAACTCTATTGTGCTGTTTACTCCCTTTTAGCAGAGTACACTTACAGCCGGGATTCCCAAAGTTGGAGGGGTGCTCTGGACTCTCACAGGGTTGCAAGCTGACAGTTTAGGTTCATGAGATTCAAAATAGTAATGGCTGCCATGGAGTTCCAACCAAGTCAGCATAGCTGTGCAACTTCCTCAACAGGCCTCTACTATCGCAGAACGGCCTCCTCTTTCTCACTTAGCATGCAACATTTTTCAAACCTCAAAAGGGTGGGAAAATGTTTGATAATATTCCTTGTAAGTATCTTGAAGATCCATTAACACTTCCTGAAGCCAAACAATAACGTATGACACAACTGCCCAGAAGTCACTTTGATTATGCCTTGATATGCCTGCTATCCTCCGAGTTATGCATGTCCATGGGGAACCTTTCACCACATTTTAGCTTTTTTTTTTAATTTACAGGATGTGGGCATTGCTGGCATTTATTACTCATCCCTACTTTACAAGAGGACAGTTAAGAGTTAACCACATCACTGCGGGTCTGGAGTCACATGCAGCACAGACCAGGTAAAGACAGCAACTTCCATGAAGGAGATTGGTGAAGCAGATGGGTTTTTATGATAATCGATAATAGTTACACAGTCATTATTAATTCTAGATTTTTATCAAATTCAAATTCCACCATCTGCCGTGGCCGGGTTTGAACTCAGGTCCCCCGATCATAACCTGGGTGTCTGGATTAATAGTCTAGTCATAAATACCACTGGGTCATTATTTGCACCTCAATTTCGCTTTAAAATCTCACAATGCAGACTTCTCAAATTTAGGCTTCATTGCACTCTTGCCTAGGGATTTAAACATCATGTACATCCCAGGCACCCAATGGCTCCTGGCTTCCATAGGGTCTGTACAGTTGCTGATCCCACCTTCGAAGATAACTGGTTCCAAGAGATGTGCAAGTTGTTTTCTGCCAATTTCTCCCCTACTCTCAATTCTTCTAACTTATTTGCCCATCAAGAATTCCAAATTAAGCTTGAAACATATCAATATTCCACAAGGTGAACAATAAAATCAGTATTTTCTCCGCTGAAGATGCTTGCCTGACTAACATTTATTTCTACCTACTTTTCCAAATCAATGAACTTTAGCCTCCAATAAAACCAAAACTGCAACTCCATTCTGTAAGAAACACAACCCATTACTTCTGTAATCCTAATGAATAAGTTATATCTCTCAAAGCATTTTACAAACATTTTCCAGAACTTCTAACATTTATCTTCTTCTATGGAGATAATGATAGACACCCTGGTTTTATGAAGAAGTCCAAAAATGGATAATCCATTGTTCAATATTCATGTGTCCAACATTGACCTTGAAAATAACCACAGGCTAGCTTTTATTTATAATTGACTCGAAGCTTGTTCAAATTCACTTCTTGGTTGCTTATTCGTTTCAAAATTACATGTTCCTCTTGTCTACAGTTAAAACTTTAATTCCCATACCTAAAAGTTAAATTGTAAAGCATATGACTGCTAAACCAAATATTCACAACAACAGCGAAATGCAGGGACGATTCAAAAGAAAATTTGAAACTATGAATAAAGTTAACTACTCTTGTCTTTGTTTTGATTGTAAGTCACTTGTCTAAACTACAATTAAATATAAAAAAAAAACCTTCATTTGGAAAATTGTCCACACCTGGGGTAACTGATGGAGAATTACACTCCTCTACATTGCATCAACTGTACATTTTGAACACTTAGCTTCAATGTAATTTAGGATGTTCATTCATATGCCTTCTTTTTTAACAGTTTTATAATGGCTCCTGTAAGTAATTTTTGCCTGCTACAATCTAGTGGTTCACATTTCCTACACTCTTACCAACTGAGCTTGGGAGCATTTGTGTGTGTGGATCAAATAGTTGAAGGACTAAAGTGTGTATTCTAAGCAGACATTACCAGATGTATCCTCCTTTTGATGCAGCAAGACCTAGATAATGTCCAGGCTCAGGCTATAATATGGCAAGTACCGTTTGTGTCAAGACAATGGCTGTCTTCAACAAATGAAAATCTCGCCATCACCCCTACCATTCAATTACATTACCATTGCCGAATCCCTTGACTGTTCAGTTGAGGGGTTAAAGAAAGATTGGGGTTGTTTGTGGCATTTCTAGTATTCTGGTTAATGTTCTTTCCTTGGAATTGAGAAGGGCATTCAAATATAAGATTCTGTGAGGGTTTGAGAGGGTAGATAATGAGAGGATGCTTTCCTTGAAGGGGAAATCAAAAAATGGGGGCACGGTTCGAGAATAAGTGGTCATCCATTTGAAGTAAAAATATGGAGGATATTTTTAAATTCATTTTCAGTTGGTGATAAGCTGCTTTCTGGAACCACTGCAGTCCTTTTAGTGTAGGAATCCCACAGTGCTGTTATGAAGGGAGTCCCAGGGTTTGATCCAAGTACAATGAAGGAAGAATGATATAGTTTAAAATGAGGATGATGTGTGGTTTGGACGGGAACCTGCAGGCAGTGGTGTTTACAGACATCTGCTGCTGTTGTCCTTCAAGATGCCAGAGTTTGTGGGTTTGGAAGGCACCATTAAAGGAGTGCTTGTGAGTTACTCTAGTGTATCCTGTAGATGGCACACATTGTTGCAGCTATGCATTGGTAATGGAGAGAGTTAATGTTGAAGATACTGAATGGGGGCAATAGTTAAATTCTCTTTTGTCAAAAATAGTCATTGCATCGTGTGTATGTTACTTGCCATTGATCAATCCAAGCTGCATATTGTCCAGTCTTACTGCATTTAAACTGCTTCAGTCTGAGGAATTGCGAATGGTGCTGAATGCTGTGCAATCATCAGTGAATATCCCAAACTGTGGAGAGAAGATCATTGATGAAGCTGAAGATCACTGCGGGGAGGACCCTATTCCTAAGGAGCTCCTGCACCGATGTCCTTGAACTGAGATGATTAACCCCCAACTATCACAACCAACACAATGTATACCTCCTGACTCCCATTGACTCCAGCTTTGTTAGGGCTCCTTGATGCTGCATTTGGTCAAATGTGGCCTTGATGGCAAGGGCAGTCACTCACTCCTGACCTCAGGAATTCTGATCTTTTGTCCATGCCTGGACCTAAGCTGAATTAAGGTCAAGAACTGAGTCACCTTGGTGAAAACCAAATTTAGGGTCAGTGAACAGCTTTCTTTTCCTCACAAATCTCACTTGATAGGTCGATGAACTTCCACCACTCTACTCATGATTGAAAACAGACTGATCGGGAGGGTAATTTCCACAAGTGAATTTCCCTGATTTATAACATGCCTAAATTTTCCACATTGTCAGTCTCTGCCGGTGTTATAAGCAGTGGAACAGCCTTGCTCAGTGCATAGCCAGTGCTGGAGCACAAGTTTTCAGTACTATTGCCAGGGCCCATAGTCTTTGTACATTCAGTGCCTTTACAATTTCTTTATATCGTGCGTTGTGGTTAAAATTGGCTAAAGACTGGCATCTGTGCTGTTCAGGACTGAAGGAGGAGGAGGCTGAGATGGATCATCCTTTGGCACTTCTGGCTCAAGGTGATGCAAATGCTTCAACCTTGTTTTTTTAAGGTGGGCACCTCTATTATTGAGGATAAAGATGTTTGTTGACCCTTCTCTTCCAGTGAGTTGTTTAATTATGTCCATCCAATCACAGTGGAACTGTCAGGATGGCAAAGCTTAGCTTTGATATGTTAGCTGTGGGATTACTTAGCCCTATCTATTGGACTTTGATTCTGCTGTTTGAAAATGCAAGTAATCTTGCTTTGTAGATTCACCTGGTTGGCACCTCATTTTTAGCTATTCCCAGGGCTGCTCTTGGCATGCCCTCCTGCACTCTCCATAGAACCAGGGCTGTTGTCACGACTTTATGGTAATGGCAGAGTGGAGAATGTGCCAAGCCATGGAGTTATAGATTGAAAGTGTATATAATTCTGCTGCTGATGATGAGCCACAGCATCTCAATGATTAGAGAGTCCTGAATTATAGGTTTCAAATCTAAGGATATATGATAGACCATTTAGTATTGAGACGAGGAGAAATTTCTTCATACAGAGAGCGATGAGCTATCAAGTTCTCTACCACAAGTGGTTGAGGCAAATTCATTAAATGTTTTCAAGAAGGAGTTAGATATAGGTTCTCAGGTCTAAAGGGATTGAAGCGGATGGGGAGAAAGTGGGGACAGGGTTCTGAGTTGGATGAACAGCCATGATCATATTGAGAGGTGGAGCAGAATTAAAGGGCCAATGGTCCTACTCCTGCTCTCTATGCTTTTACATATATAATAACAAATGGGAGGAGGGGAAGTGTCTAGTCATGATGCTCCAATCATTAAGGTAAATGTAAAATTACAGCATGGGCCATGTCTGTTGAACCAGTTTGTCATTTAAACCTGCCTGTCAATTTTATATGCTTGAAAGCACCAAAAAAAGTTGACAATTAGTTTTTTAACATCTTAGCTGTTTCTTCAATATTGTTGAAACAGTTTGAATGTTGTGTTTTCCTACATCATGAGTCATTGCACTTGAATAAAATAATTTGCTATCTGAGGTATCTTCAGCTGTTTTTTTTTAAATGGCAATTCTCCACCTAAAATTGAGGAATTTTTGCATGGTCTTTTCATAACAATTTACATTAGCAATAAACACATATCTGACCCACAAGAATCTGCTATTTAATTTTGTGCTACTTTCTAAACTAAAAGTATTATCACTTTCTTTTTAACTGTAAAATCCAACAGATGCTTTTTCTCCCTTTCTGGGAAAAGGTGGGAAAGTTTCTCTGATTGATTATCCCTCCATTAAACCATGTTACAAACACTCATGCCATTGCCAACAATTCCCAACGTAGGGCTTGAACCTGGAACTTCCAGTCCAGAGCTAGAGATGCTACGATTGCACTACAAGACCACCCATATTAACATGGTGGGGTCTACCATAAAGCAATGAATGATCCAATTTTTCACTCAAAGTAACAACAAGGCTGTCAACGCTCAGCCTTATTATGGAGTAAATCAGGCAGCCAGTGACCACGTGAGCATAATTAAGCCTCAAAATCAGAAAGCTGCTGTCTGAATTACCTTGTTCCTCCAGAAGCTATGATGTCTCATCAAAAGACTCAACAATCAAAATATGGAATGATGGTATGCGCGTAATAATTACATTAAATACATCAGGAAAAGTTAGAGCTCATGTGAAAAACAGCCACAAAATTCACCAGAAAAAGTTAGAGTGTATTCATTTCTAGCCAACTAAATTTTTGATGCTGTAATGAGGCTAATTAATGCTAAGGCTATGAAAATTACAAGTGTCAAATCGAAGTCCATTGGATTTAAAATATTATTGGAGCTTTAAATTAACAGTTATTAAAATGTCCTTCTCCTGTTTTATTCCGTCTCTTTTTTTTCAATCTTATATTTCTCTCCCCCTCTTTATTTCCGTTTCTGCATTTAGTTTGGTTTTGAGTGATGTAACACTTGCTGGTTTAAACACTGTGGGCTGGATTTTAACCTGGACGTGAAAACCGTTGGATTGATGGGGGAACTGAGATTGGTAAGCGAAAAGCCCAAAATAACAAGATTCCTGAACGTTTTGCAGTTTTTAATTGTACAGCTTTTCCAATGTCTTTCCCCTGTCAGTATCCCGCCTACAGACCAGCCTATTTAACAAGGCTGGAGACTTGTTGAGTAGGAAATGAGCAGCATAGGGCTGCAGACAAACAGATTAGGTCAGGCTAGTGGGGAAGGTAAAACTATGGTGGGGTTACAATAGGGATGTGGTGGAGGGAAAGCTTGATGGTGTTTGGATCCATGCAAGAGCAGATAATGGTAGTGAGAGATTCCCAGAATAGTCTGATTGGCCTGGAGAAAGCATTTATGCTGTAGAGGCACTTACCTCACCTTCAAAGGCCTCAATTACCTCAAATACCTTCAAAGATATTCCAAAGGCCTGGAATAATGAAAGAATCAATTAAAGTGGTAAGTAAAGGTGATATCATGGACAAATCATCAAATCAGACTATATGGATAGAAGTAAAACTCACAAAAGGAGCAAACATCTTGTGGATGCGTACTTTGGGTCCCAAGCAGTCAAACAGAGATTAAGGAACAAATATGTAGCCAAACGTCAAAAAAAGTGTAAGAATAAAACATTAGTAGGAATTTAACTATTCAAATAATAACTAGGATGGTTTTTGCATGCATGGCAGGGAGGGCAAAACATTCTTAAATTGCATCCAGTAGAACATTTTTAGCCAGTACATAGAAAGTCCAATAATAGCGAGGACAGTTCTGGACCTAATATTCAGAAATGAGCCCATGCAGGTGGAAGGTGTATCAGTAAGGAAACCTTTTGGAGATAGTGACCATGACTCACTT
This sequence comes from Ginglymostoma cirratum, assembly GCA_024137785.1. Lineage (NCBI taxonomy): Eukaryota > Metazoa > Chordata > Chondrichthyes > Orectolobiformes > Ginglymostomatidae > Ginglymostoma > Ginglymostoma cirratum. The sequence goes on along the minus strand of JAHRHZ010000079.1, from coordinate 11,571,450 downwards.
GGGTTTAGGACTGTTATTGAAAAGGATAAGGATATAGGTTTGGTATAAAAGTTCTAAACTGGGAAGAGATTAATTTTAGATAACAAGCATGGGGCTGGATGAACACAGCAGGTCAAGCAGCATCATAGGAGCAGGAAAACTTGACATTTCGGGCCTAAACCCTTCATCAGAAGATTAATTTTACTCAGGTTACAATTTGACCCAAGTGGACTGGAAGCAGATACTTGCAAGTTAAACTATCAAAACAGTGGGAGGCATCCAAGGAGGAAATAGTGAGAACAGGACGAATATGCTCCCATCAAGACAAAGGGTGAGACCAAGATCAGTGAACCCAGAATGTCAAGGGACATAAACATTAGCAGTAAGAAAAGAACCTGTGGATGATACTGGTGGCTCAATATGGCAGAGTCCCTTGAGGATTAAAAGTGCAATGGGTGGGGAAATTTTCCATTACAAACAGCGCAACAGATTTTGGAAGAAATTATGTCGTGTTTCAATGTTTCCATTGTAAATATTTATGATAAATATGTGATCTATATTATTCCAGACCACATCTTAGCAACTGCCCACTAAAATGGCCTAGCAACCACATAGTTCAAAGGAACTGAGGAAATTAAGGATGAACAACACATGCTTGCCCTACCAGTGAAGTTCACATTCCATGACATATTAAAGAAATAAATGCACAACTCATAATAGTCAAAACATGTTATAATGCCTGTTCTCTCATGTCTATCATTCAAAAAATATTAATAATAAAGAAAAATAGATTGGCCACACAGGAATATGAGCTGCTAATTAAATCAGGGATTCAAAACACTCGTTATTTATGTAAATGAAAACATCAATTAAATATTTTAAACCTTGCTGCCATACTTACCAAGATTGAAAATTCAGTGGATTGTACTTAATGATGCAATAGGGGATCAGTTTGCAAGCTTTCAATTCTTGATAGAATAGATCTATCTTCCAGCTCCTTTGTTATCTTATGATCACATTAATATCAGAGCTCATAATGGTACCTAAACTACAAGTAACATTGCAGGAAGAGTTTTTGTCTCTCTATTTTCAGGACATTGGAGCCAATCTGGCTGTGATCATCAGCAGACATGACTGAGAGAATAACATTCTCAACATATACACCTATCACAGAGCTGACAATGACAGCAGCAACTTCAAGGTGTGCATTATGGTGGGGACGCAACCATTTTCATTCAAAGGCAAAATGTGATCATCATATCATCATAACCTTACTGTCCACACAGACAAAATACAAGAGGTCCATGACGACTGCACAGGCACGGTTTGCATTGCTACACAGAGCACAGAAATGAAATGTAATATACTTCGAGAGATCACCTATGCTATCCCTCCCAGCATATGAGAAGCAACCACAGAAAACAAAATGGCTATTGACTTGCTTGCTGTGAACAGAGCTCTAAATTCTGATACCACACTGTGAGCTCACTGGGAAACCAACACACCTGTAATATCTGCATCAATTCCCTCTTTATGACTCCATACAAGAAGAAGGAATCTCAAGTGATTGCTATAATATCAGGGCATCTCACTGTTGAGCATTGAAGAAAATGTATTTGCAAATGATGCCTGGTCAGCTGCAGATCTTGGCTGAACATATTTACACTAAATCTCTGAGGTTTCAGAACTGAAAGATCTAGAATTCACATGATCTTCTCAGTTCAGCATTTACAAGAGAAATGTTGTGAGCAAAGGAGACTTGATGTCATTGAGGAATGTGACCACTTGAGCAGAGGTGATCTAATTAAGCAGCAGGAGAGTTGGCTGCCTTTGAAGTTGTTCAATACTATCTTGTCTTTCCAAGACAACATGGTGGGTAAGATCAGCTTTGACTGAGTAACATCATTTGAGTACCACTGTGGACTCACGGGGGGTTGTAGTCTTGTTCCAAAACTCTTTGGCACATTCTTATCTTTGTCATATGCCTTCAAGTGACCTAAGGAGGGTGTCTACTTTGATCCCGATGGAAAGTCACTCAGTCTAACTCACCTGAGACCAAAGACAAAGGACTGCAAATTCTCACCAGAGAGTTGCTTTGTGCTGATGATGCCACACCAGTGGATGAATAGCTGCAGCAGCAATTGCACAGACTCCCTCAAAAGTGTCATGAGTTTGAATTGGTTGTCAGCATCAGGAAGACAAATTACATGATCCAGGATGTTGTGGACAGTGATAGTGTTCCTACCTCTGGACCAAAAGGTCTGGGTTCTTCTCCCAACTCTCCCTGGAGGTGTGTCTTAACATGTCAGTTCAGGTTGATCAAAAATATTGCAGGAGGCTTCCAACTAACAGCATTGACAATGCTGGAGGTTATTGATAACAATATACATTGTCTGTACAATCACTGGCATTCTCTAACTCGTTGCTGAAATTAACAGCTGCAATTTTATTGATGCAGCTGCTATATCTAAGCTGAGTAAGAGTGTGTGGAATAACAGCAACATTTCTGAAAACACCAGACGGTGAGTCTACCAAGCCTACATTCTCTATACTCCTTCATAATGATGTGACCTGGTCAACATGTGCTAGACAGGGGAAAATGCTGACCAGCTCAATCTTCGCTGTCTCAGGTGTATCTTCAGTATCCTGTGACAGGCCAAGATGATCGACAGAGGTCCAGGAACATGCTGATTCTTTGTGAAGACATTGGATAGGTGACAGCCAAGGCCCAAAGACATTTTGAACATCTAGTTGGCCATGGAATCATGATCTCCTAGGGTTCCATGCTTCCACTTCAAGAACCCCTGAAAGTGAGGTAATAAGGTATTTACTGACACTGGAAATGGGCATCAGTCAGTGACAATCATAACCTCTGGAGTCAGACTGTTCAGAAAGTCACTCGAAAAGGCTAGCAGAATCAAAGAGCTGAATTGGCTGAGGCAAATGTCCAGAGAAAACAAAGGTCAATAAATCATTCACCTTAGCCGCCTTGTGTGTTTCTCTACAGCAATTACAGCAGAGCCAAAAATATCAGAGTGGGACTTCTGAGCCAGATCAGGCAATGCTTAATATAGAATTGATCAGCACGGTGCAAACAATCACCTTACGAGACAGAAGACTGCCAGAAATAACATTGGTTGAACATGCTGGAAAGTTGAACCAAGAGCTAACTTGTAAGTGTGGAAATCAAGACAGTTACCAAGGACCTTAAGAAATCTACTAGCCCCTTAACCTAAGCCTGAAGGTAGTCCCAAAGACATAATAATTATTTACATTTTGTTGCCCTATCATAAACATTGATTATGTTTGCCAAGGATGTGACCAGACTGTAATTACTCAAAATGTCATCTTATTTTCTAGGCAGTGTTATCATGAAAGTGAACCACACAGCTCAAAAACAATCTATTAAACAGAGAAACTTATAAATACATAGAAATAAACTATTCACAAATTTGACAAAAATTGAACATCATCGTGTCACATGCTACCTTGAATTTGTCGATAGCACTATCGCTTGAAAATTGCAATTTCAAACATCTCTCGAAGAAGTGTGTTTCAATATGTTACTGACAGCGGGACATATAGCCCACCCCAGCAGTGTATACTGGTGTTCCCCGTGGAACACGTGGAATCCCTGTCACACAAAGATACCTATACAATGTTGGATGGTTCTGTTAAAGTACCCAGACAAAGTATTGAAAGTTTTACATAGTGCTTCAAGAATGAAAACGTTCTAGCCTGATTTGGCATACCAGGCAGACTTCAAGCTGTCAGCTAACAGCTCGACAATAATCTTGGGGAACTACCCTCATCGGTATTGTGTCTGTAGAAAGTCAGTGCAGAGCTGTGCCATTAGCTATGAGGAGACCAGCAACTAGCAGGCTCTATACGGTGACAAATATGGTCTTGAACTTGTCTTTGTCTCCTCCCAAGCAAAGTTAGAAGCTAGCCTTTTGGGACAGACAGCTCAGGTGCCAATCAATTCCCCTCACAACCAATTGTGCATGCGTGCACGCATGTGTCATAGAGTCGTAAAGTAATACAGCATGGAGATAGACTCTTTGGTCCAACTCATTTATGCCAAGCAAGTTTTCCAAACTAAACCAGTCCCAATTGCCTGCATTTGGCCCATATCACTCTAAACCTTTCCAATTCATGTACCTGTTTTTTTTAAATGTTGTAAATGTACATGCATCTACCACTTTCTCTGGCAGCTCATTTCACATACGAACCACCCTGTGAGAGGGAAATGTTGCCCCTCAGGCCCCTTTTAAATCTTTCTCCTCTCACCTTTAAAATATACCCCCAGTTTTCAACTCCCCCATCCGAGGGAAAAGACCCTTGCTATTCATCTTATCTATCTCCTTCATGATTTTACAAACCTCCTATGCTCCAGCCTATCCTAATAACTCAAATCTTCCAGTCCCGGCAATGTCCTGGTAAGTCTTTCCTGAACCCACTCCAATTTTATAACATCCTTCCTATAGCACGGTGACCAGAACTGTACACAGTACTCCAGAAGAGGCCTCACCAACATCATGTACAACCTCAACTCCAATACTCAGTGGTCTGAACAATGAAGGCAAGTGTGCTAAATGTCTTCTTAACCATCTACCTATGATGCAACTTCCAAAAAATTATGTACCTGAACCCCTAAGTCTCTCTGTTCAACAATGATATTGTAACGTTAACTGAATAAGTCCCACACTTGTTAATTTTATCAAAATGCAATACCTCACATTTATTCCGAGTGTGTTTCTCTGAGAGTATGTGCGTTTGTGTGTTATGTATCTGCGTGTGTGTCTTTGAGTGTGTGTGTGTCTGTGCTTGACAGCCAACTATCAGCATTTGCCATTTTTAATCCTCTCAAATTGACGTCAAATTCACATTCTCAAAGATGCACAGGAATCCTAAAGTTGCAGTCTGTTACTCAGTGTTCCATCAGAAGCTGATGTGTGTCACCCAACTTCATGCCTCCAGACGAGCTGCAATCACTGAAATCAATGAGAAATTTGAAATTTTCCCTTTTCCTGAGGAAATCCTTCAAAGATATCCTTGGACTGAGATGAATGACTCCTGACAACTACATATCTTCCTTTGTGCTAGGTATGACTCCAAACTGCAGCGTGTTTTCTCCCTATTTGCATTCACTCCAGTTTAATTGGGGTTCTTGATGCCACACTCAGTCAAATGCTATCTTGATGTTCAAGGCTGTCACTCTCATCTCATCTCTGGAGTTTAGGCTGTTTTTTTTCCAGTTTTGGACGATGTCTATAATGAGGTCAGGAGCTGAATAGCCATGTAGAACACAAACTGAGCAATCCCTTTGCAAGTGCCGCTTGATAGGTCTATTGCTGACCCTTTCCATCACTTTGCTAATTCTGTTAGGGTACAAATTGAAGTCATCTTGTTGAAGGCAGCAGATACATTGGCATCCAAAATCCATATAGCTGTATTTATAGATTGCCAGGAATAATTCGAGAAACATGATTGAAGATTCATGGAGGTGTTCCCCTCCGCATGGCAGACTTTCCCATGAATAGCTATATCACCAATTTGTTAGTGATCAAGCTAGACTCTTCCACACTGTTGTGGACAGTATGCATGGTGCATCAGTTACTATCTGCTGAAAAGGTGCAGATGAATCCCAGAATTCCCTTTCTCAACTATCGTCCTTGGTGTTCAGCATCTATTCCCAGTTAGGCAGAGCTTGGAGACCTCCGCTGCCATGACTGTGCAGATATCCCATGTCCCCAGTGCCTACTTCTGCCTACTTGTGGGTTCTGAGTCATCAGGTGAAAATCTAACTCAGTGAAATGTTGAGGTATGTGCACTTGAATTGGTACATAGCTGTATATCCTTGAACAATGCCATTTTGGAAGGAATGAATTCAGCTGGGGAACTGTGCTCATGCATGTCCGGCAACACTTCCTGTTCACATTAATTCCTTGGAAGATAAACATAAGGATGTGAAATAGTCTCCATAACACCCACTGTGAGTGAGAATAATTGTGACATCTTCCACCTCGCCCTTTCTCCCTTTGACAAATGTGCTCTCTTGTTTTTCAAGGAGTCCCATAGAAACAGAAAATAGGAACAGAACTCAGCCATTTAGCTTCAATATGATCAGGGCTGTTCATCCAACTCAGTACCTGATCTCTCCTCATACACTTTTCTCCATCGATCCCTAAAAACGAGATCAAACTCCTTCTTGAAAACATTCAATGTTTTGGCCTCAACCACTTTCTGTGGCAAAGAATTCCACAGGCTCACCTGAGAGTGACTGATAGCTATAATTGATTTAACAAGGGTGACAGATACAGCAAATTGCATCCTGAGTGAGTTGTGGCACCAGATGGATAAATGGGAGAGAGTGCTGGATGGATGTTTGAAAGCTTAAACCACAGATGGAGATGAATCAGCGAATGTACTTATCATTCCTAACCTGGTTAGAACAGTAAGTTGCTCCAGCACTGCATCCAAGACTGGAACACAATGCACCTGCTGTTCACCTTCTCAGCCAAGTCCACCAATCTCATTGCTGGGTAAATATGTGTTTTCCTTGCAATTGCAGGTATGCCTTATTTCAGCTGTGAATGCTCTGCATGGATCCATCTTAAACACCCTCCCAACCCCTTAACATTTTATTTCTGCATGGTCCCTTTACATAGAATCGCAGGTTCACATCACCTTTACTGTGCAGTTTAGAATGCCACTTCTTGGATTCAAAATACATAGCTTCAATCAAGCTGAACATGGACAATTGGATGCATTTGCTTGACTTGCAGCTTTTGTCCATACAATTCAATCACCTGCCCAAAAGCCAACTTCACATAAATATCTAGGCCAAAGACTTCCCTTCCTACCATCATCCTTCAACTGTTTGCATCAGTGTCAGTTCTACCAAGACCATAATTTCCAATGCTTTGATCTGATTTAAACATCTCCATGTACATGTCCAAAGCTGCTGGTGGAGCTAGATACAAAAAATTGAATTCTATGAACAAAACTTTTGGTGTATGATTTTCACTTATTTCTAGCCCTTCCTGACGAACACCCATTATAGAAAATCTAATGCTTCCCTTTATACTTGCAAAGTTTGAGTTGATTTTCTCATATAGTTAGTTTCCATATGCTCTTTTCAATAATGATGTCGTTAAACTGCACTTAAATGAAGGCAATACAACTGATGCCTTCTCAATGAATCCACAATTGCAAGGGCCAGTACTTTAAACAACTGAAAGAATGGAAAGACATATAAAAAACAGATGTATACATAAATTCACTGCTCAAATTGTACAAACTATTTATTTCTGTTCTTCCCAGTTGTCTATTATATTTTGTAAATCCAATCATCACATTCAAAAACTGATCTATTGCAGTTTTCTCAATAATTCAACTTTGTTCTTGAAAGCTGCTAAGTTTCAAAGTATTCCATTAATGCACAATTCTAAACAGCTTAAAGAGAAACTCAAGTTGAAGACTACCAAGTGATTCAGATTTATCTCCTCCCAACACTACTGAAATACACCCTATGGCTCCTGTTCAAATATTACAGAACTTTTACAGAGCATTGGATGAGCAAGGATCAGTTGATTCCTAAATTAATGAGAATAAAAACAAGACCATCATCTGGACAGACAGAATGGTCAGTCATATTAGATGCAGACCACTTGTCTATGCTATGCAAGCAGAACACCTTTTCCTTATTCCCTTTTTTCCAAAATATAGAAGTAGAGTTAAACCTAAAACTGGAGGAAAAAGAGTAAAGGGCTCTACTTAAGTAGAAAAGTAAGCAGTAGATATATTCCATGATTGAAGTTGAAAAAGCCAAGGATAGGGCCTAAAGAGAAAGACGAGTGCCAGCAGACATGTCTAACCAGTGCAGACAGCAAGCAAGAAAACCAATACATTTTTGAACAAACACAACCGTATTAGCAGAACGCGAGTCAGAGGACACTGGGATCAAATTGGGGCAATGATCAGACAACACCTTTTAAGTATAGTGTCTGGTTCCAATTATTTAAGAACAAGAGTAACTTTTAAATTCTTTTTATCATACAGAGAAAAACCATAAGACTAGGTGTTGCACGGTGTCAATGCTTTGAGTAATATATCATGCACACTTTAGCCTGACTGAATCAGCCTGGGATATGAGCTTTGAGAGCCATATAAGATAAACGAATGAGTGGAAAATGTTCATCAGGCATATTGTTTTCAATCAAATTTTGAGTACTGAACCAAAGAATGAAAAGCTCAGAACTTTAAAAAGGAAATGGCGTGGAATGAGAGTTGAAAGCAGGTGAGAATCGTACTTGAAGATATTTCTGGATGAATAAAAGTAAACTGGAATAAATGCCCTTCCCCATACAAAATCCAATTAATTTGGCAGCACGTTAACGGTAATTTGGTAATAATTCACCATTTTATCAGAAATGTTTCCTAAGTTGTGAGTATTTCACATTTAGATCATGACATCAGGAGATTTTAAGCTGAAAGATTAAAACCAGAATGACTTCTCGAACAGGCTTAAATTGCAAGTAAAACCTGTCAATACATGATTGTATTGTATTGCTGTTTATCACAGTCCATCAGGTTTTAAGAATGATTATTTGGTTAATATGTTAGGCTGTGAAATAAAATATTACATTTACTGAGAAAATCCGATTTCCAAACTGTCCCCTGAATCTGAAAAATATATTTTCTGATTCTATTACACTTGTTTCAGACTATCTTTCAACAAGATGTTCCATCTGATTAAGTGTCAAGTTTTTGCAAATGATAAGACTTTGGGTGTAAACATTTGACGGTTGCATTTGGATCATGGGCCAAACTGAATAGCTGTATATAAATTTCAATAAAGCTTCAGCATTATCTCTAGCAATACTGCAGTAATGTCAATAATTAAATCTATTTGTTTTATGAATGTTACAGCTTTGTACAATCAGGCATTGACATGTCCAAAAGGGAAACAATAATTTCTTCCATTGAAATAATTATTTTCCAAACTAAAATTAGCACTAAATAACATACGTTTAAAATGACAATCCATTGAACAGAATACAAGTATAACTTTTTTTTTGTTTCAAATGAGCTTCCATGAAGAACACAGAGATAGAACAGGTAGAAGCCCCACTTTGCTCAGTCTAGTCCTTTCTAATCCATACTTCAGAACTTACCAGATGCATATTGAATGAAACCACAATGAATGGTTGCATTCTCAAATGGGGAAAGGGACAGTAAGTACTGTTTGCATTATCACAAGGTGGAAGAAATACTTTCCACACAGAACATATGTTGAGAAAAAGTAGTCTCGAGATGTACATGGTTGAATGGTTTTTATTAAATCTTGATCTCCTTAAGTTCTTCAGACTATTACATGATTGTAACACATCGAAGGGTTTAAGTTACAGTTGAAATCTCAAGACTACGGGCTAAGCGGTTTATAAATATCTCCTAAACCTAGCAACATGTTATAGCCTTGACCCAGACCACTACGAATATTTTAGTCAATGTGCTCCATCTTATTGCTCTGCTTTTTTTGTTGGAACTAAAATGGTGACAAATTTAGATGAAAAGATACAAATAACAACAGGAAGAAGAAATGGGAAAAAGAACTGGACATAACTTCAGCATAATATTGTGAATGTGTCAGGATCTCATCAAATTTTTGGGTTATAGCTATTTTATAACCCAAAGAATCATATGAAAATATCAGACATGCCTAGTTTTCAGTTTTAGCCAAAGCTTCAGCTCTGTTAAATAGTTTTATTTTTGTTGATATACCAGCAATGCTGAAGAGTTAAGCACAGCATGCAAGTATATCAATCTGTATGCATGAGCTAAATGGGACTCAAATTTGGCAATCAAATCTTGAGCAATTTATGAAAAATCACAATGATTGAATTCTTTATCAAATCTGATCAAAATTATATATTTTCAGAACTAACGTATGAAAGATGGACATTCTCTCTTTAAGCATTTCCCTTTCAATAACTTGTTTCTTAGTTCTGATTAAGTGAGCAATGAAACCCAGTGATTGCTTCCATTGCACATATAAATTTACTATCATCTATTACACCCAGCCCCCCAACCCAACTAGTTTTAACTCGGAAATTCTTTTATTCCAACCCTATTCTATCAGACCTTTCCTCTACCTTCTTATTTGTAATCGATTTGAATTTATCTCTGCCTCTATTTCTGGCTTAAGCCCTCTCCATTTGGACCTAATCAATATCAAATCCATTGGATGAAAAATAATACAGGGGAAATAAATTCATTCGGATTCAAAGAGGAAGAGTTTAGCCCATGGTGCAACAGATATGAATAGAATTTCTATAAGTGGAAAGGAGATTCATGCAGAATAAATGAAAATCTGAGGTATAGCAGAGGTTAACCTTACGAACTTGGTCAACTATTGTCCTGCCTTTGATGATCATTCCATTATCAGTCAACTCCCTATAAGAACAATCTACTTTATTCTCAGACAGAATGACAATGTCAAACAGCAGCAGCAAATACTGTAAATAAAATCTCGTTTCCATAGAAACGGGTAAAAATAGATTAAGTAGCTCATCTCTGACAAAGATGTATATTAGCAAATTAACACTATTCCTCTCCAAAACATTTACTCTATTATTCTTTTATAACCGCAAGTCATGAATAAGATTTGCTTTTCAACAAAATAATAAATCAAAATGCTGGTCTTTTGCAATAAAGGCTGTCAGTGATTTCCCGAATACTAATTAACCAGAACATGCTGTTTCAAACACAACAACATTGTTTGTGCCTCAGGATAGGACATAGATTTTCTTTTTAAAAAGAACTATACTGCTTAATAGCCATGTTGTTAACCATCACTGGCAAGTTCCCAATAACATTCCAACACACTGCCCAGAAAACTCCACATTCACACTGCGAGAGACAGATTTCCCATGTAAATATTGAGTATTAGCATACTCACAGCAGGATTGTCTTTGTCCACACTCTAGTTCCACTCTGTCTTACAGTCCTACAAATCAGAAGCACATCAGTGAGAAGGCTGCCTACGCATAAACATCCTCCTAAGAAAAAAAACCTTTGCTTATAGCAGTGTGAAAAAGAACACTTCTGTATGCTAAAATGTAATTACAGTCCATTACAGAGGGTACAATTACACATGTATCTAATTTACTACAATTATAATAACGTTTGCATGACAAATACATTTTCCAACCTCAGTTAAATGATAATAATGATTAGCTTGTGATGTGTCAAGAGACTGAATCCCAGACCATCTTCCCAATGAAAACATGCCCCCCCAAATCTCACAATCACTAAATTAAAAGGTAACGTCCCAGTAGTACTAAAATGATTGGCGACATTTTCATTTTCTTCCCAGTGTTTTGTGTCTATTCCAGGCATATGTTGTCATTAATGTGCTGCTGTCAGTTCATCTGTGCTGAACACCACTGTCATACAGATTCACTTTTGCAATGATTTTCAGGTAAATGCTGAAATCTTTGAGCTGTGGATTTTCTTTGAATTTCAGCAAATTTTGAAGCAATTTCCATTTTATTAAAAACTATCTAAAAGGAGCGTGTGAACCCAAAACAACTTCTTTGTATTAAAAATATCTTTGAGCAATCTGTCTCCTTAAATGAGGTATTCAAATAGTTTCTTGTAGCAATACTCAATTAATCTAAATATATTGAAGTGTAGCATGATCTGGAATGTGTTTTGGATGGAGTGCCAGAATAAGTCGAGGATAGAAAAGCCTGTTAAATATTGTCGGAGAAAAATGCTTCTTGATTAAAGAAGCAAAATTAAGGTAGAGTCTAAACCTAGTGAACCTGGATTAAAGATGCAAAGCAAGTCTTGAGGGTTGCACTATATCGTTAATTTTCAGGTCTATGGAACAGTTCTCCCTGGAAAATTGATCAGATAACTTTGAACTCAAGGCCAGTTTCAGATCTGAAGTGCAAAGTATAAATAGGCTATCCCACAAGATTTAGAGTCTATATCACAAAGGTTTTAATAACTGTAGCACACTTCTTCCAGAGTGCTGACCATTTATTGGATCAACTGATCACTCTGGAATCCAAACACAGCTTATCTAAACATTTTGAGAGTGTCCAGAACAGTTGACTTGCAGCCAGACAGAATGCCAAAAAGTCCTGTCTGCTGTAAAGTGATCAGCGATAAGTAAAGTATTCGTACACACTTAATTCACCTAATAGGAGTGAGTCTGATCCCAAGAACTGGAATGAGTTTGAATTATAAAGTGAAGTTACTAACTAGAGGGTTGGAATCAAACAGAGGAGCTACAATTAGGAAAGAAACAAAAGAATACAAGCTGCAATGGAATGGAGTGGGCCTGAATTTTAAAAGTAGCGAATCTCAATTGGAACAAATGTCAGCTTCAAATGGACTGATCGTGGATTAGAAAAGCAGAGGTGACTTTGTTTACTAAATAAAAGTGATGGGAGCTTTAAGTGTTTTAATTTTAATTGCTCGAACTGAGATCTTCTGCAAAGTTACTTCCATCTTTGTTAGCATTACATTTATTAAAAAAATCATAATGACAGCAGCAATGATTGGGACAGACAATAAATGCTCAACTAAAAATACATGTAAATTAAAGAACTCTTCCATAACTGATAATATAACACAGATTGATTTTATACTTTTTTGGAACTTGAGATTTATTATTCATGTACTATGCTTTAAGTCAACTGTGATCCGCATGATCATATACAGCAACAGGGATCTCTCATGTATGGCCGTGAGCCTCCTTCGACCAGGTTATTTCAAAACCCTGTGGAAACCTTCACTTGCTGTAGAATTTAAAGCAACTGGTGGAGGAGAAGGGGATTCTTGCTCTTTTGAGTTTTATTCATGTGCAATGCAACTTTTACAACTCTTGAATAAATGTGACACCACTGAATTCTGTGTTTTCTCTCCATTCATTATTGTTGCTTTTCCCTGGTATTTGCTTTTTGCTACTTTTTAAAAGACTTTTTTTTTCACCAGCCTTTCTCACTTATACGTGAAACCACTGTGAGGCATTTTGTTCCTTTAGTTTTCCTACCTACCTTTGCTGTGCATCCTCCACTTAGTATCTTAACTAAAAGCAAGACTTACATATTTGTAAGAGATAGAAAATTCAGATGTAGGCAGGACCTCTACAAAGTTTGATACAGTGCGCTAGAGAATTAACTTGCACTGAAAACAGGACCTCTTCAAACAAAAACAACTCATCCCACTTAAACACATGCCAGCATTATTTTATATGAATATAGTATAATATTAGGTGACGGACTGGTTCAACCCTGATGACCGCCATTCTCATTCAAATATGCTCCTAACAACAGTTATGACAAATTCTCACTGGCCATTCACCAACAAGCACTGTAGTACCACTGACGTGCCAGCAGAGAGCAGTGTCTTTCTTTTTCAAGTAATTGCAACCAAAGCTCCTCATGGGCACTAAAAACCACAGCTATGTGGCAATCAAATTCTAGATAGTGTATGCACTCTGCAAGGGTGTCAGTTTAACATCTGTCAGCAAAGACCGACAGAGGATTGCCATAAAACATTGTTAAGCACCGGCAATGTTTAGAAAATAATGCAACGCGTATCATTTCCTCTAAAATTATTCCTCTGCAATTACCTTCTTCTGAAACATTTCTGATATGAACCAGCTGCATGATCACAGGATAAAAATGCAATAAATAATAGCAAGCAATCTGTGGGATAATAAACCTCTGAAGTCTAATGTTCGTGTTTCTGATAAAGCAAGGCCTATACTGGCAAATCGAGTGTGATCATTATCCAGGCACAGAAAGAAAAATAAAACTGCATAATGCAGAAATTCTATTCAACAAGTGTTTTTGTACTTTTGGTGCATTATATCTCAATTATTGTGTAGACATTTTCATTTAAAAATGCTATTAAAAGTCCAGTGTTGTTTTGAATAGAGAGACAATATTAAGTGCAATTCTCAAATCAAGCAAGATTTGAAGTCCCTGTGTGTGTTGAGGATATGGAGGGGTGTGGGCTGTTTATGCGAAGAGGTCTGAGCAAGGTTCAGGTTGGAAGATAAGGAGTGAAAAATATCAAAAGGTCATTTGGGTCAGCACCAGAAAGAGCAGCCACATTGCTATAGCCCCTTGACTGCAGTACAGTAAACCAGACAGTTCACTAGTCTCAAAAAGATTCTGCTTATATAAAGGATGGACAGAGGGGCTAGGAATTGTGTGAGAAAGCAGCAGCAGCAGGGGAGAGAGACAAACAAAGAGCGAAGTTTGTTTAGGGGCGAAGGGAAGATTTCTTTTTCATCCGGAGGGTAGGTCTTTCATATTGATGAACTCCACTGGAATTCATTCACAGAGCACTGTGAACAATGCCGATATAAGATGAAATTGCAGAATCTGATGGGAGAACACAAACTGGCAGGATGGAGTGTTTTCATGGCATGGATGGAGTATGGGGAATGCTATGCAGCGTACATGAAATTATTATTGTGGGCTATGGATGGATTTTAAGTTTAAATACAGGACAGTGATACTTACTTTTCTATCTTCATTCTCAGAAGTATGAGATTAGTTCTCACAGAGATCTGGTCACATGTGAATGAGAATGAACATTATTTTTCTCTACCTTCATAATGTCAACAAAGACCTAGTGGACAAACTTGCAGCTTGCTTTGAGCTCCCAGTTTCTCCTTGACGTGGTGAATATGGCCCTCACTTCATAAAGCAACATAAACTATTAAAACCAAAACAGAAATTGCCGGAATAGTAAAGCAGGTCTGGTGACCAGAACAGTTCTGATGCAGGGTCACCGGACCCGAAATGTTAACTCCGATTTCCCTTCACAAATGCTGCCAGACCTGCTGAGCTTTTCCAGTAAATTCTGTTTTTCTTTCTGATTTACAGCATCTGTAGTTCTTTCAGTTTTTATAAATTATTAAAACACATTGTCTTCATTTTTTATTTATATCTTTTCATTTTTGTACCTATGGATTAACTCAATTTTGACAACACTTAGCTTTCTGAAAACTAAGTTTCACTGACGGGTCGTACAGGTTGTCACCTCTGGAGTTGTACAACCTAGATGCTTATATTATTGAACAAACATAAGGCACTCACACATCATCTTTCTAATCTGCTAGATTGGTGATGGTGGTAATACATTTCATAAAAACCGGTTATTTCTGGCATTAAAAGTGCATCATAGGGCATGGAATATCCCCCAGAGGCTGGGATTGACAATAATGAACCCAGAGTGTAAAACACAGAGTGTAACACAGAGTGAATCAAGCAAATGATCTGACTAATTGACCAAATATAAAAAAACGTTATTTCAACAAATGGCAGTGGCTGTAAAGGGTAATAAAAAGTTGAGACGTATAAATAAATCTATAGAATATAGGGACATTAAACCAAAACAGACTGAAGTCTCTATTTTCACAAGTCATTTTCTCAGCTAAATATAGTTAAAGTGTCACACATATCTCCTTGCCATGTTCCCTCTGCTGTATTTTGATGATGTGGGTTAGGTACAGTAACTCGGGTTCAAATAAAAGTCAATTCAACGGAATGAAAGTTTATTCTGTCAGCTGGTTGTAATCACTTGAGAAATCCCAAATCAACACAGGATGTGCATGTACATGTGAATGTAATACTATTTTCTGTTTGGTTCCAAATGCTAATCTTACTTGGGCAGGTTACGGGAGGTAGTCTGCTGATTTGGGGGCTGAGGCAACTTGGTGACTCAATGTCGCATGATCCTTATTCTGTATCTGTGCTTATGCCAATCTAGAAGCGTTTAACACTGATACAGGTAGCCTGAAATATGAAGGGCTCTATCCCTGAGAATTTCATGATCATGACAAGAAAAGGGTTCATTAGAATCAAGTGCCTTAATGCATTGCCTTTGACACTCGACTATCTATTTTAAAATCCCTGGTTGGTTATGGGAAACCATTCGTAATTAGCTGTAACTGTGAGGCCCCAGGTGGGTGGAATGGGAACTGGAAAACCAATAGATCAAAAGATAGCGATCCAGATAGTGCATACTTCTTGGGAGAATAATCAAGAGTAAATGGCATAACAAATCCACAGTACATAATAATGTGAGGATGTTTGATTATCCACTAACTTCTATTATCCTCCAAGGGGAATCTCCTTTATTAAGACAGATGCACTGTACATTTCATGATGAATGTGGTCATAAGATTTGCTGCGGTAATGCAGCACATTCCTCAAATCTCATCCACAATTTCCCAATTTGTGCAGAAAATAGGAAGAATACATGTTTAGTGTGGAAGGTAAAAGCCAGATGAAAGCGATCTGTTCAAGTTCTGAAAATGAAATAGTGAGCTAAAGGGACGGTACATTTTGCTCAGTTCCCAGCCTGTGTTTTAAAAGACTAATGAACTCAGAAAGGACAATACACCAATTCATGAATCTAACTTATTTGTGGCAATAACAAAATAGAGAGGGGAAACAGTAGAAAAGTTTGAAGTCTTTCTCACCAGAGAAATAGACTAGATATTCCACACTTTTTCATTATCTCTTATCTGTCACTGTGCTGTCATACTCTATTCACTCAGCTATTTTTCTCTAAAATAATACTGCAGTAAAGAACATTGCAGTATCGCTTCTTGCCTCAGTTAATAAGCAGAGTGCCATGTGATGACAATGATCCATGCTGCTGGGGTACTGATTTCCCAACTGATAGAGAACTTCTACAGGGTCAGCGACCATCAGAATGATCCATCAGAGTTGGAAGTCTGACTCATGGGCTTTTCCACAAGTAAGGAAGAAACATTCAGACGAAAAAAAATCTCAGGCTGTTATTTTATTCTGTTAAATTGTGAGTACTTTGAAGAAGCTGTATTAGTTACTGAGATTTTCCTTCCCATCAATGCAAAAAAAAAGGATAGCTTTGGACACGATGCATTCAAACTTTTCTTTTTCTACTTCTTGACAGGCTAACGTATTTCTGATGAGATGATGGTGTATCTCTTCCCCCACCCTCTCCAAATAGTGACCAATTTATTGCAATATTAAACCATTCAAACACATGCATAAATGCCGTACAGCGCAACTTGAGAGAATCTGAGCTCATGTCTATCATTTGTTAGCTGTACATTGTGTTACAGAAATGATTTCCATTGAATTCAAGTCACTACTTCCATAAAAATCATTTTAAATAATTCCCGAACCTTCATCCATTGAAATGTTTGCCCTGATAGATTAATCATCCCTTTTCAATATTAACATCACAGCGCAGGGCAGTGAAATAAGGGCAAATGGTGTAAAGTATGGGGCACTCTGAAGGTACAATGATGATGTTTTAACATTAAATGCTGTAAGTCAATATAGGATGGCATTTTGTCTTGATTAATTTTGATGAACTTTAAGACAAACCTATTAACATATTGTAACAGAATTTGTGAAACTATGCTTTTACTTAAAAAAAATCTTCAAACTGTTCATTGAGTATTCAGGAGAAAAAGACATGACAGGTGTTCACATTTTCAAGAAAACTGTTTTACCAGTGGCCATGACTATTACAGTGTGTTTCTGGCAATGCATTAATTTTGTGTCACCTTTTCAAAAATTGGTGCCAGAAAATTGCTATCAGACATCTAGAGATATTGAGGACACTGAAACCAATGTTTGGAGGATGCTGTAAAGTGGGCAAAATTTTGAGAAGTGGGCTCCTGAGATCTTTAAGAAGGAGGAATTATATCTGGATGTAATTGTTATGGTGCAGGAGATGAATAAAAACACAGTGGGAGGAAGCTCTGTGTTAATTTAATGATGCAGGAGTAATCTTGGGATGTGGAAATATTTGGGAAGTAGGTTTCCTGACCGAGATCCTTTGAAGCTGGAACAGTGGAGGTCTTACGAATGGGAATGATATGCTAGACTCTGGAAATACTAGAGGAGGATTGTTTCTTATAATTAGTGAGGATCTGTAGAGATGGTCTGTATGGGAAGCCAGCGACCGTAAAGTGAGTCATAGCAGAGAAGTAGTGGGATGAGAAAGCAGGATTAGTTGTACTATATAGAATTACTGTTAAAGGAGGGAGGGTGGAACTAGTACGAAGTAAGAAAAGAAGTGTCCAGAAAGACTCTAGGGAAGTGGAAAGCAAAAGATTTTTTGGCAGGGAGCCTGGAGTAGGATAAGAGTTGGAGGGACATATGCTGTTATTTTGGGGAATAAGCAGATAAGGGAGAACAAGAGCTCTATCCTCAGCAGTTTTACAAAAAATGTCTTACCATGCAGCATTGAGATGAAAAAAACCTTTTTAGATTTTCAAGGCCTTTGATGGACCTACAGTCTCACCATGAGTCATTGTTTAGAATGCCTTTTTTTGACATTTTGTTTCCATCCCTACAAAATGTCTACTCTAGATTCCAGGTCATGATTCTGCAACCAACTTTTTAAAAATCCTGGAAGAGTAGTCGCTGTATTTGGACCGTTCATTTCTGCCTTGCTATAGTTAACTCGTGATTATATTTCTCCCTTACCTCTTTTATTCTCTATCTCTTTCTTTCATTGCCAGGGCTTTTCTCATGTGGCAATGAAAGTTAAAATTGCATGTATTTATTGTGAGAAAATGTTAGCGGTCCTTTTAAGGACATTGATCCCCACATAATAACATTATACAAATTTACCACTCCTGGTAAAAGGTTATTAAGAGTAACAAATGAGATGCTGTAAGGAAATGGAAGACTTATTAATTTAATATTGTCTATCATTTTACAGTGGGAAAGAGGGAAAAATAAAACAGTACACATGGACCTAAAAATTAGTCAATGGAAGAATATAATGGACTTTAAAAGAAGGTAATGGAGAAAACCAGGGATCTTAATCAAAATCTGATGGTTTCCATTCCAGGTCTGAAAAGAAATAGGTAAGGAAATTGCAGATCTGTTAGTTATAATTTCCCATAAGAACATTTAAAAAGAGAACTGCTTTTAAAAAATAAGGCAGGAGCAAACCTAAAAAACCACAGGTGTGTTAGTTTAACATCAGTTTTGAGTAATACAAGAAAAAGCACATGAGCACGAGTGTTTCAATTCAATGGTTCTATTCTACTGACTCTAAACATTCTAGCTAAAAGTATTATTTTAATGTTACAAAATAATTAAACATGTTGAGAGCTCAATCCCTCGTTCTGAACAGTTCACCCAACTTTCTGTTTTTTGAAAGGGCTCTCCCTGCCTCCATTGTCTCTACCTAATAGACCCACCCCACGCATATGTACACCCACACAAATCTGAGGAAATCTTGGGCACAGAAAAAGTTCACTTACATTTCACACTGCACTGTTGTTGACAGCCACCATTGGAATCAGTGTCCAGTGCTGAACACAGAATGCCCCACAGGAAATGACTGGCAGAAGCTGAAATTCAGGGAGACAGGCCGATTTCCCCACAGCCCATCTACACAATCGCCAGTCATTTTTACAGTGGTAGGGTGTGCGTAGTGTGTGTCCCACTCTTGAGAGGTGGAATGGATGAGCACTTAGATAAGTATCAACTGAATAAAAGAGTCAGCATGGTATTGTGAAAGATGGTTGATGCCTGACTAATTCTAGTTGAATGTTTTGAGGAGGCCACTCATATAAAGGCCAAGTAAGCATCTGTGGATGTTTTTGAATTGGACCAGAAGGTATTGATGAAGAAGAGATTATTTGAAATAATAAAGGATCATGGAATGGGAAGTAATTTGTGGCATGAGTTGGTAATATATTGGGAAGCAGGACACTAGGGAAAAAAAATGAATAAAGCAAATAATCACTGACTGGTGTTATGTGACTTAGGAATGTCCCAAAGGAGCTGTTTTGTTGCTTCATCACCTCACCATGTATCAATAACTTGGAAGGAGAAACAGAGTTAGATATCCAAGTTTACAGATGCCACTAAATTAGGAGGCACAAGTTTTATGATAGAAACAGGAAACTACAAGGAAAAATTAAGTGGAGTTTGCAAAACTGTGGCAGATGGTGTTCAACATGGCACGGTGCAAGTTATCGATTTTGGATCCAGGAGCAGCAAAGTAGAAAATTTTCTTTCTAGTGAGAGATTAAGAACTGTGGAGGAGGAAAGCAATTTGGATGACTGTGTGCAAAATCATAAAAGATAGCACAAAAAGTAATCAGGAAGACTAACAGGATATTGTCCTTTAGCTGAAGCAAGTTTTACAGAGGAGGAAGGTATACTTCAGTTGCTCAGGGCTGTACTTTACAGCTATCTGAAATGTTGCACTCTGTTTTAGAGACTTCAATAAGGTTACATTAGCCTTGGTAGGCTTTATATAAATAATATTGGACTTAATAAGGCAAATTCTTTACTCAGCTTGAGTGAGCTTTATTTTTATTTCCTTTGAGTTAGTATGTTGAAGGGAGATCCAACTGAGGCATTTTACATGGTGGTGGGATTTGAGAAGGTAGATATGGAGAAAATATTTCTTCTGCAGAGAAATTCAAAATGGAGGCACAATGTAAAAAGCGCAGCTGATTTAGTTCAGAGTGAAATCAGGATGTATTTTTGCACACAAAGGGTAAGGGAGATCTGGAATTGTCTCTGCAAAAGGCTGCAGCATTTGAAAATTTCAAGACATTGACAGATTTTGTCAGACAAATGTATCACAGATATGAATCAAAGGCAGATAAATGGAGGTAATGTATAGATCAGGCACGTAAATGAATGGTGGAATAGGATTGAAGAATTTAATGGACAATTTACATTGTGCTGCAGTTAAGGTTAAGGGAACTGCATACAGCATTCTTTTAATAAGCAGAATAATAAATCAGAACTTTTCTCGGTGTGATGGATCAAGCTTTAGAAGTTTTGATTTGTTTTTCAATTCATAACTATGACAGGATATCCTGAAGATATTTTGTTAAAAAATTAATTATTCAAGCTTCAAATATTAAAATTCACAAAAAATAACATAGTACATCATTGTTAACTATCAATGTCAAAAATTACTATCTTTATCTGTGCTGTACTTCAATATAATATTGAGTGGAAAAATCAGGACTACCACGAAGGGCCTGAATTTGTGCACAATGAGTTCACCTGAATGTTCTTTCCTGGCATTTACACGTTTCCATTAAAATGGAGCACTCCACAACTGGGTTAGCCAAATGTAGGAAGTTTGTCTCTGTTAAATTGTTTTGGAACTCTTGAGAAACATTATAGGATTATTACTGTGGGATATTGTGATTTCCTGATTCTTTTTTGTCCCCCATTACCACTAATGGAATCATCTTAGCAATTGTAATATTACAAATATCACAAATTGGCTCAGATATTCCATGGTTCACCATCAGTGTTTATTTCCACGAACAGGCCACATTCTACCAATGAGGAGTCCATTTGTGCTGCCCACTAACTGGTTAAACACAGTGTGATCCACGGACCTTAACATAGATGCCCTTTTGAGTTTGTTAGTTACAATGGGAGGATACGTCTCACTGTAGTCCCCGACGGAATAATAGAACCATGTTCATTTGGGAAACTGACACTGATTTGTGTGCACAATCATATCCCTGCCCTCATCAGTTAGGGAGGATGCATGGGATGATACATTCATTCTTTCAAAGGTAGAATTTCTACTTAATCACAGCCTATTTCATTTAAAAAACTCACCAACACTTGGATTTTTAACGTTGCAGCAACTACAGGAATGGAGAAGAGATGTGGGAAGGTGAATGCCCAAGTCTCTCACTTACCAGGACATTCTCCTACAGAATCAGAGAGGCTGCAATGAGGGGAGCTCTCTCAAAGATTGGAGGAAAAGCAATAACTTCTCCAACCAGAGATAACAATGTGTAGAGCTGGATGAACACAGCTGGCCAAGCAGCATCAGAGGAGCAGGAAAGCTGACGTTTCAGGCCCAGACCCTTCTTCAGAAAATGAAGAAGGGTCTAGGCCCAAAATGTCAGCTTTCCTGCTCCTCTGATGCTGCTTGGCCTGCTATGTTCATCCAGCTCTACACATTTTTATCTCAGATTCCCCAGCATCTGCAGTTCCTACTATCTCTGAAACAACTTCTCCAACCAAGCAGGAATAAATGGAAGTGACCAAGGAAGTCAGCAGAAATATGGGTCCTCCAACCTGGAGACAGAACGCCAAGATGATGCAGAATCTCAGGAGGGCAAGACAGCTGCATACTGCAAGACATTCAAGTGCCAAGCCCCACACTCTGACTTTGCCAGCATTCTCCTTCACTCCTCATGCCAACCCATCTGGCAACTCCATTTATTTTTCCCTCCATTTCTCTGGCACCTAACATCCCTACTTAAGCAGTCAACACTCTCATTCAATCTCAGCGGACGGTTGTCTGGCACCCAGACCTCACAGCCATTCTGCCCTTCCCACCTGTTCCCACAAACTATTGCAAATACTTACAACCTCAGTCTTCTCTGCTTGTAGAAGGGAGCATGTGACCATTGAAAGGCAGGGCCCAAGTTGGTGTGTCCTTCCAGGGGCAATGGGTATTCCACTGGGAAAGAGGTCTTGTTGAAGGAGGCTTGAAATGTGATCGGTATCTGCTGTGAAAGCCTGAACCCCCTGAAGCACTGGGGGGGGGACACATGTCGTGAGAGCTGATCCTAGGCTTGAAGAGGAGTTTTGAGAGTCTCGACTCCTCATAGATGAATCTGTGGGGCCCATCCATCCCATCGGCGCTGTAGTGGAACTGGCAGTTGAGGAGAAGCTGCTGCTGTCAATCCAGGTGGCAGTGGTGTGGCTTCTGCTCTTGCCCCTCCTCAGAGATAGAAGATGAGCTCCATAAATTGCTCTCACGCGGTGGCAAAGACTGAGTGCAGCTCAGGGTTATTGAAGCCCATGTAACGGGCGGTCCAAGAGATTGGCACTCACCTGTCAAGCTGCGATAGCACTCTGAGTGAACTGTTTTGAACAGCAGCATCACAATGGTCATGGCTGGAGCTCTTCAGTGTAACTGACAAGGTGGGAGGAGCTGTAGTCAGTTTCATTGAAGAATCTCTTCCGGCTGAGCACTCGTCACAGTGACCCGACTGCGGTGTGGACATAGTGTGCAATCCATGCACTGTTGGGTAAGCAAGAATGATTGATCTAAGAAGCCATTCACTGCTCTTTGAATAATATTAATTGCTTTCCATCAAAGCCCAATGCAGGAGTCCCTTGCTGGCTTCGCAAACTTTTCAGACATAAGCTGGAAGAGTTTGGATTCTATTAAAATCCCAAACAAGTGTAATTCTTCATGAATTACCATCCCCACAAGCTTGGTATTCTCACTCTTTTATGGAAGGCAGATGGAAAAGCATTTTTCTAAGAGGAGGCTTCATTCTAAAAATATGATCACACACCCCTCCCCAACTCTGTGGTCTCCAAAACAGTCCAAACGCATATCTTCAAAGAAATGACATTTCCCTGAATTGAGTTTGCTGCATTGGTGGGCATTGTGTAGATGATCCATCTTCTGTTGAACAAAATAGCCAAAATCCCATTATATCAGATCTGGGGTCATACATGGATGAATTGCATTTCCCCACAGCCACTGTAATCACCAAATGTAAACAAATAAGTTGATATGATGATCTCGCTGTTGTTCCCAACCCAGCAATAATCCAATCAAAATTTTGAGTGGCTGCCTCTTGCTGGGAACTAATCGTTTCTTAATGGGAGCCGAACCAATATATAAACAACAGAGCACAAATTAAGTCCCTTCCAGCTCATATATCGAAATTATTTCCATTTCAAAACTGCACACATGCAATGTTGTCTCTGATGAATGAACTTCCACCAAATTTAGCTGTTTCTTGGAAAATAGGAACTCAGTCTCATGGAAAATCAAAACTACAATCCCTTAAAAATGTCACATTTGCTTGTTTTAATCCAAGTGTGAGTTATGTATACGACAAAGACACAAGAGAGAAAGATGCTTAAATTAACATTTGAAAAATGCAGAGATTTGCTGTGTCCAAGTTGGCAAACAATAGAACCGCAGTAAAATTACAGGCCATTCAGCCTATCATGTTGTACCAGCTGAGTAAACTAGTTGCTTTTTGTAATCACATCTGGTCCATAGCCTTCAAGGTTACGTGCTTCAGGGGCAGATCCAGGTTCGTTCTCAGTAAGTTGAGGGTTTCCAACACAACCAAACTAGGCAGCAAATTCCAGATATCCACCACCCTGTGGGTGGAAAATTTTCCCCTCATATCTCCACTAACCCTTCTGTCAGTCGTTTTAAATCTGGGCCCCTTAAAATTTACCTCTTCACCAAGGGAAAAAGATCTTCCCTGTCCACTCTATCCAAGTCCCTCATTATTTTGTAAACCTTGACTATGTCACCCCCCAACCTCCTCTGTTGAAAGGAAATCAACCACTAGCCTCTTTCCTCACAGATACAGTTTTCAAACATTGGCACCATTCTTGTAAAGCTCCTTTGTCCTCTCACTGCAGCAATGATGTCCTTCCTGTACTGGAGTGACCAGGACTATTCACAAAACTCCAGCTGCGTCCTTTTCAGGTGTCTTACAAAATTCCAGCATTACATCCTTGCTCTTGTATTTCGCCCAAGGAAGGAAAGCATCGCACACACCTTCTTTACCAGTTTATCGACCCGTCCTGTTACCTTCAGGGACCTCTGGACATGCACTCCAAGGTCTCTCACTTTCTCTACCTCTGTTAATACCCTCCTGTTTATTACACGTCCCTTGCTTTGTTCTCCCTTCCCAAATGCTTAACCTGTCACTTCTCCAGATTGAATTCAATTTGCCATTTTTCTACCCATTCAACCAAAACATTGATGTCTTCCTGCAGCCAAAAAGCATCCTCTTCGTTATCAGCGACACAGCCAAGCTTAATGCCAAGTTTCCCAATCATGCCTCCCACATTTACATCTAATTCAATAACATATACCACAAACATCAAGGGAACAAAACTGAGTTCCATGGAACACAACTGGAAACCTCTTTCCATTTGCAACAATACCATGGACCATTAACCTCACTTCTTATCAATGAGCCAATTTTGCATCTGACATTCCACTGTACCCATGGGCATTAGTTTTGCTGACCAGTTTGCCAAGAGGGGCCTTGTCAAATGCCTTACTAAAATTCATACCAACTATACCAACTGCACTACCTTCATCAATCCTCCTTGTTACTTCAGAAAGCTCATTCAAGTTAGTAATGCATGATCTTTCCTTAATGAAAGCCAATCTGACTTTAAGGCTTCCCTTTAATGCACAATATTCCATACCACCACAAGGCCTAAAGTTATCTTTTTATGACTTAGTGCTATGTAACGAGCCAGACTTTATAAAAGACCTTAAAGTAAGGGAACACTTAGGAGGCAGCAATCATAATATGGTAGAGTTCAGTCTGTGGTATGAAAGCGAGAAGGCAAAATCGGATGTAATGGTGTTACAGTTAAATAAAGGTAATTACAGGGGCATGAGAGAGGAACTGACGAAAATCGACTGGAAGCAGAGCCTCGCGGGGAAGACAGTAGAGCAACAATGGCAGGAGTTTCTGGGTGTAATTGAGGACACAATACAGAGGTTCATCCCAAAGAAAAGATAGATTATCCGGGGGAGGATTAGACAGGCATGGCTGACAAACGAAGTCAGGAAATGTGTCAAAGAAAAAGAGACAGCCTATATAGTGGCCAAGAGCACTGGGAAATCAGAAGATTGGGAAGGGTACAAGAACAAACAGAGGATAACAAAGAGAGAAATAAGGAAGGAGAGGATCAAATACGAAGGTAGGCTAGCCAGTAATATTAGAAATGATAGTAAAAGTTTCTTTCAATACATAAGAAACAAACGAGAGGCAAACGTAGACATTGGGTTGCTCCAAACTGATGCTGGAAGGCTAGTGATGGGTGATAAGGAAATAGCTGAAGAACTTAATAAGTATTTTGCATCAGTCTTCACAGTGGAAGACATGAGTAATATCCCAACAATTAAGGAGAGTCAGGAGGCAGAGTTGAGTATGGTAGGCATTACAAAAGAGAAAGTGCTAGAAAAGCTAAAAGGTCGAAAAATTGATAAATCTCCTGGCCCCGATGGGCTATATCCTAGAGTTCTGAGGGAGGTAGCTGAGGAAATAGCTGAGGCGTTGGTTGTGATCTTTCAAAAGTCACTGGAGTCAGGGGAAGTCCCAGATGATTGGAAAATCGCTGTTGTAACCCCCTTGTTTGAGAAAGGATCAAGACAAAAGATGGAAAATTATAGGCCGATTAGCCTAACGTCGGGTGTTGGTAAAATTCTAGAATCTATCATTCAGGATGAGATTTCTAAATTCTTGGAAGTGCAGGGTCGGATTAGGACAAGTCAGCATGGATTTAGTAAGGGGACGTCATGTTTGACAAACCTGTTAGAATTCTTTGAAGAGGTAACAAGTAGATTAGACCAGGGAAACCCATTGGATGTTATCTATCTAGACTTCCAAAAGGCCTTTGATAAGGTGCCTCACGGGAGGTTGCTGAGTAAGGTGAGGGCCCATGGTGTTCGAGGTGAGTTACTGGCATGGATTGAGAATTGGCTGTCTGACAGAAGGCAGAGAGTTGGGATAAAAGGCTCTTTTTCAGAATGGCAACCGGTGACAAGTGGTGTCCCACAGGGTTCAGTGTTGGGGCCACAGCTGTTCACTTTATATATTAATGATCTGGATGAAGGGACTGGGGGCATTCTGGTGAAGTTTGCCGATGATACGAAGTTGGGTGGACAGGCAGGTAGTACAGAGGAGGTGGGGAGGCTGCAGAATGATTTAGACAGTTTAGGAGAGTGGTCCAGGAAATGGCTGATGAAATTCAACGTGAGCAAATAGGAGGTTTTGCACCTTGGAAAAAAGAATTCAGGCATGGACTATTTTCTGAACGGTGATAAAATTCATAAAGCTGAAGTACAAAAGGATCTGGGAGTGCTAGTATAGGATTCTCTAAAGGTTAACTTGCAGGTTGAGTTCGTGATTAAGAAAGCGAATGGAATGTTGTCATTTATCTCAAGACGGTTGGAATATAAAAGCAGCGATGTGCTTCTGAGACTTTATAAAGCTCTAGTTAGGCCCCATTTAGAATACTGTGTCCAATTTTGGGCCCCGCACCTCAGGAAGGACATACTGGCACTGGAGCGTGTCCAGCGGAGATCCACACGGATGATCCCTGGAATGGTAGGCCTAACATACGATGAACAGCTGAGGATCCTGGGATTGTATTCATTAGAGTTTAGAAGGTTGAGGGGAGATCTAATAGAAACTTACAAGATAATGCATGGCTTAGAAAGGGTGGACGCTGGGAAGCTGTTTCCGTTAGGTGGGGATACTAGGACCCGTGGGCACAGCCTTAAAATTAGAGGGGGTCAATTTAGAACAGAAACGAGGAGACATTTCATCAGCCAGAGAGTGGTGGGCCTGTGGAATTCATTGCCACGGAGCGCAGTGGAGGCCGGGACGTTGAATGTCTTCAAGGCAGAGATTGATAAATTCTTGATCTCGCAAGGAATCAAGGGCTACGGGGAGAGTGCGGGTAAGTGGAGTTGAAATACCCATCAGCCATGATTAAATGGCAGAGTGGACTCGATGGGCCGAATGGCCTTACTTCCACTCCTATGTCTTATGGTCTTATGGTCTTATGGACATTGAATTTAATTGTGGATTAATGCTTCTTCAAGAAAGAATTACATCATAGTTTTCTATGTATAGCTAACTGGGAGGTGGAAACTTAAAAAAAATCAAAAATATGGTAATATTTGAGGCTTGAATTTATAAAAATTTCAGGGAAGTGAAAAGTTCTGTTCTTACACTATACGAGAGAAAGAGGATAGTTTAGTTCACTGGTGAATAAAACCTTCATCAGCCAAACTGCCTTCAACTCACAATGATAGTGCTCCATTACGATTCAATCATCTTATACTTTGGGACTATTATTTCCTCCAGGTTTTATTACTGCCAGTAATTTTTTTTTGCTATTGGAGATTGAATGCTCAATGCACAGACAAATATCGACACAAATGGTGAAGGGCAGATACCACGATATAACAAACCAGGGGAGGACAGTCATCTACATTAGATAAACAAAAATTAATTTCTTCCTGCCCATGGAAAGGATATATTTTAAACAAGATCTTCTACATGCCAAGTTAATCAAGACGTATTCATTACTATGGCTCTGATTTAAGGGCTTCTCCACTCATACTTGGGTTTGCTTATGTCAGTGGTTGTGCATTCGTTGAGGTGAAACAGTGTGTTGTGAAGCTGGAAAGGCTCATTTCAGTCCTCACTGACTATATTTTGATTGGATACTTGTGTTATTGCATCATTTCTTGGCACATGATGCAAGTGTAGCTTTTTAAAAATGCAGGTTTTCTTTTCTTTCATGGCAACTATTTTTATATCATTCCTCCATTATCAAATAAATCTGCAACATTACCTATTATAATTTGCAACACATTCTTATGAAGCATTAAGATTTTTACACTAAATTCACTCTAAATGTGAATAATGTTACAATCCTTCCAGGTACTAATGCCAGTTTGTACAAATAATCATTATTTACAGTAAGAACTTGAAGACATGATGCTAAAATCATGGCAGTATGAACAGCATGGTGAACTTTTTTCCAAATAACCTTAAATACTGAAAATCCATTGACTTCTGGATCGTTCTGGATGTTGCTTTCTGAGTCCCAGGACATTATATTTTACCAATATACATGGATGCATTCAGAAAACAATGTGGTATTGAAATGTGAGATAACAAGGTGTGGGGCTGGATGAACACAGCAGGCCAAGCAGCATCATAGGAGCAGGAAAGCTTGACGTTTCGGGCCTAGACCCTTCATCAGAAATGTAACTATGTATAACATATAATAGCTTTATAGAGAGGAGAAAATTAACAGTAAAGATGGTATTTTCAAATGGTGGACATCGCCAAAAAAATTGAAACCTGTAAATGAAAGGGGGGAGGAGACACTGAAAATACAGGAAGAATAAATACAAATATCAGTGAAGAAAATGACGAGCCAGATTTATAATTCATTGGTGATCTGAGAATCCTGAACTAGCGTTCAGTGGCATACCCATGGAAGTGCACCTGTGAACTTATAAAAAGTGAACACTTTGGCCCAAGTATTTCGGCCTCCAAATCATTCAAGATTGAACTCAATGACTGAGACGCAAACTTGGACTCTGTGGAAGTCCTGAAATGCTGACCTATGTAAGCATTGCCTGGAAAGCTTCAATTTCTGATGGCCAATCCCTTCACTCGCCATGTCACCCTACAAATATCTCAATTCTGATCTGGGTATGAGAGAATTTGTATATTTCTGATGCACTGGCATAGTTAGTTAGCCAGGCACTGGAAGATACAGATTAAAACTTCATCACAAAACTGAATAGCTACACAACTGACCACTCAATCACTCACACTGACCCTGTTAATACCCACTGACCTGAGCTGATCACCTTACCCAACTACTTCACAACCACATCCCCAACTCATCTGACCCCGATGACCCAACCCAGTAGCAACCTTACGCACCTGCTGCTTCACTCGTCTATTCCTTTACCACTCGTGTCAATCATCCTACCCATTCAAGTCACCCACACACACACACCCAAACTACCAACTCAAACATTCATCAATTCATCCACTTTTTAGCAATCAAACTGGACTTTCAAACTCACCATAGGCAGCCTGTCCTGTTAAAAGGCAGTATGTACTGCCTTCCCCCACTGACTTTACACCATTTTAGTGGATATCCCCAATGAACACCTTGTTCCACATTTCTAGGAAGGCAGGGGAATTTTCAAGCAGAGCAGAAATCCAAACATGATTGCTGATCCTTGGAAGATCTGAGCCTCTATTTTCTTTCATACAACTCGAACAATCTTCATCAATACAAGATGGAATCAAAAGGGAGTCATTTGACCTCCCTCCTTGTCTCCAATTATACATGAAACTGTCCCAGGCAGGAAGTCGCCTATTTGTCTGATCTAAACAATGAAACAAAAACAACATTTTTGAGACCTTCCATTGAGAATATGTTAAGAGAGCAGCAGATCACTCCTGGAAAGTTTACAACTATTATTGAATCAATGATTATGAAAACTGATGCACAACAATTTCTTAGATCTGAGAGCTGCAGGTGGAATTCCACAGAATTGATGTAAAGGGAAAAAAATTATTATATTTCAAAGAAAATGCAAATTGTCAAGATTCAAACCCCATTTTGTGTTAATGCTGATGTCATCAGAGAGCACTTGTGGAAACGTTAGCTAAATCTTCCCAGGTGCTTAATTACATGGAATAATTGGTGAGATGTTGGACAAGATCCTTCTCGATGTCAAGACCAAAAGATGTATTTTCCAAGCAAGTCCCAGTTGCTGAGACAAGATTCTCACTAGTGAGCAACCAGAGGCTTATTCACATGGGTTCACTATCACCCTCATTACCTAACATTACCTCATTAAAATAGAGACTAGCCGACAGATAGAAACTAGTTGTCAAAAATTCCTGATGTGAAAGTTTGGGTGGCAACCTAGCAACACGAGGTCACTCCCTTCTCCTTTGGACCTCAATCTTGAACACTGGACACCTGCAACTCATAGGCAACTGGTGCATGTGTCTCATGCCCAAAGTCCTTGACATTCAACATGTATCAGTGTCAATAGGGCATACCACCATGCCACTTACATAGGAGCACGCCAGCACCATTCATTGCAATGCTGCTGCAAGGACCCTTGGGGTTGGCTCATGGACTGGACCAGGCTGCGGTTCAGGGCTGCTTGCTCACTCTCCCAGTGCTCAGTCACCTTATATCTGTCTGGATTCTGTCAGCATCCCACATTGCCTTGTTATTTCGCATTTTGCCCCAACAGCCAGAGCTTCAAGTCTACTTCTGCCTTGCTTTGCTGTTAAGCACAGAAAGAAAGCCAGGAGGTTTGTCACTGGTGTCAGCAGGCATCAATAAAGGGGTGGATAGTTTGCCATGTGGCATTGTCCTATCTCAATGTCACAGCTACATTATGTGCGAACAGTGTGTGTGTCAAACATGGTGGCTGAGAGCAAATGAGCGAAGACGTTGGATGTAACAGCAAGTGTGGTGGAGCATGAGCATTGGGAAAAGATGAGTGCAATAGCAGAGATACAGTGAGTGCATGATAGCAGGTGGTATTTATCCCAGAAGAGCAGAGAGATCATTGACATTCCTGCAGCATTGTTGCCAATTCCTCTAGACAGCTGAGACCACGCTGACCCAGGTGGCAACCACAGGCCAGGACAGCAGTGTCTGATGTCATAGTCTCCCATGTCAGTTCTTTGAAAGAGGACAACCTCCCTCAGCATTATCCCATCTTCCAGCACTCATCCACAAAATAGGCCACCAATTGTCTGCCATATCTGTGGTAAATCTCACAAACCGCACAGGATCAGCTCCAGGCTACCAGCTCTTGACTGGGTGCACAATGGCCTTTTAAAAAATGCCCAGGTCACCAAGAATCCTGGGATTTTTAGTCAGTGGTGAGTACTTTAGGTGACAGCGAGTGGGGGAATCAGGCTGGTCCTGGACAAGGGGTAATCCAGAGGCGTGTGGTGGCTGAATAATGAACAGATTTTGGGATTACTGGCATGAGAAAACTTGCTGAGTTTTGCAGAAAGTAAACCTTAATGAAACGCAATGAAAATGACACTTAGTCCAAATATGGAAAGATTCAACCCATTGATACTAAAGTCACCTAACAGTTAGTCTGGGAGGCAAGGAGAGCACAATAAGATCTAAAAACCAAAAGATATTTTCAAAAAGAAAACTCAGGATTATCTGTGGAGAGTGAGTTAATATTTCAAGTCCAATATGATCCTTTTGGCCCCAGTGTTGCCTGGTCTGCTGTGTTCCTCCAGCTCCACACTGTGTAAGAATTTCCAGCAGTTTCAGTTTTCTCTTCAGATTCCAGGATCCACGTATTTTGCTCATTGGCAAAAAGGAAGCAGAAAGGAGAATAGAGGATAGAGGGGTGCGGCTATTCTTTTACCCACAGAACTAAGCCAGATCTTTACTAAAGCGGCTCGACTGCACCTTCAACTAGAGCTAAATGTGAAATCTACATTTTCCATGTCTATTCATTGCCAAAACTTCCAACATCTATGTTCTTCAGTAAACCAAAAGGAAAACTACGGGACTGCAAGATTCTATCTCATAAAATAAGCATAATAGAACTCTTTGTACCTTTTCCTTAAAAATCCAGTGCACGCTGCCTCTTCTATGAGTGGGTCCTGTGTGCATGCATGTGTGGCTGCTGCATTTACCTGCCAACCTGAGCACAGCCGAGAGCCCTGAAGCCTTCTTCTTCAGCTCTGATGTACCAACTCCCCTGCTAAATGGCCAACTCCTACTCTTATTTTTTATCCTTCTACATGTCACTGTGGTCAGTTGAGTTGTGGCAAAGTTGAGGAACCATCTCAACATTTCTTCCCCAGGCTGCTGATTTGCACTCCCTCTGGTTCCTCGGATCATAAAGAAAGATCAAGCAGTTCCCCAGTTATGGAGCTATTGGACACCCGATTCACACACTCAAGGATCATAAATGTGGGAAGTAGTAATTTCTAGTTGGATGATTCACACATTCATGAAATAAAACAATGATTTTAATATGTTATACAGTGTGAGTAATGATCTTTGTAAAGTCTTAACAAGAGCCCAAGGAATCATCTGGTGTTGTTCAATATCACAATGGCTATATCAGGCACTGTTCATACCCTCTGATACAGTGAAAGTGCTCCAGGCAGTGATTTTGTTCAGAAAGTGTGGGTCTGTTTCCTACAAGTGGGAGGATCTAGGTTCAAGATTCACAGCAACACCGCAAACAGGAATCAACGGCTGATGCACCAGAGCGGCGCTGACAGTGCCGTTTTGCGAAAGTTGCTGCCTTTTGCTTGAAATGCTGAAATAAAACCCTGTTTGTTCTCTAAGGTGAATGCTAACAATCCCATACCATTGTTTTGCTGATGAACCGTCAAAGTTATCCATTAACATCATGAAACAAAATTCTCTGATCATTATGCAATTGCTGTTTGTGGGAGTTTGCTGCGTAAAAAAAACCTGGCTGCCTCTATATTACAACTTCAACAGTTTTTCATTGGCTATAAAGAAATTTGAGACATCCAATGGTTGTGGAAGGTACTATACAAATGCAATCTTTTATTGTTTTTGGGAATATGAAAGCCTCAGAGCAGTGTTAGTGATACATCAGAAAACAGACAAAATGATTTATTAAATGACACTGGAAAAGAATTAGAAAATTTTAAGTCTAAGTCATTGACTTCACTGTGTAAATAAATGAATTCATCACAAAATTACATTCACACTGTAATCAGTATCTGGTGTTATTCATATGATTAATCTCTTCTAAATGGCTCTTTATACTGGGTCCACAGGAATTGATTTTACTGGCACACAATCCTGTGAAAAGACGATTATAATACACTAAATACAAATACAAATTGCAGACAGGTGTAGCTGTGTTAAAGCCTCGAACCCAAAAAGATTACTTGGTTAAGCCAGATTCTTTTAATAGTTGGACAGCAGAAGTAACATTAGAGATCAGCAAGTAAGATTACAGTGGTTGTTCAAATCTTACCTTAAATTAGGACATATTTTGTGGTTCACTACAATTTTCTAATTTCACTTTACAACGTATTTCTAAATTTGCCCTTTTTTATTCATCCAACAAGCTCTTCTGCAGCAGTTGAAAAGAGAAACAATTTCTACTGGTGGAAGGACCTGAAGCTAGGGGAAGACAGCTGCAAAAGAGGTAGAGGGGAATGGAGAAGATATTTTTCAATATATTTTGGTCTGGAGTGCACTGCCTGAAGCAATGAT
Source organism: Ginglymostoma cirratum (assembly GCA_024137785.1). NCBI lineage: Eukaryota > Metazoa > Chordata > Chondrichthyes > Orectolobiformes > Ginglymostomatidae > Ginglymostoma > Ginglymostoma cirratum. The sequence goes on along the minus strand of JAHRHZ010000079.1, from coordinate 11,537,596 downwards.
TAGTAGAAGCAGAATCAATTGCAACTTTCAAGAGGGATTTAGTAACATTGTTAAAATGAAAAAAATAAAACTGAGGGACATGGAAATTAGCAGGGAAGCAGAATTAATTGGATGGATCCCTCAAAGAGCCAGCACAGGTACTAAGGGCTGAATACCCTCCATAAAACCTGAACATTTCTCTACCACGTAGAATGAAACGATTCATATAATGCATTTCTCCTGTGGTGTTTTAAAAAGAAAGGGTTCCATTTGTGTCAACATACTGGAATTTGTATCCCAGAGGAATGATGCGTTGTATAAAAGCTGTATGCTCTAATCTCCTGAGGCAGATGAAAATGTAACAGTCCTGGGGACAACATTGGAAGGGAATAAGAGCAATGTATTCTTTCATTGATTATTACATTAGACAATATGTTTTTACAGTGATTGCTTGAATCTGTCTCTCACCATAAACATAAAACTTATAACATTTCCTATGTTTTAGAAATTTAAAGGCATATATAACTACTTATACAGTAAAACATTAAGATCCTAATTCAAAACAAGCAACTTCACAAATTAGAAGTTGAAACATTTTAGCACTAATCGGGGTTGTAGCAATATGAAATTGCACTCCTTTGGTTCAGACCTAATTTCTCAGCAAAAACAAGGCCAGCCTTTCATTATTAATCATACCTGCCATTCTCTTCTGAACTTTTTATTAATTCTTCAGATGCAAGTGTCATTGGCAAGGTCAACATTTATTGCCCATCCCTAAATATATTTCAGAGAATGGTGATGAACCACCTTCTTTAACCATTGCAGTCCATGCAATCAGGTACAACCAGAGTACTGTTTGGAAAGGAACTCATGTCTTACTAACTTGAATGAGTTTTTTAAGATGTGACAAAGATTATTGATGATGGCAGCTTGGTAGATATTGTCTATATGGGTTTCAGCAAGGCGTTTGACAAGGTTCCATATGGTAGACCGCTTAGTAAGGTTAGATTGCATGAAATCCACAGGGAGTTAGCCAATTGGATATAAAATTGGCCTGAAAGTAGGTGACAGAGGGGGTGGTGGAGGGTTCTTTTTGGGACTGCAGGCCTGTAGCCAGCAGCGTGCTGCAAGGTTTGATGCTAGGTCCACTGCTTTTCATTAACTATATAAATGATTTGGATGTGAATACAGGAGGCATGGTTAGTAAGTTTACAAATGACAGCAAAATTGATAATATAGTGGACAATGAAGAAGTTTATCTGAGAGTTCAACAGGACCTTGATTAGATAGTCCAATGGGTCAAGGAATGGCAGATGGAGTTTACTTTGGATAAATGTGAGCTATTGCATTTTGGTAAGGCAAACCAGGGCAGGACTTATACACCTGGTAGTAGGACTCAGGGAGTTGTTGCTGAACAAAGACACCTAAGGGTGCAAGTGCCTAATTCCTTGAAAGTGAAGTTCCAGGTAAAGGGGTGGTGAAAAAGGCATTTGGTACACTAGCTTTACTCATCAATGCTTTGAGTATAGGAGCTGGGACATCATATTATAGCTGTATAGGACATTGGTGAGGCCAATTTTAGAGTATTGCAGTCAATTCTGTTCTGCCTGCTATTGGAAAGATGTTGTTAAACTTGAAAGGGTTCAGAAAAAAAAAATGCAGCAATGTTACTGGGATTGGAGGGTTTGAACTATAGGGAGAGGCTGAATAAGCTGGGGCTTTTTACCTTGGAGCATCAAAGGCTGAGGGATGACCTTCCAGAGGTTTATAAAATCACGAGAGGCATGGGTAGCCTGAATAGCCAAGGATTTTCCTCTAGGGTGGGGGAGTCCAAAACTAGAGGGCATAAGTTTAAGGTGAGAGAGGAAAGATTTAAAAGGGAACTGAGGGGCAACATTTCCAGGCAGTTGGCGATGTGTGCATGGAAGGAACTGCCAGAGGAAGTGGTCAAAGCTAGTACAATTACAACATTTCAAAGGTATCTGATGAATAGGAAGAGTTTAGAGGGATACTAACCAAATACTGGCAAATGGGACTAAATCAGTTTAGAATATCTGGGAGGTGCAGATGCGTTGGACCGAAGGGTCTGTTTCTGTGCTGTATACCTCTATGATTCTACAAGTGCTAGGATTTTGACCCAGTGTCAGTGAAGTGAAAGGAAAATGCCAGAGATTGGTACTAGGTGATGATGCTCATTTGATAAACCAGTACATGCATGATGGGCTGAATGGCCTTCTTCTAGCCATAACACTTCTGTCATTCTGTGGCAGTGGCAGGAATGTTACAAAATCATAGCAGCAATAAGCACTTCCACCTTTCCCTCCATACAATTGCACCAGGTGGGCACTGAAGAAGCTGCTTGCATGAATAATAAGCTGCAGAGTGGAAGATTGCCTAAGAAGGTATAGACTATCGAGGATCATCCTCCATGAATCTCCCCAGAAACAATAGGAACAAGAGGTGGGGAAACTCAGACCTCACTCACACATGTTTCAAGGGTTTTGGCAAAAGTTGGATGGCTGTAGATACAGACACAGATACAGGAAGGGGAAATGAAACCATTGAGAACTAAGTCTTATGGTCTTATTATAGAAGTAGCCAATTTGACAAAGAACTTGATCAGTAAGGGGGGAACTGTCTGTTAGGCGTGCATGCCAACTTAGCTAACTTCAGCATGGGTGTGTGGGAATTGATTTGCTGTCATAAATTGCAAATTCTTTACTAAGTGACATGAGTACGACAAGTTTCGATACACAATTTCATACAGAATAATTCAACAGTCATCTGGGTGCTGTAAATTTTAATGTTATTTCATGTAGGATACTTCAGCACACTGAATTAGATTTTTTAACTTTGCAAGTATTGGCAGATTTCTGCTATTAATGTTACTGCAAGGCTACCAACAAAGTGTTAGGCAGAACTTTCAACTTCTGTTCAAATTAAATTTACTGGTGTTAAATTTAGCTGTAGTTTACATAAGCAGTGAATATGATGCAAATGGAATCACCTCCTTGACCTTTACAAAGTGAGTCTAGCCTTGTTTCTGCTGGTGTTAATAATGGAAAACAACTCAAAATGACACACTACAGAAACAGAAGCTGACGATTTGCTTGTGGATCACAAATTAGAACATGTGCACATGTTTTGAAATATAAATGAGATGTTGAAGTACATATGCAAATTATCCAGCTGAACAATCAAAAGATGTCCTGAGAACCATAGGACCTTACAACATAGGAGCAGAAGTAGGCCATTCAGCCCATCAAGTCTGCTCTGCCAGCCAATGAGATCATCACTGATCTGATAATCCTCAACTCCAATTTCCTGCCTTTTCCCCATAACCCTCAATTCACTTACTGATCAAAATTCTGTCTACCTCAACCTTGAATATACTGAATGACTCAGCCACCACAACCTTCTGTGGCAAAGAATTCCACACAGATTTACTATCCTCTGAGAGAAGAAATTCTTCATCTCCGTCAAAAACCATCCTCTGTCACTGTGTCATAAAACATCCTGCAATTGCTGCTCCATCATCTTCCCTGCTGGCTCCCCTTCCAATCATATCTGACCAGCTCCTCCCTCATGTCTTTGTAGTTAACTTTACTCAGTTGCAATACTGTTACATCTGATTGTAGTTTCTCCCTCTCAAGCTGCAGAGTGAATTCTATCATATTATGGTCACAGCCCCCTAAAGGTTCTTTTACCTTAAGAACCTTAATCAAGTCTGCCTCATTACAAAATTACCAAATCCTGAATTCCCTGTTTTCTAGTGGGCTCTTCCACAAGCTGCTCCAAAAAACCATCTCACAGACATTCCATGAGTTCATTTTCTTGCAATCTGCTACCAACCTGATTTTCCAAGTACACCTGCATACTGAAGCTCCCCATGATTATTGTAATAGTGCCTTTCTTACATGCCTTTTCTCACTCCTGATATATTTTCTTGCCCACAGCCTGACTACTGCTATAAGGTCTGTATGTAATGGCCATCAGGGTCTTTTGTCTTTTGTGGCTCTTCGACTTGACTCACACAGTTTCTACACCTTCTGACTCTTTATCACTATTTCATTTCTTGCCAACAAGGCAACCCCAGCCCCTCTGCCTATATGCCTGTCCCTTTGATAGGGCACCTAACCTCGGGTATTCAGTTTCCCAGCTCCCATCCTTTTGCAGCCATGTCTCTGTGACACCCAATTCATTGTACCTGTCAATTTCAATCTGCGCTAGAATCCGATTTACCTTGTTTTGTATACCGTGTGCATTTAAGTACAATACTCTCAGTCTTGCATTGACTGCCCCCTCCTCATAGCTGTCCCCTTATTGGCTGTGTCAGAAATTAGATTCCTAATCCTTTCCACACTCGCTGTCCTACTCCTTGTTCTGAAAACTTTGATAACATCTGCTGAGCCCTCCCTCTCTTTAGCTTTTCCCAGAATTATCCATGCAATGAACCCACATTCCAAATATTGAGTTTAAAGCCTTATCCACAGCCCTAGTTATGCGATTCACCAAGACTTTGGTCCCAGGATGATTCAGGTGGAGCCCATCCTATTGGGACAGCTCCCTCCTTCCCCTGTACTGCTGCCAATGTCCCATGAATTCAAATCCATTTCTCCGACACCAATTTTTGAGCCACATATTTACCTCTTTCACCTTGTTGACCCTGTGCCAATAAGCTTGTGGCTGAGGTGGTAAATACAGAGATTATTACCTTTTTGGCTCTGCTTTTTAATTTAGCGCCTAGCTGCTCATGTTCCCTCAGATAATCTCTTTCCTCTTTCTACCTATATCGTTGGTACCTACATGTACACGATACCTGGATCTTTCCTCTCCTACTCCAAGTTCCTGTGCAACTATCTTATGCGGCTGTGAGATATCCTGAACCCAGGCACCAGTCAGGCAACATAGCCTTCAGGATTGTTGATCTAGCCAAAGAGAACATTGTCTATCCCAGAGTGTAACTACATGTTCCTTTTCTCCCTGCTTTTGTTTGATCATCCTCTCTACAGCCTCCACTCCCATCCACACAGGGAGCAAGAATCTCAAACACAAACAGAAGTTGCTGGAAGAGCTCAACAGGTCTGGCAGTATCTGTGAAGAAACAAATCAGAATTAATGTTTCAGGTCCAGTGTCGCTTCCTCAGTTCTGAGAACCTGAAATGTTAACTCTGATTTGTTTCTTCACAAATGCTGCCAAACCTGCTGAGCTTTTCCAGCAACTTCTGTTTTTGTTCCTGGCTTACAGCATCTACAGTTCGTTTGGTTTTTATTAAGAATCTCAAACAGTTCGGCAAGGGCTGAGGTTTCTTAGCACTGCCTCCTGGATCCCTCTACCTGCCTTGCTCATTGGCGCACCCTCCTGTCCCTGGTCACTGACCGAATTCGAGGTTGTCACTCAGAAGAGTGTGACTGTGTCCTGAAATTTAGCACCCAGGTAACTCTCCCCTCTCTGATGTGTCAGTGATGAAAGCTCAGACTCTGAGCCGGAGTTTCTCAAGCAACCAACAATTGCTACAGATATGGTCACTATGAACCACACTGGGGCCCACCAGCTCCCACACCATGCAGGTGCAACACATCACCCCGTCCTACATCTCTGTTTTACTTACTTAGTTCTAAATTTGATTTTTAAAAATTTTGGACCGGTCCTCTAGTTTGTGGCCTGTAAATATTTCATCTAACTACCTTCAATCTGAAAGTAATCTTTAACAGATAGTCAAATTAATAACTATCAACAACCAAACTCATGATTTACCTATGACGTCACACTTTTGTGCTGAACCCCTAATTCTGGGCTTCAATTTTTCCCTTTCAAAAAACCTTACAAACTATGAGCCTAAAAAAGTAATCAAAAAGTACCTTTTCTCCTTTGCGCTGAATTCCAACATTGCCTCCAAATTCCCCCGAACGATATATTCACTTGGGCTGTGTCTCATTCTGGATGTGACCTTTCCTACCCGACTCCGAAGCTTACTGACTATAGTGCTTTAAAGTTAGCAACCATAAGAAATAGACTTATTGTTGGAATTGATGGTGACTGTCAGGTTTATGAAAGCAAAACAACCCAAGAGAAAGCCATTCAATTGCTGACTGGGGATAGGATAGGATAGGATCAACATTGTCACACGAGATCAGTAGAATCCATTCAAATTTTTTAAGTACAAAAACTGTAAAGCCATGTGAGAGAAGCTACAACAGAGACAGTAGGACAGCCACCAGATTCTAAAGTCAGTATCATTGTCTGGGTGGCAATGAAAACTCACAAACACAAGCAGTGCCCACATACTAAAAAAATGCTTTAAGAGTAGAACAAGATGCCACTTTCAGAAATGCACTGAAGTAGGACATAGTCACAGTGCAAAAAATAGATAACTAAGACAAAGCTATTCATAATGTAGTCAATGAATAGAACAGTCTACAAATCAGTCAAGTTCTCTTACCGGACCATATATTCTCATTAGAGACATATGACTGGTGGTGATTTTACTTGAGGGTCACTATGCCTCAGGTGAGGGAGAGGCTGAGAAGGGGAGTCCTTCATAGTAACCTCAGCTGGTGCAGGAATTGAGCCCACACTGTTGGCGTTATACTGTTTTGCAACCAACCACCCAGCTAACTGAGCTAAACCAACGTCCATAGTCTAAAATAGAAGAAAATCCAGAGTTATTCCTCGGGGACAACAGATGATCAACACTCAACTTTTTGTAAGAAGATGTTTCTATCCATGAACATCTCAGTAATTTTAAGCTCAATACAGGAATGCATTCATCATATTATCAGATAGCGTATAATAGATGAAGAAACAGTCTTTACAGCTTACAACAATGCAGCTACATGGTCTATTAGTTACAGCACCAAGGTTAAAGGTATGCTACAAGCAACTCTGCAATACAAAGGGTGTCAGATGGTACAGAACTAAAAATTATTCACAATAAAGGGTTTTCACTCTTAAGCATGAATGCATGTTTCGACTTGAATCTTCTTCAAATGGGCAGGGAGTGAAATTATTTAAAATCAAGAAAATACTGTTCACAGAACAGTCATTTATAGAGTGACTAGTCAATGAATAGTGGATCAAAGGAATGATGGTTACTGAATGACCAGTTGAGGGCAAATAGTAGAAGATTTCACAGATCCCCTTAGGCTCATGGCAAAACACAAACAGAATCCATTGGAAAGGGTGGCACGAGTAATTGGTTTCATGCTGTCAGGAAGTGATCATGAGCCAGAATGAGCCAGAATGTTTCCACCACAAAAGCAGAAGCGAAAAAGCAACAAAGAACAAATCACTATTCTTTGGTATTATCTGGAAGGATGGCCAGATAAATGGTCGAGTGGCTTGACATCGAGCACATGTTTTCAACGGTGACAGCATTTCATAGCCATGGACGACTTATAGGTATATGGTTGGAGAATAATTCTTCCAGTGGGTGGCATGGTGGCTCAGTGGTTAGCACTGCTGCCTCACAGTGCCAGGGACTTGAGTTTGATTCCCTGTTCCAGTTGATTCCCACTTGGCTCGGGTAACTGTCTGGAGCTTGAACATTCTCCCTATGTCCATGTGGTATTCCTCGAGGTGCTCCAGATTCCTCCCACTGTCCAGAGATGTGTAGGCTAGGTTGATTAGCCATGGGAAATGCAGTGTTACAGGGATAGGGTAGAGTGGTTGGGTCTGGGTGGGATGGTCTTTGGAGGACTGGTGTCAACAGAGTTCAACGCTGGTGTGGAGGTCTGGAATCTCCAAGGTCATTGCAGATCTCATAGGTCATTGTGAAAACTGTGACAATAATGGATTGACAGAAATGTTTTCTTCTCTTAACAGTATTGAAAAGAGCTCAGGCTGCTGGAACCAGCAAAGTTTATGAGGAAACTCAAACGATGAAAAAGCAGATGTGTGGTTTAACCCATTTGATGAATTGTCAACTGGTACATTCCAGACTACAATACAGCTTGGTGAACTGGGGGCAATGACAGCCTGGAACTTGATGTCAGAGGCTGAGAAGATGCAGGTTTAAGCACAACATTTTATTCCTGCATTTTCTCTGGAAGAATAATCAGTACAAGTGACAGAGATAATGCCAAACTAGAAGCAACTTCAAGAAATATAACTGAGGAAATGTACATGTTGGTTTCACCAATAATGCAATCGCTGTGGGTGAATGACAGCATCAAGACAAAGGAATAACTTGAAGCAAAGAATCTGCACATTTCAATATGTATTTGCCACCAAAGTGAAAATAAAAGAAAAAAACAGGCTGATACAGATTGATGATGTGATGCAAGTAACACCATGGAAGCCACCAAATGGGATGACCAAGGTCCACAGATTCAGGACAAGGTGAAGACAAAATTACCTTGCTCAGAGATCCAGGACACTGTCATAAAAGGTATTTTTGTTATTACCAGTTTTAATACAGCCTCCCATGTAAAACATCAATCTATGTTTTCATTATCAGCTGCTGGGTGATTTGCCATGCATTTTCAGCAGTTGTCATTTTTAGTTACAGCTGACAGACACCCACACCAAGCTCATCTTTGAGAGTACAGATGAACAACAGCCAAAGAAACCACAGCAAATCAATTCATCTAAATTGCACAATCTCCACCAAGTAAACCCTGCCACCCAGAGAGTTGGAGGAAGAATGAAACAGAAACTATGAATCTATAGTCATGAAGTTTGTCCAACATTGCTTAAGAACTCCTAAAAGTGCAAGGAAGTAGTGTTTTGAGGACAACAACCACGTATGCTCTGATGCAGCTGCGGACAATTATGATATATTGCAAATCAGTACCACCCGACGTTCAAAATGCTTTCTGTTCTGGCAGAGCAGACTATCAAGCACTACCTCGGGTAGGGCTTCACTGCAATGGAAAGGCAACCAGCAACAGTTTTAGCAACTGTGACAGCTAAGTTAGGCCAAATGATGAAGTGGGTTGGTCAGTTCACTTATCACCCTGTTGACGGAACACTTCTTTCCTCTGAGGCCTGTCAGTTCTTGCTTGATTCATCAGATGGTTTAGCCAATGAAATGTGAGAAACTTTCAATTGCCAGTGCAGCAGGAGTGTTCTAAACTTCTCAGACAGACCGTGCCCAGGCTTGCAACCCTCACAACCATTTGTCAATAAGCATAAAACACACAGATGGCAGTAGAGTAGAGAATAGGGACATTAGTTGATTGACACACAAGAACAAGTTAACTCTGAAACTTTATTTGGATCATAGATTCTTCTGATTTTTCACTCTACCTTTGTTACAACAGATAACAGATGAAGTGTGTACAATACACAGTGATTCTGTTTGTTCTAATTGGTTCTGCTGTTGGAAGCCATTCTTTCTCACAGATTGGGGTGCTGTATGACTCCATGACTCTATATGCCCTGGTATGTTAACTATTGAGTAAAGAACGTATGAATTTGCTTTATCCTTAATCCTGACCATAATGTGGATCAATGCATTCAACTTTGGTTTAATTTGGTCAATGGGACATTTACAAATATAGTGAAAGCCCCTGAGGTTTGACATTTTTAATGTATCCACAACTTGCTTATGTTTATCTTTAGACATTTGACATTTATCTTTAGACTGGAAAACTAACTTTTAAATTCACTAAAAGACTTTACTAGTTTTCAAAGCAAAATGCCTTGGAATGGATTGGTTTGGTTATACTGGCTGAGAAATTGAAGTTAAAGTACAAAACAGGAATGAATTAGAGGAACAACAGAATATAGTAAACAAAAATACACACTAAGCAGTCATGTTATTTAAATGTAGAATTACATTTAAATGGCATTTTAACAATTGTAAAATTTCTCAAGGTGACACAGGAGCCTTATCAAACAAAATTTGACAATAACCCAAATAAAATCTATTAGCTCACCAAGAGTTTAATTGAAGAAATAAGTTTTAAGTACCATCTTAAAAGGAAAGCAAGATGGAGAAATTCAAGGAGGGAAATGTGGAGCTGAGGGCATATGCAAGATGGATGTCAACAATGGGTTACAGTTTTGCAGATGAACAAAAGGATTAATTTTTTTCTTATATAGTGAAGTTATTTGAATGGTGAGACACATTTTTTATTGTTCTAACAAAATGTTAATGGAAAAAAGGCGAGAAATTTGATTCTGCTGAATCAAATTTTTCTTCACGAAAAGGGTTTTGAAGTCTCCAGTATAGGTGACGGAAAGCAATTGCTCATCATGAGCTAGGAATGTCCTTCTTAACATCTTGGTAAAGCCACAAAACGTGCCAATGGAGCTTGCTCCTGAAACCAAGTGATCCATGCTCCTGGATCCCCAGCTTAAAATCTGATTGTCCTGATGCAGTCACTGCAGGATAGTTGAATTAAGAAATGTCATGTCTACAAAGCAGCCTACTTAAAAACACTGGATAGAATGTAGGGATAGGACATGCGATATACCAGCACCAAAAGTGGTGTAAAATTGAACACAGTAAAATACTGCACATTTAAAATCTGTAAAAGAAATGCAGTCAGATATTGGATCAGGCAAGATCTGTGGACAGATCAGTTGGTATTTCCTCAGAACGTAAAGTTACAGATGACTAACATTTAAAAAGCAGTTGTCCAAAACAAAGGAAGGTGTGGTAAAGAATACATAATGATTACATGCAAGACAAGATATAGTCCCAAGTCTGAGGAGGGATGGACATAGCAACTCCTGTTGCAAATATTTTGTCATTTAACCATCTCCTATTCCCTGTCTTACAATTAACATTTCTTTTCCGATGTTTGTGTGGCTGTTTTGTGCTCTTCTCCTTGCTGTTTCTATTTTAAATGTAGTTCATCTGGAATAGCTTTCTGTTCTTAGTTCTGCACCCAAACTATCAACTGATTTGTGTTCACTTGGCAGATGAGACTTGGCTGAGTGCTATACAACTATTTTGAGTTTTTCCTGTCTAATTTTAGAGCGCACAATGTATGAACATGCTGCATGAGCAAGGCAACATGCCAGTCTTAGTGTTAAGAGGGAGAGTGGGTGATTGCGTCCCTGCTCCCTGCCGCCCCCTCTCCCATCACCTTAATGCAGAAGAGCAGTCCATTAATCATATTGTGATATGGCCCCACAGCTAATGCCTGTGATATCCCTAAGGGTGACTTAAAGGATCCAATGCCAAAGAAGATTCACAGCCGCAGGAGAAACAGTTCATGTCATGAAGGGAGTCCCTCAACACCCCGGCTGTTCATTAATCCAGTTCAGTAATTATATAGCTGAAGATGCTGCAACTTTCAAATACTACAGCTCCACAATCCCAGTACAACATTTTAGCCCAGTACAACATTTTAGCCCAGTAGATATTCCCTCCGGGACATGGTCTACTTCTTAGAATCACATGGATATGTGCTTGCCTCAGTTTTGTTCATGCTTCTTCTGAAAGTAGCTGTGAGAGCGCATGAGGTGGTCCTGATTTAAAGTGTTTCTTTCAACCCAAGGTAAAATGGCAATATGAAAAGGAGCAAGTAACCTGCTAAGAGTTCTGCCTGAAAATATGCATGTGTGTTTTGGTTAGCATGAGGCAGGATGCCCAGGCAAAATGCTACTGAAATCCATGTGCCAGGTTAAATGCTTGAGCAAGAAGTACAGAGACACTGACGTTCCTTGTGTACACTTATAGACTCTCAGACAATCTGATTAACAAACCCTGGACAAGGAGAGGAAAAGAGACAATCCCAGAGAGAAACACAGGGAATGCAGCTAACGTGATCAGTATGCAAAGAATGCTCTTTCTCTGTTAGCTCACAAACAGAATGCAAGTAGGATGATGGTCATTGGTAAAAGAGATGGGAACTATGAAAATATAAACGACACTGGAAAATTTGTCCTGCCAATGTTTGTGGAAAGGAATTAGTGGAGTAAACCATGCTAGCTGGAGATCTGTTTGGGATATCTCAGAACACTGAGGTAGAGGACCTTTGACAGTAACTGGATGCTTAAAAAAAAGGAGAAACTAACCCATGGGCAGTTGGAAGGAACGCAGATAGTTAGTGTTAAGACTGCAATTCTGAGGAGACTATGTTGTAAATATATTGTCAAGTTTCTGAGTATATTAAAACATTAATAAGGAGTATATTTTCTGGAGTTTAGTATGTTAATTGAATACTAAATAATACCTGGTCAGTGTTGATTTTAGTTTTTGTTGCAATAAAATTCTTATAATATGAAATTTTGTCATGCTATTCTTTGAGTTGTTCACTGGAAATTAACCTTTTTTTGAATGTTATTGATTTCAATTGAAATCTTATCAGTTCAAATTCCCCTAACTCAGATTGGATATACAAGCAACATATTCATGAGCTTTTTCTGAAGAAGGGTCTAGGGCTGAAACGTCAGCCTTCCTGCTCCTCTGATGTTGCTTGGCCTGCCGTGTTCATCCAACTCTACACCTTGTTATCTCAGATTCATGAGCTCTTCAGTGATGGAAACTTGAATGCAGCCTGTTTTAATGGATTGCATTCACCTGACCCTAGTAAATTTACTATAATTAAATAGGCATGACGATGACTAATTAAACAACACAACATCCCATGTTTAATCTATGTGGACGTCTGAACCTTATCTAATTCTTCAGGACTTTGTCTTCTGCAGTCTTGGGCAGTTTCTGGCAACAAATGTATGTTTCATATATATGTATAAAATATATATAGAAATAAGATTCAAAGCTCATAATTCATTTGTTAAATAATGAAGATTGCCTGTAGCTTGCAAAGCATAAAACCAGACTAGTTCTTGTGATTCTATATGGCTGAACCAGTGGGTTTTAAAAGGGACTTCCAGACCGTGGCTAAGCAGTGTTTCCTTAGGTACCCTTAATTTTGAATCAGAAGGCGTTCTCCTGCCTCCACAGCAATGTTGTATGTCACTGTTCACCTGCATTAAGTTCTTACAGTTTACTCCTCTTAGGGCCATCAGGGTATTGTGGTTAGCATCTAAGCTGGTCAATTCTCCTCGCAACTTGACCAGCAAACTGCATCAGTGCAGTGGAATAGCTTGCCCATGTTAGGAAACGTAGATCAAAGGACCAAAATTAAGTTATTCCTAATACTCTGGTACACATATTGATGGCTGTGGCAGATACATATTCAAATTTATCCTCCAATGAATTTCTGCAATGTTTGCTAAATGCCTTGTTCCTTCAAGGTTGGAAAGGCAGAATTTCTGCATCATTAGATGAAAATGTGAAAATATGGACTATTGGTACGAATGAAGGGTCTGTTCTCAAGGAGGGTCACTGGGCCCGAAATATTTACTCTGATTTCCCTCCATAGATTCTGCCAGATGTGCTGAGTTTCTCCAGCAATTGACGTTTTTGTTTCAGATTTCCAATGTCCACAATTCTTTGTTATTTGAAAGCTAATAGTTGTTCGAAATTGTAATTGGAAACAAAATATGGTAAAAACAGAGAATTACATCCAAGTTTATTCACTGATATTACAGTTTTCCACTCTTCTGTGGTAGAACATCAAAGGAATGTTTAGAAATTTAAAATAGCTTCCGTTCTTAATGAGAAGATTCTTCTTTAACCTCTTGAATTTGAACCCATACTAAACAGTTTGCAATTTCTATTTTCAGCATACAGATCAACATTTTATGCAGCTTTCAGGCCATTAAGTACTTAAAAAGTTGTTATTTATTTTTGTTCCATTAATAACTATTCAGGTTATTCAGGTTAAATGATAACTGAACTGAACCCTATTTTCACAATGTTAGAAGATGGTAACCAGAATTAATGGTCTAATGGTTCTTTATTGAACGCATAATTACCTGATCAATGCAATCACTTCTTCTAGCTTCCTTATCTGGCAATGCAGCTGATAAGAGATTGCTTCTGTGTCATACACTTTAATCGTTTCATGAATTCAGTTACTGAACCACTGCAATGGGACATAAGGATAGACTGCAGTTGGTGAGACCCTGTCCTTATCATTAATTATGTTAACGTAGGTTCTTGTATTGCTGTAAGGGAACCTGACATGAAAACATCAAATGCTTACAGCTTATTTCAGTACCCAAAAGGTTTTCCCTGCTTTGGAGGCATTTTTTTTAAAATCAACGTCTCAGTTTGAAGACTAATTTAAAACCCACAAGCAAGTGTTCCATAAACGAATGCACTGTAAATAGATTACAACAAATATAATGTGCAAGTTGAACTGATCAGATCAATTTGGACATGAAAACATATTTTATTAATTTCTCAATTCATTTCATATGTATTTAAAATATTGAATTTTCAGTATATGAAGTGCTTCTATTTGGTCATTACTATGAGCAATTCCGAATCAAACTCTAAGGTTCAGATATAAAAACCTATTCAAATAGTAACTAGTTCTCTAAATACTCATTCCTTATTACTGTGTCTTAATTGGAATAGACCTTCTGAACGGATGGACTTCCAACTGTCAATAGCTATCTTCAATAACAAGCATGGGGCTGGATGAACACAGCAGGTCAAGCAGCATCATAGGAGCAGGAACACTTGACGTTTCGGGCCTAAACCCTTCATCAGAAATGGGGGAGGGGAAGAGGGTTCTGAAATAAATAGGGAGAGAGGGGGAGGCGGATAGAGGATGGATAGAGGAGAGGATAGGTGGAGAGGAGGCAGACAAGTTGAAGAGGCGGGGATGGAGCCAGTAAAGGTGAGTGTAGGTGGGGGTGTAGGGAGGAGATAGGTCAGTCCAGGGAGGACGGACAGGTCAAGGGGTGGGATGATGTTAGTAGATAGGAGATGGGGGTGTGGCTTGAGGTGAGAGGAAAAACAGGTTGGGAGGGTGGAGATGAGCTGGGCTGGTTTTGGGATGCGGTTGGGGGAGGGGAGATTTTGAAGCTTGTGAAATCCACATTGATGCCATTGGGCTGCAGGGTTCCCAGGCTGAATATGATTTGCTGTTCCTGCAGCCTTCGGGTGGCATCACTGTGGCATTGCAGGAGGCCCAGGATGGACATGTCATCTGAGGAATGGGAGGGGGAGTTGAAATGGTTCGCGACTGGGAGGTGCAGTTGTTTGTTGCGAACTGAGCGCAGGTGTTCTGCAAAGCGGTCCCCAAGCCTTCGCTTGGTTTCCCCGATGTAGAGGAAGCCACAACGGGTACAGCGGATGCAGTATACCACATTGGCAGATGTGCAGATGAACATCTGCCTGATGTGGAAAGTCTTCTTGGGGCCTGGGATTGGGGTGAGGGAGGAGGTGTGGGGGCAGGTGTAGCACTTCCTGCGGTTACAAGGAAAAGTGCCGGGTGTGGTGGGGCTGGAGGGGAGTGTGGAGCGGACAAGGGAGTTGTGGAGGGAGCGGTTCCTCCGGAAGGCAGATAAGGGTGGGGAGGGAAAAATGTATCTTCATGCTTTCTGCTAAGCATGAAATTGGAAGTTCTTAAGAATAGTGGGTCAGACTGAATTTACAATTGGAATAACTGACCACATTAAAGTAAGCAGTAAGCTGTGCAGTTTAAAAACAGTGTATTCAAGCAATTAGGTCAAGACATGTGATCTGAATTGGAGTGACTAGTTTGTCCAAACATTATAGAATTTATGCCCACTCCAACAGAAAACATATAAAAAAGGCAAAGAAAGATGATCTATGGTCAATATGCATTAGATTAAGCAAATTCAGTCATTAACCTTTCAACCATTGGTTTGTCCTCCCAAGGTGCAGAGATAATGTCCCTACCCCTGGACCAGGAGGCCCAGGTTCAAGTCCACCTGCTCCAGAGATATGTAATAACATCTCTGAAAAGGTAAATAAGAAAGATCCAACCACTGGTTAGAGGCTCTTATGGAGTGGTGGTAATGTCCTACCTCTGAACTAGAAGGTCTGGATTCAACTCCCACCTGCTCCAGGGGTGTGTAATAACATCTTTAAACAGGTTAATTAAATAAATATCTCCAACCACTGGTTAATTGATGGCAAAGGTAACAAAGAGGGTGGTTATCTCTTTTGATTACTTCCAGGAGGAACGGTCAATCCAAGTTGTAAGATATTATTCATAACACAGCATTAGGTAACAATGACTAACCTACTTCCTGACTGCAGTGTCACAAACCTTAAGTACCTTCTTTAATTGCTGTAGCATACCTGCACTTAATAACTATTCCAGAGACTAACAACATTTAGTGACAATATACTTACTGCAATCCAAATGGTCCATTTCAAGCCCACTGACTCCCACAGCTACCTGGAATACACCTCCTCCCACCCACCCTCCTGCAAAAATGCCATCCCCTATTCCCAATTCCTTCGCCTCCGCCGCATCTG
>JAHRHZ010000079.1:11436732-11511349 GCA_024137785.1 Ginglymostoma cirratum | reverse complement strand
GGGGGGGTGAGAGAGGGGTTTGAGAGAGGGAGGGGGTGAGAGAGAGTGCGAGGGGGGTACTTTGAGAGAGAGAGAGGGGTTGAGAGAGGGGGGTATGGGGGGGTTGAGAGAGGGGGCAACTGAAAAAGAGAGGGGCGTTGAGAGAGGGGGGAACTGAAAGAGAGAGGGGGGTTGAGAGAGGCGGGGACTGAAAGAGAGAGGGGGGTTGAGAGAGAGGGAGGTGAAAGAGAGAGGGGGTTTGGGAGAGAGGGAGGTGAAAGAGAGGGGGGTTGGGAGAGAGGGAGGTGAAAGAGAGAGGGGGGTTGGGAGAGAGGGAGGTGAAAGAGAGAGGGGATTGAGAGAGGGGTGAGAGAGAGAGAGAGAGGGGGGCTGTGAGAGAGCGAGGGGGGTACTGAGAGAGTGGGAGGGGTGCTGAGAGAGAGAGAAGGGGGAAGAGGGAGAGAGAGAGGGGGGGATTGGAATTGTTAAAATTATTATTCTTAAGGAATCAGTGATGGCCGTCACAGTGCATGTCCTGCAGAATCCTTGGGCACCGGGATAAGCTGTGGGCTTGTCTCAAGTACAACTCAAGCCAAGATCAAAACTGAGAAAGAACACAGCAGGTGCAATCTATCTGGGTCTGAATTATGACGAGATATGTGGTGGCATCAGTTCAGAAGTCCTCCAAGGTCCATCCTAATGTTGGGAGAATCTCTTCAGTTTAATATTTTTGACAAGCAGTGTGGTGAGTTTCTCAGAAAGCAGCAGTAAGTTGTCAGTTCAGGAGGATTTATGCTTGTTAAACACCTTGTCCGATCACCTCATTAATATTCAGTTTTCTATCTTACCAAACTCATCAAACAGGCTAGATTCCGAGAAAACTCAATATTGAAATAAAGTGGGTACGTGTCAGATTCAGCTTACTGTTGGCTCCAAATGACCTCCATGTTACATTCAAACTACAGACCAGGGCATGATCCTCAGGCATCAGACACTACTTGTACATAGGCATTAGCATCTGGTATCTGTGAACCCATCATGATCATTGTGGCACCTCTCCAATACATTTGCAGGCCATTCAGGGAGCACAGACTTTCACTGAAGGGCACACCAACACTGAAATGGGCAGGGACATGTTGTAGGCATGGACAGGGACCCTGCTGAAGAATTGGGTAAGGCTGCATCTCTGGGCTGCTCACTTGTTCACTTAACACTTTCTCAATTGGTGTCTACCTGCCTGTTCGCAGTATCTAAGGCCTGCCTCTTGGAGGTTTAACAAAGCGTAGAGCTGGATGAACACAGTAGGCCATGCAGCATCAGAGGAGCAGGAAGGCTGACGTTAGACCCTTCTTCAGAAAAAAAAAAGCCTTCCTGCTCCTCTGATGCTGCTTGGCCTGCTGTGTTCATCCAGCGCTACACCTTGTTATCGCAGATTCTCCAGCATCTGCAATTCCTACTATCTCTTGGAGAGTTGGTGCTTAAGCTAGAGCCAATGGTTAACATGACTGACATTCTGAGGTGTTCTTTAACACAGACAGGCTGCTTATCATCAGGGCTCTGTCAGGAAGAATGTCCTGCTGCACGGCTCTCGCAATGTCAATCCAACATTGACTGTGTCCGCTGTCTGTGCAGGAAATGCACTGCTTGTGTATTCAAACAAATGACCATGTCAGAAATCGGTGAGGGCTCATCTCATTCCAGTCAGGGGGGGCAACATTGTCAAAAAGGCCCCAGTATCATCAGTCACTAGCACAGTCTGCACTTACTACAAGGGCTTGGCCATAGTCAGTCATCCACTTGGGACTCTCATGGGCTGGGGATCTGTCCTAGCCCAGTCTGAGGGATGTTCAGCAGTCGATCCCGTTAGACCATCACAAGTAGTCAGGGAGTCCTGAACTGTCAGGTAAGGAGCTGAGAAGGTCGCAGCCTGGAGTCTGGTCAGTCACGTTTAGGGGCTTTTCATCAAAGTTGGTCAGAGATTTGGAGCAAATATAGTCCTGGTGGCCTCTCCAATGGTCTTTCAGGAGGCTTCAAGAGAAGCCTGTAAGAGCAACAGATGATCAGAGGTGAGAGAATAATGGGAAAAACAGAAGCATTTGTAGAGTGTCGATTTGTTCCCAGAATGGTCTGCGGTAAAATAAGCTGGAACTGGGTGTGACAGACGCCTGAGGGGTTGGGATAGGTAGTGAATATGGTGAGTGTAATAAGATAAACAAAACAATTTGCTAGGCTTCATAACAGTAATCCCACCAAAAAACACAACGCAACCCAAGACTTGGTCAAAAAAAGACTCACGCCTGTGTCTCAAACGTTGTATTAGTTTGAAATGGAGGTTGGGGAGGAGAGTTCTGTCATGGATAATGGCATGGAAGAAACTGAAATAAAAAATAAAATGGGAAATAAAATGGTGAGCAAATATAAAAGGGGCTCAGGCCTAGAGTGATAGTCAGAAAATGTAGTTACGTAGATTTGGCAAAGAATAACGAAGACATTTAGTGAAGACCAGGAGAACAAAACATGTAACAAGGTAATATTATAAAGTCTGAGGACTAGGTTAGTGAAGGACAAGAAAGAGAATTGCAGTTCATTATGTGGCCAAATTGGAGCTGTAATTTGCACAATGTATTCAATTAACTGATCAGTTAGGGTAATGATGCAGGAGTCGGAGATCCTAAGATTGATATTTTAACATTAAGCCTTCACCTTTAAGCGGTGAGCTACTAGACAGTACTTTACATCTTATGTATTTACGCATTGAATATTTTGTAATGTTCTTATTTCTAAAACTAACATTTTTATTTATTAGCTTTTGGTCTATCAGCAAGTTCACAGATGACAGGTTTGAGCTTCAGTCAATCCATATTTTAATACCTTGCTTCTGCTCAACTGTTTTTTTCCTCAACATAATTTCTTTCTCTCACATGTTTATCATTTTGTTTTACATTGCTTCTGTCTAACATAAACCACACCTGTTTCTCTTTATGGTAATTTTTGGGATAGAGAAACTACCAAAAAAGAAATTACGATTTTGTTGGCTGTCAACCAGATTTTTTAAAAGGTCATTTTACTCCAAATAGTTTGAAAGTCCCAAATCTTAAAAGTTGCATATTGTGAGTGTTTGTCTGAGGTAAGGAAACCGCATGTTTGATGCCACCAGTGCTCGATGCCAGAAATCAGCATGAGCTGACACTGTAATCAAAACTGGTGTTGGAAAAGGTGTGATCTATTGCACAGTGATTGCCTGATCAGTAGGGATCACTTTCTTTGAGATTAACTGTAAACCTTATAGCCTACAGCCAACTGCCAAATCCAAGCATTATAAAATTTATAAATAAACCTTGCACTATTTGGTTATTATGTATAGAATAACTGATTACAGCTGAGAGTCAGATTAAGGTATTAATTAAAAATTCTATACTCACTGCCTTTCATAAACCATTCCTAAGAGAGTTCAGTGGTTATCTGAATGACTCCATTGATTTGTTGGCTTGTAACTCACAACGTGCAATCTATTATTCCATATCTAATCCATTTATTTATGTGATTGCTGCTATTTCTTCATGTCAATTAAAGTATGATACAAATATAAGTTATGCAAGTGTTGATATCTGACACTGTGTTGGCCTTATAAGGACAGAGATTAACCAGGTGTCATTCAATCTCAAACCAGACGAGGTGACAAACAACAAATGGTTACAAGAATAATATTTGTTTTGGTACAGCATAGGTTATGAAAGGTTAGTGGAAGCAGATTCAACAGCAATGTACAAAATGGAACTGGATAAGTCTTTGGAAAGGAACATTTTGCTTGACAGTTGGGAAACGGGAGGGAATTGGATGGGTCTTTCAAAGATCTAACACAAGAAGCATGGGCCAAATGGCTCATTCAGTTGCACCACTCTATGATCCTAGAATCTATTTGTTCACAAGTATGAACTCAAGTTTTCCTGTTTCATCTTATAGTAGACCCTGGCTATAGTATACTTGATGGTTGAGCACCTGTTACAATAATGACATTTAAATTTAACTTTAGGGTAAAATAGATGAAGTCCACCATGCAGAAGTCAGCCTGACAACAGGTCTTGGTGATGGGTCTTCCAGTGATTATTGGGAAATCGAAATTGTTTTCTTTGGATGAAGATGCAAGATATTCCTATTTGCGGAAAATGACAAAGGCAGATGTGAGACAGGTAGCTATATTGTCAGTTTCCTAGACCCAGAAAGTATTAACAATGTCAAGTTATAAATGGATGTACTTAAAACTGTTTTAAAACTATTAAAACTACTTAATTCTAATATAAAGGAAAATTGGGTTTTCAGGAATAACTAACTGGCATGTCTACCCGGATACAAGGCCTATGTGATTTGGATAGCCATAGAAATGGCTTTCCACAAGCAACCTATTTCTAAGATATACCTGAAAACTCAGAGGCAGCTAGTCTGTCAGAATCCTGTAGAAGGAGAATAGCAAGACAATGTGGTTCATCACATGGCAATGTTGGTGGGTCTCATACTTGGATTGGAAAGACCAAATTTGCGGACAGTTACAAAGAAGCTGGAAGATTTGTTAGCTTCCAATAAAGGGCGAGGTTTCCAAGAAAACTCACAACTTGAAAGATAGGTTTGGAGGTTAATTTTTTAAAATATTCCCTCATGAGTGAAGAAGCAAGTTGGGATGATTGTTGGAGAACCAAATGCCTTCTTAAAACTGAGTTCAGAAGAAGGGTCACTGGACCCAAAACAGTAAATCTGATTTCTCTCCACAGATGCCACCAGACCTGTTGAGCTTTTCCACCAATCCTGTTTTTGTTTCTGATTTACAGCATCCGCAGTTCTATTGGTTTTTATTTGGTGTTTATCTCTCTGCCACAACTCTTCTAGGAATGCCCACCTTGAAGAAGTTCTTCACTCTTCAATAGGATTTCTGTTCTAATCTTTTTTCTTGTCCATCATCATTAATTTTGCTGTCGCTTGTTGCATTTGATAAAGTATTTGCTAAAACTAGATTCCATAGCCACATCATGTTCCTCAGTGACGGCCTACAGTTCGGACTCACTCCAGTTCTGAAGAAGGATCACTGGACCTGAAACGTTAATTCTGATTTCTCTCCATAGATGCAGTCAGACCTGTTGAGCTTTTCCAGCAATTACTGTTTTTCTTAGTGCTTAGTCAATATTACCTTTAGTCCTTTATTACAGTAAATGTCTTAAAATTAACAATCTTGTGTGTTGTCCTTTCAGATTTTAACTGAAAGTTTGAATTTCTTTTTAAAAGTTATTGGACTTTACAATTATAAGAAACTGTAATAATCCCTGTAAAGTGATGAAGCTCTGATAGCCATTGTAGGTATTTCCATTCCAGTGCTGTAACTCAGTCTATAGTTCGGCAGCACAGGGAGACACAAGCTATGGACTTTTACCAAGAGTACTTCTCTGAATTTAAAAAAAGCCTTTGTTGTCATAAGCTACCCATTTTTGGGCTCTTTCTTTAAAAATAATTAATTGATTCTCAGAATTCAAGGCATTTACTCATTAAAGTTTCTCCTAGAAACAAGGAGGTGTACTATAATTTAATAAATGGAAGGGACAACCCAAGAAATACACTTGCTGTTTAACATTAAGGCAACAGATTGGGAGTTAATAGGGTTGCAGTCATCCACAATTCAGAGGCAACTCTGCCTTGGTCAGTCATGGAAACCCTGATTGCATTTTACATTCCACAGGCAATTAATTGCCTACAGTCAAGGCTTTGGCCCTTTTAAGGAGTCATGGGCATATTCCCAAAAGCTGTCAGTCTATCAGAGGGCCTCTGACTATCACCAGTGGCCACCTTGGGATTGCAGCAGCCCCAGACCAACCATCTTGGCAGAAGTCCCTGGATGAAAGCAAGTTGGGACTCACTGGAATATGACTGACTGACTCCACTGAGGGTTGGGTTGGTCATGAGGATGGTGGGGGTCTTTTAGCAGGAGCTGCCCTTGTTAGCAGGTGTGTGGGCCTCTGGGGATCAACTGGTAGTTCATTAGGAGGGCTACACCTCTGCTTACCATAAGCATGTACAGAGGCCACATCTGGCAGTCTCTGCATTTGAAGTTGCCATCTGCTGAGAGCTGCCTCAAGAAGCATTTAATTGTCTATTCATAGGGTGTCAGTTGGGTTCAGGGGTGAAAGAAAACTTCTGCCAGGAGGAAAATACTACCTGCAGCAAAGGGACAATGGGCATGCCATCCACCATCCTACCCCAACCTGCACCCACCCCCATATCTCCCAGCACACCACCCTGCAATATGATAAAATCCCAGCTACAGAGAAAAGTACCAAAGGAAAAACACAGGTGAATGGGTTCATGGTTGCACGGTACCAAAATAAAGAGCAGAAGGTGAAACATACCAAATATGGTCCATAAACAATGGAGTAAAATTTACCTCAATGAGCTGTAAAGTTGTAGGAAATGCAGGAAAACAGATTTGAGAGCAGAGTTTGAACAGAAAACGTGCAAAATGGACAGCTTCAGAAATGCTGCAAATTTGAAAGAGTGTAAAGTATTTACAGAAATATAGGAAAGCTACAATGTAATTTCTAACAGGAAAGTTGAAGAGAAGTTGGAACTTACAGGTACTTCTGCTATAACACATATTTTGTTAACGCGAATTGGTTGTGACACGATTGATGAATAGTGGACGCTGTTTGCATAATGTGAACGTTCTACTGTACAGTATAGCAATTTTCTATAGTCATTTCCCTAGAATGTGATTTTCTACAGCGGTTTTCTGTAGCACCATTTTCGATAGCATGAGGTCACACAAGAACGCAACTATTGTGCTATAGGAGAACTACCTGAAATAAGAATGTGTAAGCAATGTGCAAACAAATTTTAATCTTACTGCCCTGATCCTTTTCACAAATTAGAGCACTATTGATTTCTGAATCCCAATGCTGTGTACGAATTGATCTTATTTTAACCTGCCAATCTTTCTGAACTAAAGAATAAAAGATATTGATGAAAATTTGGTAATTCTTTTCATTTGAGTCTTGATTACTTTCAGAATTCAAATTAGGAGGCATATCACTTTTACTGATAGATGTGTCAATAATCACTATAAAATGATAGGATCTATTGTTTCAGTTTGCCCAGGTTTGCAACCCATATAGCTGTGGTCCTGTTTACTGGTTGCTATCTGTGTGCTGCATTCTAATGGAGCTGGATTCAACTTATTTAGACTGGTATCTGGTGCAAGATTTATCAAAACACCTTTGGCTGCTAAACCAAGTCAGTTTTTTTTAGCTTGCAATGACTGATATTCGTGTTTAATGATCAAAAGAATAAAAAGAATTCAATTCTCCGATTTAACAAAATCTATAAGCCTTGATCAGAGGGTGCAAAAGAGGGAATCAAAAATCAGGCACTGTTGTGTGTGTGAGAAACTATGACTAAATGTAATCCTTCACTCTTGCAAGATCATATTGTTTTGCTTTTGATTCATGATCTTGATATAAGAAGCAAGATTTCAGTGTTTACTTCAAAAGGAATTATGCTTTGCACCCAACTGGGATTCCATGACAGCTCCAGTATTTATTTTATTTCTTATTTTCACTTTAAGTATGCGCAAGTACAGAATATACATCAAATCCAACACCTGGACATCAGCTTTAGTGACATTAAGATACTTAATTCAAGGTTAATATACACTCACAGGAACATCAGTAGATCAATTAGTCCCTCAAATCTGTTGATCTTTCAATGAAATCATGTCCAATCTATAATCAAAGTCTTGTCACATGCAGGTGAGCAGGGTAAATTGGATCTCCTCTTTACAACCTTGTTAGTTGTCTGCAAAACGTATGTTCTTTTTAGTACGATCACTAGAACTATGGTATAACCTCTAACAAAACATAGTTACCCAATGTCTGTTCTATCCATAAGAAGAAAATTACAAGGATTTCTTGAGTGAAAGGAAAGATGATTTTCATATCCGCTAACCTTGAGCAAAATAATAAAGATGCAATCTTGAGTATTCACACAAACAGAAAATTTAAAAAGCATAGTGTTCAGCACAAAAAGAAGACAAAATCTAACTTAAAATTCTGACGGTGTTCTTGAGGCATAGAAGCTTTAACTTGAGACCATGATTGTTTAATTAATGTTTTATATTCTCAACAGTAACAAATACTTCTGATATTTTCAAGTTACTTGTGTCTAGATGTTTCTCCCAAATACATGTTGTCATTAGGTGTTTGTTAAAAAAAAGAGAGAAAAAATGCTTTCTCCAGCTCTGCAGTTATAATTCCATCTCCCCAATTCTGCCAAAAGCAGTTTCCTGAAATACAAATTTGTTTGTGTATTTCAATAAAACAATGAACTGCTTGCGCTGGAAATCTAAAACAAAAACAAAGTACTAGAGAAACTCAGCGGGCCTGGCAGCATCTCTGAAGAGAAAACCAGAATTACCATTTCAAGCCCGGTGACATTCCATCAGAACTGTTCAAATGAAGGGTCACGGATTCAAAATGTTAACTATTTTTTCTCTCTACAGATGCTGTCAGAACTGCTGAGTTTCTTTCTACTTTCTGCTACTTTCTGCTTTTGTGTATTTCAACACCTGAGCTAATTTCTTCTCAGCTTGATGGATTTGAGGATGTAAAATTTGTCATACAGGTATAAATCAAAATAGAAGAAGTTTTGTTCATGCTTGAAATAATATGTTAGCTTCACTGTATTTTGTTAAAAATGTTACTTCTAATTCAATTAATTGTTTCCATTCCACATTCAGTTTACAAGCTTGGCTAATTTGTGGTCAGCTGATTGTTGTGGCCATTTGATGTCAGCGTATCTCCTTTTCAAAACCTTTTCGTGAATGCCTCAGGTATCAAAATCAGACGTTGGCAATTGAAAATTGATAGTTGTAAAATATGGATCAGTTTGATATGCTACATATCTATCTTTGCTGATATTCCTTCAAAGATCTGCTAATCATGTCAGATACGGCTAAAAACAATTGATAAACTACCAAAAGTAGAAACTGTTGCAAAAACTCAGCAGGTCTGACAGCGTTTGTGAAGAGAAAGCAGAGAGTTAATGTTTTGGGTCCAGTGACCCTTCTTCAGAAGGGACCTACTGAATTTTTCCAGCAACTTCTGATTTTGTTTCTGATTCCCAGCATCCATAGATTTTTTTAAATATAAAGTTTCAGTTGCCATTTGTGGAAGAGAGCTCCAAATAGTTGTATAACTATTTCCTGATTTCACTCCTGAAATGTATGGTTCTAAAATTTAGACCATACCTTCTACAACTAGTCTCCCAACCTGCAAAAATAGTTTTTCTCAATCTAACATATTCTTGTTACAGATTTATGCTAAACTGGAACCAATTCAGAGAACAGTATAAATCTGATCTCTGAAACACGATCATGTCAAATATCTGATCCACTGACCTCCAAATGGCATATACAAATAAAGTGACAGAATAATGTTAATTCCATACCTGTACAATTGCAATTGTTTAAAAATGTGTTTTCTTCAAATATGAAAAAAAGTCTCCTTCATGCATTTGGACTGTCAAACATACCAATGTTCTCTCCATAGATTTTGCTGGACTGCTGAATGTATCCAGCGTTTTATTATATATTTTTAAAATAAATCAGTAAATGATTAATCCTAAACAAAAACAGAAATTGCTGGAAAAACTCAGCAGGTCGTACAGCATCTGTTGAGGGAAAGCAAAGTCAACATTTCAGGTCCAACAATCCTTCTTCAGAACCCATTCCAGAATTCTTTGATATTTTTGTTTAATAATAAGCCCTATCTTTATAAAAAAATTATCTATACTGCTAAACAATAAAGAAGAAAGCAAAAGAAAAAAAATGCATATTGCTTGTCTGTAAAAATAAGTAACAAGTTATTTCAGAAGCTGTTTATAATCAGTCAAAAAATTGTTGTTGAATGGCTTTTAGCTTTATATTCCTACTGACAGGTTAAAGGTGTATCTCCCAAAATGCCTCACCATCTGACTTCTCACTTCATAATTGCAGCAAAATACTAGATCGGCAGTCTCCCAGTTGAAGAATTGGAAACTTTATGAATCCTGCAAGGTAATATCAGCTTGCAGCAAACTTGTCACAAAATCCCCTTGAGAGAATTCTAAGTGTACCAAATCCAGCAAGATAATATTGGATTCCAGCAAATTTACACAACCTGAATTTGCTGATAGCTTAACTGTATGTTTTCTGAAAAGTTTCATAGTCCTTTCTTTTCCTTTAAGGACAGAATTGTCTATCAAAAATAAAAGCTTAATGTGAAATGTACTGCATTTATTGTGAGCTTCCAGGAGTTATTGAATCATACGACATGGAGGACTCCCCTCAGCCCATCGAGTCTATACCGTCAAACATATACCACTCCCTACACTAGTCCCCAGTGGAGCCGAGAGCCTGAGTGGCAGGTAGCAATAGGTGTCGAAACAAGATATCTCAATTAAGCCAAACATTACAGATTTGAATAATGCTTGAATGAGTGATCCAACAAAATGAAAGTTCAGGGTTCATAGTTTAAGGATAAGTAATAAACCTTTAACGTCTGAGATGAGAAGAAATTTCTTCACCCTGAGAGAGGTGAGTTTGTGGAATTCACTACCACAGAAAGTGGCTGAGACCAAAACGTTGTGTGTTTTTTAAGAAGGAGGTAGAGGTAGCTCTTGTGGCCAAAAGTGACAAGGGATATGGGGGAGGGCGGGATTAGAGTGCAGAGCTCGATGATCAGCCATGATCATATCAAGTGGTGGGGGCTGAATCGCCTACTCCTGCTTCTATCTTCTATGTTTCTATGTTTCATTTCTCCTTATCAGGATGGAGAAAGACTCAGTATAAATATTAACAATTAATCTCCTATATTTTTTGAATGTTGATCTCATGAATTCCTCAATATATATCAATACAATATATCAATATATACCAATATATCAATATATCAATACAATATTTGTTCCTATCAATATAATATTTGAACAATCACTTGATTAATTATTAGGTGTCTGATTAAACATGGACTTTATGTCTAATGTTAATTTGCAAATAAGCACAGATCCTAGGCCAAATTTTTGTCATTGATTGGGAAGTTCTCTGAGACTTTGGCCCATTTTAAAAACAGCCTCTAGGCCTCAGTCCTACTCCCAGGGTTTTTCACGAACCCTGTTTCCACCGGCATATCAGCTCATATCCTGTGTCAACTCCATAGCCACTCACACAATATCTACCAATGGCATATCTCAGGAGCCTTGTAGGAAGGAAAATAAAATGAACCATCTAACAGGCTATGAGTGTTCTCATTTATACATACTTGACACAGTAAAACAAAGCCTCTTATGAAATCCAAGACTTAAAATCCCCTCAAGCAGTCAATGTAACATAAAAATATGCAAACTTCTGTTTTCACTAACCATACCAAGCTTAGCTCTTCATTTCACAATGCTTTGAAACTGTCAAATGTGAATTTATCCAAGCTATACCAAATAATATACCCTTTGTGTTACTCTGATTCAGCCCTTTATTTAGTTTTAGGGGATTATGGATTCAACTTATACCATATCATTTAAATAGACCTCATCTATCCCGTAACAAGTTTTAAGTCTTCTACGTAAATTTTTGATGTTCACAATGTGATTTAAAACCCTCAGGCAGTGAAAAAATTCAGTGTTTGAATTTGGTACAGCTGTAATGAAGAAAACAGGAATAAGAAATTTATAAATGGATACTGATAGGTTGGGTGAATGAGTGAATTTGAAGTATTGTGTACAGTTTTAGCCCCCTTAATTAACGGACAGACCTATTTGCTTTGGAGCCAGTTCAGTGGAGGTCACTAAACCAATTCTAGAGACGAGGGGTTTGTCTTATGAACAGAGATTGAGCAGTTTAGACCAATAATCTCCGGAGTTTAAAAGAATGAAAATAAATCCAGTTGAGGTCTATAAGATGCGAAAGGGGATTACAAAGTAGAGGTAGAAAGGATGTTTCTTCACATGGGGCAATCTAGAATGAGAGGCCATTGTTTAAGATAAGGGGTAGCTGATTCAAAACAGAAATGAGCATCCAGTGTCAGTCAACTTCACAAAAATCTGGATCTTACTGTCACTCAGAATGTCTCATTTGAGACTTGCAACAAAACCCAGCAAGCCCATATCTGAGTGCCTCCTTACTCAAGGTTCAGTATTCAGCACTACTAATTTGAAAATGGCTGTTAATGGAAAACAGGAGTGCAGATTTTTCAAGAATATATTGGGTTAGAGTTTGGAGTTCAGTGTCCTTTTACTGAAACCAAGAGTGAACAGGATCACTGAATACAAACACTTGAGGTTTTAAGTGATTGTTGTAATGCTGAATTTGGATGTGATCAAAGAATTTTTCCACTACATTTTACACCTCCTTCTGCATCCACCTCTAGCCCAAACCCTTGTGCAATAGTTGTTACACAGTCGTAGAGTTGTACAGCATGGAAAAAGATCATTCAGTCTAACTCGTCAGTGCCAACCAGAGATCTTAAACTGAGCAAGTCCCATTTGCCAGCCTTTGGCCATTATCCCTCTGAACCCTTTCTATTCAAGTACCTATCCTGATGTCTTTTAAATGTTGCAATTGTACCCGCCTCCACCACTTCCTCTGGCAGCTCATTCCATACATGCACCACACTGCATGAATATTTTGCTCTTCAAATCCCTTTCAAATCTTTCCCCTCTCACCTTGAACCCCTGTCCTCTAGTGTTGAACTCCCCTACTTTAGGCAAAATGCCTTAGCTATTCACCTTATCCATGTCTGTCATGATTTTATAAACCTCTATTATATCACACCTTAGCCTCCAATGCTCCAGGGAAAAAAATCCCTAACTTATTCAGCCTCTCTCTACAACTTAGACACTCTAATCCTAGCAACATCCTTGTAAATCCTTTCTGAACGCTTTCAAGTTTAACAACATCCTTCCTGTAGCAGCAAGACCAGAATTGAACACAATATTCTAGAAGTGGTCTCACCAATGTCCTGTGCAGCCACAACAAGATGTCCTGACTTCTATACTCAATGCACTGACCATTGGCCAAACATGTCAAATGCCTCCTTCACTGTCCCGTCAACCTGCGAACCCACTTTCAGGGAATTATGCACCTGTACCCTTAGATACTATCCACAACATAATCTCAATTCCACATGAAGTTATTAAGTGTAGCAGGCTTCTCCCCCAGAGCCATTTTCTCTTTGCAGCTTAGTACCTGGACTGCATTCTGTGGTCTGCTTTCTGCACCATTTCACTTCAGATGTAAGGCCACTGATGTGTTCTTTTGCCACTGCAAGAGTTCTCCCATGTCAACCCTACTAAACAGCACACAATCTATTTCCTACTGGCTTTTCACCGAGGGCTGATCTCTCTGGCTACTCCCACATTCAGAAGATCCACATCTATTGCATCCTCAGGCTTATTATTCGAAACATGGAAGCGAGTAGTAACGTAAAAAGATTTATGATTAACCAGTATGGTCTGATGTACAACAATCATTTTTGTCATAAACCATAAAGGATTCTTGGCCTTGGTTGTCAACAGAACTTCAAACATCCTCACAAGCACATTTTTTTTTAAAAGAAATTCATTTTAACATTCGTTTGACTCCTTCTTAGGTAACCATGCCACAGCATTTTTCTTAGACAATGGTGAAGGGATTGCTGCATTCTCTCAGATGGTGATGATATATTCTGTCAGACTGGTTTTATTTCCTCATTAATTTTCCTCCTTCCATTGGAGAAATATCTCACCACTTTACCTCCTACTATTGCTCTGCTGAGATGAAGAGCTTTCTGGGACGTCAAAGAAGAGTATCCATGTCTCATCATGCAGAGAAACCCAACTGCACTTTGGTCCACTCTGTCACATGTTATCCTGTATCTTCCATCCTTACATGAAAACGATCTCAGTACACTGACTTCCTTGTCCCCTTGATGTGAATCGGTTGCCTCCTCCATTCTCCACTATCTAACCACAAGATGCCAGTCTTAATTTTGTACCCCCCACAAGGACTGTTTCTTAATCTGATCGTAATGCAAATAAAACTATTTTAGCCATAACTTGTCCCACTTTTAGCTTCTTTTTAGTGTAAAATATAATTGATTGATCAGAAAGTATAATGACCCCGGTGTTGAAACATCAGATTTCCACTTATATGATAGGCTTGTGAAACTCACTATTACTTCAGGTATTCTTGAACTGTGTGACTTTTACACTCAGCAATAACAGAGCTTAGAGTCATTTCAGTGTAAACGGAGGCAGTTCAGCCCATCATATCTGTAGCAGCTCTCTGCTTCATGCCAATGACCAGTATTTTCCACAAAACCTTATGCATTGTTTCTATTTAAATAATCATTCAATGCACTTTTAAATGACTCAGTGGAACCTGTCTCCACCAGACCCCCAGGCAGGGCACTCCATACTCTTATTACTCATTGTCTGAAAACGACTTTTCTCATTTTGCATTTGCTTCTTTTGAAAAGCAGTTTAAGATGTGTCCTTTGGTTCTGAATCTTTTTATCACTGGAAACAGTTTCTGCTTATCCACTGTTCAAACTCTTAATGACCTTCAACTCTTTCTAGTTGTTTTGAAGTAATCCTTCTCTGTATTTTTCTGCTAGTGTGTGTATGTCTAGGATATGATGGCTACAAAAGCATAAGAATCCGCATTTGAATTCCCTGCTGGCAAGCTAATAGGTGAATATTGAAAACACATTCTTTGTTCAGGTAAGAGTAATGGATTTTTCCCTATATCAAATGAAAAGTCAACACTGCAAAAAGATATTGTTTTCAGCAAATATCCTATATGTACAAACTGGAAACTCCACTACAAGAAGTATTTAGAATAAGCCTATTCTGCTATGACAGGTAGTATTTACTTTGGGATTGGAAATGGCTAAGACAAAGTTAAGTAATCAGTCCACTCACAGAGGAGGGCAGCCACCTGCATTTGAAGTAAGCAGTGATTACATTCAAAGTATCTGCATTTTGCAGAATTATCAGACTAATTGAAATCACTTAAGCTATTTTCTATATACTTGCAAATAGACACATTCATAAAGAAGACTAAAGGGAAAGTTTGACACTATCAAAGAAGATGCTTTGATTTTTCGTTAGAAACACTGTGGAAACAACAGTGAATTTATTAGGAATTAGAATTGCAAACTTTAATGATGGTAATGTGCAGTTCCTGAAATCATTTGCAAAGTGTTTTGACAGAAATATATTTGGGCAGCAAGTAAGTTGTAAATTGTTTTCTTTCTTGAGTGTCAAACACTTTATCTGTGTAACATTCGGGTTAGTTACAATAACTATCTTCCTTTCTCTGATGTGTATTTCCTGTAATGTTGCTTTTTTTCCCTCTGTTGTTTTAACGTGCAGTTCCATGTCTCTATTCTTCACTCATTAAATCTCTCTCACTGTTCTCCTTGAGAAGGACACCAAGGATCATTGTTTGAATTCTCTATTACTTTTTATCTTTTGCTTCTTTGAGGTTTTGATCAGTTTTGTCCCCTTTCTTGTGTGCTAGAATCTGTAACAGTGTCTGTCATCAAATCATTGAATCCGCACAGTGTGGTCACTGCCCATTAAGTATGCTCTGAAAAGCTGTAGACTGTTGTTCGAGGTGACAGTTACTACCATATGAATGAATTGTACATTTATTTTGAACGGCAGGACCGGATTAACATGTTCCCAGTTTCCCACACATAGACAGCCTGGCTGTCTGAGAGCAACTTCGCTGTTTGCCTCCCATTAAACTGGAACTGGAAATGAAGTCAGGGAGGGTGTGACTTCCTATCTGACCATTTCTGAGGCCTAAACTTCCCTTGTGGAAGAAAGTCTGCAACTATTCTAAAATTGTGAGCAGCTGATCAATTCCTGGAAAAGACAAGGAACTTACATGTATTTGCAAAGGGAGGCAATGGCCTAGTGGTATTATCACCAGACTATTAATCCAGTAATGTCCTGGGGACTTTGGTTTGAATCCTGCCATGGAATTTGGATTCAATAAAAATTGGGAGATAAGAGTCTAATAATGACCATAAATCCATTTTTGATTGTTAGGAAAACCCCATCTGGTTCACTGTTGTTCTTTAGGGAAGGAAACTGCTCTGGGTCTGGAGTCACATAAGGATGGCAATGCCCATTGACTCCCAACTACCCTCTGGGCAATTAGGGATGGGCAATAAATGCTGGCCAAGCCAGCAATCCCCTCATCTCGTGAATGAATAAAGAAAATGTTTGTAGAATCTTTCACATCTTCTTTTCTACAACCAATTACATACTTTTTAAAAGTATAACAAAACCATTGGTGGGCTGAGGGCAGAGCTGCTGCTGACAAACCTAAAAGGCCAGGGAGGGATGTGTTCCTGCTCAACTTTGGTTGTGGGCACTGGGTAAATCATAATGGCACATGACCAAGAGTTAAAGGATTGAAATTAGGGGGCAAAAAGTGTCTGAATTGTAATCAGCCCAGGACACAAGAAAATAACTTCAAATCTGGGACAGTCCTTTAGAATCCTTAATGGGTTCGATGCCTTGGTTATAATGTAGGGAGAGGAACGACCAATTTGTATGCAGCAATGTCTTTCAAACAGAAATGTATCACTAAGAAAATAAATGGGATTTTTGAAGTGACTATTGTTTGAGGGATAAACATTGGCCAGAACGCCAAGAGAATTTATGCCATGCTTTTTACATGCACAAGAGAGCTGGTGGGGTCTCAGTTTAATGCACCGCACAAATAAGAACACCTCTGACAGTGCAGCTCTTTCCTATTTTGGCAATACAATATCAATCTGGCTAATGTGCTCAAGTGTCTGACCCATAACCCTCTCACTGAGAGACAAATGTGTAACTGTTGTGTGGTCGACACCAGCCATATAATTAACAGGCTGTACATCAGGCTTTAAGTGGGTGAGACTGTCCTCCTCAGTTTGACAAATTTACAAATTATAGTTCTGGAAAAGTAATTTTGGATTAGATAAAGAACTGGAAATTACAAAGTGCAGGCAATACATGCAAAAGAACAAATATAGCAACAGAAAGTTGCAAAGTCAATGATGATTTAGGTTAAAAAAAAACCTCATCTAAAATTGTGTGAAGACAATATTTCAAGCTCCAGCATTGATTTTTAAACAATTGTTTCCATTGAGCAGGAGACAAACAGAGCAATGGAAGTGGAGGAGGCCAAACAATATTCACAGTAGACCCCCATTGACATAGTCAAGTGTTCAGTTTTGCAGCAACTCACTGACTGAAAGGGGAGAATGTCTAGCAGTTTACAAATAATGGTATCTAGCCAGACTGGAGAGGCGCATTAATAGTGCTTCATGCCCCCAAAAATTGTTTTGTTTTTAACTCTCACAAAGTGACAGCAAAAGGGGCAGCACAGTGGCTCAGTGGTTAGCACTGCAGCCTCACAGTGCCAGGGACCCGGGTTTGATTCCACCCTTGGGCAACTGTCTGTGCTGAGTTTGCACATTCTCCCTGTGTCTGCATGGGTTTCCTCCGAGTGCTCCAGTTTCCTCCCACAGTCTAAGGCTGTGCAGGCTAGGTGGATTGGTCATGCTAAATTGCCTGAAGTGTTCAGGGGTGTGTGGGTTACAGGGGGATGGGTCTGGGTTGGATGCTCCAAGGGTCAGTGTGGACTTGTTGGGCCAAAGGGCTGTTTCCACACTGTAGGGACTCTATGATCTATGATTGTGACTATAGTCCATTTAAAACTGGAACACATAGGTTTTAAATTTGGACTTAACATAACTTTAAACGCACAATGCATCAACTGCCCTGTTCAACATGTCAGTGATTTATGGTAAACAAAAATTATTTAACATCACATGTATTAATGGATACATTTTAAGGCTATTGACAAAATATCAGTGTATTCCTTTGTGATAATGTAGTTTCATTTGTCTCTGTGAAACTGCTTAGGCCCTCTCTCCCAGTATGCTGCCTCCAGTTCCCAGTACTGACTTTCCAGTTTCTCTATCACAGCTCCTAAACTTCCCATGACTTTCATTCCGTTGACCTCTGGGACTGACCATGATCCACCTTTTCCCTGAATTAACTGGATGGGCAACCCGATTGGTGAGTGACTACACCCCTAACAGATCCCTCTGCAGCTCACCAAATAACCATTGGTGACTTCCAACACTGGTTATACTGGCCTGCAGGACTGCCAGGGGGTGCACTCCCCAGCCTGTAGTGATGTGGATTCTCAGACTCTGAACATCTCCTGGTCCCCACCGCTCCCCTCCACCTCAAATGGCCAAATGGCCAACTGACCACTTCCAAGCCTCTTGGATTGATTTTGGATGAAGCTCTGGATATACAGTGCTGAGATCCCTGTCTCCCTTGGCCTACCTGAAGAGTACTCCATGTAGACTTTATAACATGGCTATTTGGTTGAAACACATGCTGTGTGTTTACCGTGTATGGTGTTAGCACAAGTTGCAGGTGAGAGATTGATGTAGCCTAGAGCCATGGAGCAACAGGTCCTCCTGCTCACAATCATGACAAACATACTGGATTTGTATCTGTACTAAACAGTGAGGCTAGACTGAAAAACTGAGCCTTTAGGTGAAGGGACAAAACACAAAAAGACATAGCAAGGCAAGACAAGGTAGATATGTTCTGAGCTCTGAGTTGGCTTGAAGTGAATGGGTACTGAGACAGCAAGTGAGGAGTCCTGATCAAATCCCTGAGTTATGCACCTGTCCTTGCATGCAAAGTGTCCTGGCAGCAGCTCTACAATGAAGGGTGCCGGTGTGTTCCAAAGTGCAGCATATCAGAGGATCGGAGATGTGCCACATGGGTGCAATGAGGCTGGTACATGGCCGGTGCCAGTGTCGATGGATAGATACAGGTGGTCACTGCCCATAGAATGTGCTCTGCAAAGATGTGGACTGCTGTCCGAGGTAACAGTTACCATTGTATGAATGAATTGTACATTTATTTTGAAAGGCAGTAATGTCGATTGAAGATCTTAAACTTAAATGAGGGCAACTATGTAAGCATGAAAGCTGAGCTAGCTGAAGTGGGCTGGGCAAATGGCAGACGAAAGTAACAAATATTTTGCTTCTGTCTTCAAAAAAACCTGTCAGCAAAAGCTGTAAATCAGGAGATGAAAGGAAGAGAGTAACTTGGCAAAATTGCAATCATAAAGGACATAGAACTGAGCAAGTTGATGGAACTGCAGGATAACAAGTTCCCTGGTCCTGACTGACTTCATCCAAGGATCTTAGAAGAAGTGTCAATTGAAGTAATATATTCATTGCCATTAATTTTCCATTAATTGAGGGATTATGGAAAGGTTCCATCAGAATGGTAAAGAGAAAATATAATTCCTCTACTCAAGGAGGGAGGGAGGGAGTTATCTGGAAACTACAGTCCAGTTGGCTTCCTCTCTATCATGATGGATATGTAAGAACCAATCAATAAAGGGTTCATACCTGAACATTTAGAAAATCTCAAGCGAATTGGGAAGATGGCATGGTTTTGTCAAAAGTATATCATGTTCAACCACTTTATTAGATTTTTTGAAAGCATACTGTACTGATTTCCAGAAAGCATCTGACAAGGTGCAATATAAAAAGGTTATTAAGCAATGCAAGAACTCGTGGTGTGGGAGGTAACATATTAACAAGGGTAGAAGATTAGCTGGCTGGCAGAAAATAAAGAACATGTATAATTGGACCTTCCTATGATTGGCAGGATGTGACTAACGGAGTGCCACAGGAGACAGTGCTCAGGCCTCGGCATTTTACAATTTGTATCAATGACTTAAATGACAGGAGTAAAGATATAATAGTTAAATTTACATATCACACAAAGATAAGTTGGAAAGTATGTTGTGAAGAGGACATGAAGAGCTCGTGGATAAATGTAGAGAAGTTAAATGAGTGGGCCAAAATCTGGTGGATGGAATATATGTTTGAAAATGTGAAGTCGTTCACTTTGGCAGCAGCTATAA
Source organism: Ginglymostoma cirratum (assembly GCA_024137785.1). Classification (NCBI taxonomy): domain Eukaryota; kingdom Metazoa; phylum Chordata; class Chondrichthyes; order Orectolobiformes; family Ginglymostomatidae; genus Ginglymostoma; species Ginglymostoma cirratum. The sequence goes on along the minus strand of JAHRHZ010000079.1, from coordinate 11,491,359 downwards.
AGCAGCATATTTTTACTTAATTTGAAAGTGACTGCAGATTTCTGAGTTGTAGAGGGATCTAGGTGTTCTAGTGTATGAATCACAGGTGCAGTAAGTAATTGAGCAAGTACCAAGGTAATGCCATCCTTTTTTTAAACAAGGCATTGAATATAAGTAAGCAGTGGAGACAGGGTCATTGGATATTTTTAAAGGTGGAGATAGATTAATTCCCTTGCTTAACAAAAGTTTAAGGTTGTTGGAGGTAGATGAGAATATGAAATCCAAAACAAACAGATCAGCCATGATCTCAATGAATGTTGGAACAGGCTCAAGGGGCTAAATAGCCTACTTCTACTAATACATTTGTCTCTAGAACAGATGTTTTCAACTGTCACTGACCCAGGCAGCTTGCTTTTTAAAAAAAGTCTGGGATTTATTACTTTACAGCTTGACAGTCCTTCAGACGTTATCCAACCTTTGCGTACAATGAAATATGTTTCTATACCCAGATAATAACCCAAGGATCTGCATTTGAAAATGATGTTCATTATTTTTGTCCAACTGTGGGAAATGGGCATTTCTGAATGCACTTATTGTCCATCCCTAGTTGCCCTTGGGAAGGTGGTAGTGAGCTGCCTTCTTGAACCACTGTATCCATGTGCTGTATGTTTACCGACAATGACATTAGGGAGGGAATTCAAGGATTTTGACCCACCAGCACTGAAGGAACTGCAATATATTTCTAAGTCAGGGTGGTGAGTGGCTTGGAGGTGAACTTGCAAATGGTGGTGTTCCCATGTATCTGTTCCCTTGTTCTTCTAGATGAAAGTTTTTGTGTTTTTGAAAGGTACCATCTAAAGGAGCCTTGGTGAACGTCCACAGTGAATCTTGTAGATATTGCACACTGCTGCTATGGACTGTCAGTGGTGGAATTATTGGCACCACATCCGCAAACATTTAATTAAGCAGGCTGATTTGTGCTGGGTGATGTCAAGCTTCTTGAGAGTTAATGAAGCTACAGCCATCCAGGCAAGTAGGAAGTATTCCATCACACTCCTGACTTGTGTCTTGTAGATGGTGGACAAGTTTCAGAAAGTCAGGAGCTGAGTTATTTTTTGCAGTATTCCTTGTCTCTGACCTGATGTTGTAGGCATTGTGTTTATGTGACAAATCCAATTTGGTTTCTGGTCAATAGTAACCCTCAGGATACTGATAGTTGAAATATGGTGATGGTAATGACGGTGAATATCAAGGCGCGGTGGTTAGATTTTCACTTATTGGAGATTGTTATCACCTGGCATTTGTGTAGCATGAATATTTCTTTCCTGAAGGCTACAGGGTTCCCAAGTGGAAAACGAGATGCTGTTCTTCCAGCTTGCGCTGAGCTTTGCTGCAGCACTATGGCAAGCCTGAGGGAGAGATATTGGCCAGAGAACATCACGATGTGTTGAAGTGGCAAGGAACTGGAAGCTTAGGGGTTTTTTTTGTGAACAGAACATTGATGTTCTGCAAAGCAGTCACCTAGTCTGTGCTTTGTTTCCCCAATGCAGAGGAGACCACGTGGTGAGCAGCAAATGCAGTAGACTAGATTGAGTGAAGTGCAGGTAAAGTGCACCTCCAGGAAGGTCTGTTTGGGACTTTGGATAAATGAAAAGGGATGAGGTAAATGGACTGGGTTACACCTTCTGCGGTTGCAAGGAAGATGCCATAGAGCTATGGGAGGGTGTTGGGAGTGAAGGAGGAGTGGACCAGGGTGTCCTGGAGAGAATGGTCCTTGCAGAAGGCTGACACGGAAGAGGAGGAGAATATATATCTGGTGGCTGCATTCTGCTGGAAGTGGTGGAAATAGCAGCTATTAATCATCTGGATGTGGATGCTAGTGGGATGGTAAGTGAGGACCAGGGGAACCCTATTGCTGTTTTAGGAGGGAAGAGAGAGGGTGAGGACCAAAGTGCAGGAGATGGGTCAAACTCAGCCAAGGGCTCTGTCAATCATGGAGCTGCGGAATCCTCGGTTGAGGAAGAAGTTGGACATTTCTGAGTATCTCTTTTCAAAGTTGGCGTTCTCAGAACAGATGCGATGGAGACTGAGGAACTGGAGAATGGAATGGAGTGTTCACAAGAAGCAGGGTGCGAGGATGTGTTTTCAAGGTAACTGTGGGAGTCAGTGAGTTTGCACTGGATATTAGTGGCCAGTCCATCTCCAGAAATGGAAACAGATGTCAAGGAAGAGAATGGAGAAGTCAGAAATAGACCAGGTGAAGGTCGCAGTAGGGTAGAAATGGGAAGCGAAGTAGATTAACTTCTCTCATTCCGAACTAGAGAGTGAAGCAGTACCGATAATGCCATCAATATACTGGAGAAAGAACTGTGCATAGGGGCTGCAGTAGGACCAGAACAAAGAATGTTCCATGTGTCCACAAAGCGACAAGCATAACTAGGGTCCATGCAGATAACCAAGGCCATTCTTTGACCTGAAGAAAGCAATAGAAGTTAAAAAGAGAAGTTGTTCGGGGTGAGGACAAGCTTGACCAGGCTGGTGCTAGATAGGGACAGTTCAAGACATTTTTCCAGAAAGAACCAGAGACCCCTGAGACCATCCTGATGGGGAATGGACGTGTAAAGGAATTGCACGTCCATGATAAAGAGGAGGCGTCTGGTGTCCGTGAACTGGAAACTCTGAAATTGACGTAAAGGGTCAGAGGAATTGTGGATGAAAGTGGAAAGGAACTGGTCAAAGGGAGAAAATAAAGATCAAGTTGCAGTAGGAAGAGATGAGTTCTGTTGGGCAGGAGCAATGGGTCTTCCCAAGCAGTCCTGTTTGTCGATAATTGGTTAGGTTGGACTTGCCCTGGGCAAGTCATAGCTGGGCAATTTTCCACATTGTTGCGTAGATGCCAGTGTTGCAGATATATTGGCACAGCTTAGCTAGATGTGTGGCAAGTATTATTGCTAGAATGTAGTCAGGGTCCATTGCCTTCGCAGTATCCAGCGCTCCCAACCATTTGCACTCCATATATGGAGTGAATTGAATTGGCTGAAGGCTGTCTTCTATGACGCTGGGGACCACTGGAGGAGACAGAGATGGCTTATCCACTTGGCAGTTCTGGCTGAGATTATTGTGAACGGTTCAACCTTATCTTTTGCACTTATCAGGAATAGGGATATTTGTGAAGCCTCCTCCTCCTCCTCCAGTAAGTTGTTTGATTGTCCACTACCATTCACCACTAGATGTGGCATGACTGCAGAGCTTCAATCTGATTCACTGGTTGTGGGATCACTTGGATCCGTCTATCACTTGCTGCTTATCCTCTTTGGCATACCTGTAGTCATGTTTTGTCGCTTCACCAGGTTGACATCTTATTTTTACATATGCCTAGTGCTGCTTCTGGCATGTCCTCCTGCACTGTTCACTGATCCTTGACATGGTGGTAATGATAGAGTGGAAGATATTGCAGGGCATGAAGTTGCAAATTTTGAAATATGATTCTGATGCTGCTGTTGATGGCCAGTTGTTGGCCAGAAATGAAACAGGGCACAAAGCATTTCATAAAAGTAGAGGGAGATTATAGCAGAGACGAACAGACCAGTTCTTTGAAAGCTCACAGGTTGTTTAATGTTGCAATGGCAAAATGTTCTCATTCTGCTCAGTTAGAGTTACACATTGAATATTTAAGGAACTAAAGTGCCACTGACTTTATATCACTGCAAAGAGGAAAAGCTTTCTACAGTGGAATTAATCCAATCATTTTTTGGCATTTTTATTTGTTACTTCCTCCTTTCTTTGCCCCAATATATAATAAGGTCCTTTCTCATAACTGACTATGTAGCAGCTAGATCTCATCTTTAACATCCTACAAGTCCTAGCTATCACAAAGTGATGGTTTCCCATTATCTCCAATGTCCCTTCCATTTCCTCAGCTAAGTCTCTCATTCCAACACCCTGCTTCCATTTCCCATCCAGCCTCCAACCTAAAATCAATGAGTTGTTTTTTTTTTAAAGAAAAGAAGCATCATGCTCGGATTTATGGTATCATTAAAATAACATTGTGTAGTTGCATTAACATGTCACTAATTACAATGCACACTTACAGTGTGAAAATATATAAGTCTGAGCTTAGATTTTAGACAGAGGTAAATTGTACCAGTGCTTTGGATCAATGTGGCTTCCTAGCAGCTGATCAGCTGATTAATTGTGAATAAAACAAATGGGTATCCGGATATTATGCAGGAATTGACAGCAGTGATTTGCAATTGAATTGTTCAAAGTTAAAATCTGAATCCTCTGCAGTACTAATGGATAGACAGTGACAATAGAAGACTGGGGGTTAGTGCAATCTTACATGGGCGGACAGCACTTACACTGCGGAACTCAAAAGCAGTGCTCAGAATTTTGATCATATCACAGTCTAGTAACCATTTGTGTTTAGTGATAACAGATTAGTGGGCCAGTTGTGCTGTGTACAACATCTTGACTTCACTCCTATTGATGTGTCAGAATGATGGAGAACAGAGAGGGATCTTGTAATGGCCTCATCAGTTCACTCACCGTTTACAACAATTTCATGCTCACCTCAATCTGTTCCAAGTTCAACAATCAGCATTGCCTATTCCCCAGGAACAGAAAATTAAAAGCCAGATTAGGTCTAATAAAAATGTGTTTTTCAAAGAACCACAGCAGCCCTTTGTAAACCCTTTTGTTGTCACAATTTTGGAGATTAATTCAGGCCTGAGCAGCATGAATTGACTGAACTACACTGTGAATAATACCTGAAATCTGATTAGAAATATCTCATTTGCCACCAATGCGTCATGCAGATGTAGAACCACGTTCTCAATAGACATAAATATATCTATATTTCAACCTCTTACTTCAAACTTTATGGGGATTCAAGATTAAATGGATTAATGATTTTATCATCAGTAGAAACCATGAATATTTTCACAGCGTTCTTGAAGAAAATAAATGCAGGATTTTATTCAATTTAAAAAAGAAAACCATGGCACAAACAACAAGGTTGACAGAATGCATGACAACATACGGTCCACCATGCAGGAGTATAATCCAGTGTAACTGAGCAAGTGTCTTTTCACAAGCTAGATCAGTACACTTTCACAAATGTTTAAGGACAAGTGGAGAGAATGAATCTTAAACCATTTTTCCCAGGGAAAATTTCATTGCCTTCAAGTGCTTCTTTTTTTTAAGTACTTCTGAATGAGGGTCGCTTGAGTGAGGGGGAGTGTGAGATAGCAAGAGAAAATGGAGTTGCACGTGGAGACACAATTAAATGATTTAGCCCCTGTTGCTTTACTTTGCTGTACGGAGAAAGATAATTGAAGAGAAGTATATTGATGTGGTATAAACAGCAGTTATATCTATATCCCCAAGGATGGATGAAATAAAACACTTGCTTCAACATGTTGGTTCGGGCACTTAAATTTTATTTCCTATTTTTTTTCCACTTGAAGGTGTGCTCTTCTTGCTTGCTTTCAAACCCCTTCAGCTGCTGCTGTGTAAGTGTAGCTTCTGATTCATTATGATAACTACAAGCATGTACAAAAGCATTACAGGTACAACATGCACCAAATATTTGAGGTCAAACTCGTAAAAGCAAATAATCATACATTTTGACCTCACTCTCTCACAAACAGTAATGAATCACAACCTTGCAAGCTGGGAAGAAATTGAAATCTGATAAAAATGATCAATTAACATCTACCAATTAAAAAAGACTGGGTAACTGAATCAAAATGCTTAAGAGGAGATTGTATCCACTGCATTTGAAATGACCTAAAGCCATGTTTTCTCAGCAAGTAATAATTCCCAAACCCATCACGAACACACGGTGTTTCAGAATGCATCAGTTTTAGAATGTTTTGTATTGAAAAACAAAATAGGTCATTCACAATACATGCCACAAATGGCTGTTTGTACACCCTTGCACCAGCAATATCAAATTACTAAGAATGAAAATTCCATTTCCAAACCAGTTTTAGGACGCTAATTTTCCTTTTTGACAATTTAGGCTATTATACTCAAGCTGGTAGTTCCAGTATGTGCTAAGTAAATCTTTATGAATTCAAGACATCTATTTTTTTTCCCAGATGTTGTCTAAGATAAGTTGTTTTGTAAACAGGCTGAGCATGAAACCATTATTGTTACTATAAATTGGTAGCAACTTGGGAAAAGATTTGATCATTACTCAGGTTGGAGTGAATTGGTTTGCATTCTGAATGTAAAATACCTGGACAAATAGATTCTGCATAAATGTACACAGTTCAAAGACAGTTATTGAAGTGGAAGAGACTCACATTGTTATATTTTGAGTATTTGCTATTAAAAACCACATTTTCATTTAACGTGAAGGGATGCTCCTCACATTGCATGCAAAACTATACAAGGCTGATATTGACTTACATTTGATTAAAGAAAAGCTCCATGTATCAATTAAAATACACTTGCTTTGCTTGTTCTTTTTACTGATTTGCACTATTCCTTTAGTCAAACCTTCCTCCTTGAAATCGCTTAATCTCTGAATCACTGAGCAATACAATGGGAAGAGATGCAAGACAGTTGGTGTAAAACTGAAACAGTAGCTATACTGATGCGCCTTGTATTGATCATACAGGACATATAGAGGATTGTAATAGACATTTTATTTGTTTGGTCATAACATATCAAAAAGTCATTCAGTTAAACTTATTGACAATTTGATACTGACGCTTGTGGAGATGCCAACAAACAAATAACTAGTACCATCAACAACTTGGACTTACGTAGTGCCCTTTTTTTTAGTAAACACAATCCCAAGGCATTTCAAAAAGCACAAGAGAACTAACATACACACACAATGATGTGAACAATCGCTTTATTCAAAATGTTTTGAACATAAGAAAGGCAAAATAATCAAAGGTAAAATCAAATTTCCATGACATCTTTTCATGGGAACAGTCATCACTCATTTAATGTCTTTGGGTGTTTTCTGCCAGAATGTAATTTAAGCTCCCTAGGCACTTCACAAAGGAGAACATTTAGGTGAGAAACTCAAGAACATATGGCCAGTTAGACAACCGAAGGTACAGATGTTAATAATTGTTGAAGTTAGCAGGATAAACCAGAGGTCAGAATAGAAGGACAAAGGAATTACAGGAACTGATGGATGGATTTTAGAGCTACAGGAAGGTACAGATGTAGAGAAGGCTAAGGTGAGAATGGATTTAAATATAAGGATTAACATTTTCTATCAGAGGGCCAGGGGTTATCAACAAGATCAGTAGCGAAGGTATGGTAGCCACTTGAATATGGGCAGAGTCTTGCAGGAATATAAACTTCAAAGTGCAAAACCAACAATAGAAAATTGTGTTCAGCAGCATTTGGAATTAAAATTTCATTCTCTTCCCATTCCAATTGCAATCTGTTAGTAATCTATTGTTTTTGGTACATTTACAGTGCAAGTATATAAACAATTAAAGGACACTCCTCAGCAGCACCAGTCTTGTCCAATAGAACACAACTGAATACTAAGTTCTTGACAGAAAGCACTATAGTTATCCTCAAGAAACAGTATCAACTATATTGGCAAGGGCCAATGCTTTATGGCTACCACCAAGTGGGGAGGCATGTGTTTCTGGCCAGAGATTATGAAAGATATAGTGGCAGGCTAGCACACCACCTTCCTGCCTACTTCCATATTAGAGTGGGTGGGTAAGGCACTTGCTAACCTGCACCCCTTAGGTTGATTTAGCTCTAAATTGCCCATTAAGGGCCTAATTCCACATCCACTGCCATAATATGACTGGCAGTAGAAGGCACGCAAGATTGGGCAGACCATTTTATCACAATTACAGGTGAAAAGTATGGAAAGGAGATACCTTCTTTGTAGGGTGCCCAGTCTATGCTGGAGAACCCACCCCAAGCTAGTACATTAGTTTGTATCTCCCCCTGCATCTTCAATTTTCCCCTCCCCACCCCTTCCTCACCTGAAAATCTAGGATTTATACAAATCCAGTAGGCATGTTGTCCTCATTGCGTGACTGCTGGCCATCCTAGCAATGCTCCTTACTCAATTTCCGGAACTGCAAGAGCTGCTGGCCAATCAGAGTGCCCATTTGCTCTCAATGGCAGGACTTCCTTGTCCTGAAGGGCAGAGGTACCACAATGACCTTGGTGAGGTTGACCTCAATACGATATCACTGCACAGCAGCATTCTTTAAGGACCCCCGTCCCGCCCACACCCCAAACAAAATCCACATCAAGAGCTCAGCTGGAGATTGTGCAGCATTCAAACCGTATGTGAATTTCAATTCAGCTAAAATCCAATGGAAACTTCCTTTGAATTCAGAGAAGGCCTGATATACCACTGTTATGAACTCCACAGAGGCTAACTGTTTTGCAAAATTAATTTGAACTCCCAATTAATAGCTGAAAGGATGATACAAAGCAAGATTTCTCATGTTAAGGCTTCTATTGAAATTGAATATTAAATGCACTATTGCCTAACTTCTATCTCTTTAGGTAATTTGTATTTAAAACAAAAACACAACATTCACCTTTTTTCTTGTTAAAACAATTGAAAACACAGTTTTCCATGGATATACTAAGTAATGTCCTTTAAGCAGACATTCAATTGTCTTGGAACCAGTCCAGAATGATTCTTAACTCCAAAGAGTTTACATTTGTTATTTTCCTTCCTCAGCCTGGGTTCACTGCAGACTACCCACAATTAAGAGTTCACGGATATCTTAGAAACCTTTCCACTTTTCAAAGCTCATCTGCTTGGCAATGAGAATCACATATTCACGTTGAAATACTGAATAGCTATCCTTGAGCTACCAACTTTCTTTTAAATTTGAAGCAAGTGGATGGTTGAAAGCATAATCGCTTACAACCCAACATTCTGAACACCTTTGATAACAAGCATGGGGCTGGATGAACACAGCAGGTCAAGCAGCATCATAGGAGCAGGAAAACTTGACGTTTCGGGCCTAAACCCTTCATCAGAAATTCTGAACACCTTTGCTGGGATTTGAAAGTCTCACAGCCTCTCCACCATTAGCACACAGTCTACTGTCATGATCTCCAAGTATGAACACCTTGCGCCTTATTCCCAATAAAACAAAAAATCTGGGCTCTCTTTAATCTTGAATAGTCAGACCAACCAGCTTCACTTAGGCAGACTTCAGAACAACTGACAAGACCATCAGACCCATCTCATTAAATCTTAGTTAAAGACACAAGCCCAAAAGAAATATTCTTAAAAAGCTCAATCACAACACAACAAAACTTTGAATAAATTCCAAAATCATGTGGGAAAGAAGTTAAAATTATTTTAAAACGGGCATAATATTGATCAAAAAAAGCTTAATCTTCACCCATAATTTACCAAAGGATTTACAAACCAATAGATGATCCACCCCACAGCCCCACAACCTGTTACTAAATTCACTAGTCACAAATCATAGTGAAATCAGTACGATAAAAAAGTTTTTTCACCATGTTTGTTAGCATTGAACTGAGGTATGGTTGTGTGCACAGCAAAATGTTTTGTTTAACATTATTTATCACCTTTCAACTAATCTGTATTATCTAGGAGAAAAGTTATTATTGGATTATGGGATTAAAACTAATGTATCCTTATAACATACACATTAAATGAAAATCAAAGTGTATTTATTACATCAAAATTAAGTGGATCTGATGAATTACATATAGATTTGCCTCGTGCAAACAGATACAATTTTTAGAATGACAGGGATAGGTTATTTTGCTGCACAAAGTACATCCCACAATTTGTTAATATTGTACAGAATCAATTTCAATATTTGTAACACTCAAGGTTGAGTGGCATCTGTTAATCGGATTACCTCATTTAGTGGCTGGATAATCCCTTCTCACATGGGTTCATGCCAGTCTAGGAGGACATAAGCAGGCCCACTAGTTCAGTTTTTCATTGTTAACATACAAAGGAAGACATGCAGTTGAAAGCAGCTGTGAGATGCGTGGTTGGCTGCCTGCACAAGCCTTAACATGTTGCGATAGATTCAGCAATATGGGCTTCAGTTCTTCATAGGCTTTAGCATAGTGATAAAGGGACTTCTCAACTGTAACAAACCATTTAACAGGACTTAGGCAGAAATAGGTGTCTCAGAGGCATGGGCATGTGACATAGAGGGTGCCAGGTACAATAAGATCGAGATAGAATTGACTTAGTACTTGCAAATCTGAACAAAGATTGGAGCAATTTAAAGTTTGTGCATTTGACTGGACATGAAAGGAAACGGAGATATACTTAAATCCCCACAACTCCCCCAACTCATACCAACTATGGACAAATTTGGATGGGAGACCTACATTCAACTTTCTGAAAATACTATGAGCAACCTGGCATTGTGCCACTCTGACTTTTTATTTCTATCCTGTACGAGAAATGACCTGTCTAACTCCATTTTCAATTTGTCATGAAGTTGTAATATATGGACTACTACTTTGATTCCATCGATTGAGCTGGGACTTTCATCTGCAAAAAAAACCTATAAATGAACCAGGACACTTTTAAATTAGATACAGAGGTCTCCTGACCTACAAGAGAGGCTCATATTTCTAACAATATCCCAAAGGGATCAAGAACAGCCATTTCCAGGTAATACTCCTGCAAAATGTTGCACTTGCCATTGTTTGGACTATCCGGAGAAAGCCAAAATAAAATCAGTAATATCACCTAATCTGTACAAATAACCAGAGATCTATCGAAACCCCATCATGCAAAAATAGTGCCAAGACTCTGCATCCATTTCATAGAGTCAGAGAGGACAGAAACAGACCCTTTGGTCCAACTCATCCAAGCTGTTCACTTTCCCAAAGTGAACTAGTGCCATTTGCCTGCACTTCACCTACATCCTTCTAAACCTTTCCTATTCAAGTAGCTATCCAAATGTCTCTTAATTGTTGTAACTATACCTGCATTGACCACTTCCTCTGGCAGTTCATTCCACAAGAGAACCACCTCCAGTATGTGGGAAAAAATTGTCCCGCTGGTCTCTTTTAAAATCTTTCTCCTCTTACCTTAAAAATAAGCTCCCACTGCGAAGGGAAAGACTTTTGCTGTTCATCTTATCTATGCTCCTCATGATCTTATAAACCTCAAAAGGTCTCTTAATAATGTTGACAATGGAAAATCAAAGCTCCTGCATTACCATGGATTGTCTCCATTTTGCGCCAAAAGCAAGCTGTCATATGATCAAAATTTCACCTAGAAAGAACTAACTTTATAGCTTGTCTGCTTTGAACAGAAAGGGAGTAGCATCAAGAAGACCCCTGCAGGATAGAACAACAGACACATTTTAAATACTACTTGTATTCACCACCATCCCCTCCAACTTATTATTTACTGGTGTGTATAGGTCACAGGATTTGAGGTGGCCCTTACTCTTTCAATACTCCTTTAATAATTCAATTATCCCACCCACCTTCTGTTTATCAGAACTGTATACTCTGATGTCAGTGCTCATCCAATTCTGGCCTCATGCACCATCCTGATTTCAGTTGCTCCACAATTGATAGCTGTGCCTCCAGCCATTTCACCCTGTCCTAAAGCTTTGGAATTCTTTCAGTATTTTTTATTCCCCAACTCTCTCTCTCCTTTAAGGTGATCATTAAAATCTACCTTCCTGACTGAGCTTTTGACCCTCTTTCCCATTATCTCAGTACATGTTTCAGTGTCAAATTTGCTTCGTTAGTGCTTTCACTAACCACCTACTGTGTTAAAAGTCACTGTACAAATGACAATCTCCAGAATCTTTAACAAAAGGGCCCATATGAAGTGTAGGAGGGTGAACCTCCCTTAAACCAACTGTGCTCAGAATCCTAAACAGATGTATGTTCTATTCATTGCTTATATAGGGAACAAATCCACTATTGGTGGCAGCACATCAAATTTAGGAAGGGGAAAAGAAAAACCAAACCCAAATTCAGTTTCTGCGTTTGCAGATTTTTATTTTGTTGTGAACAGCCAGCCACAGCAGTTAGTCACTAAATTTGAGTAGAATGAATCAGTGATTCTTGCTGGTCTTTGTTGTGTGAAGGACAAGATCACATCATGGCCAATATCATACATGAGAACAACTTGTCCAACTGTGGGATAGCATTCAGTAAACCAATCAACTTTGCTGTTTCTGAATTCTAAACAGAGCAGTATCACCTCAGGCATGAGTTGCTTGCTGATGCCAAAATGTGACTGTCATTACATTCAAACAACATCAAACAAACAGGTATTTGATGTAACCACTGCAGATTATTATATAGCTAATGAATTTGAAAGTGAGCATGTTTTGGAGACTACGCACAGCAGGGCTCAGAAAATCTTCCTTAAAAGACTGGGGCTGGTTCCTGTCCAAGCTTTGGTGTTGCACGAAGATAAATCAACTCATTGGTGTGCAAGTGATGTGAATGTGTTTTATCTATCTTCAATGTATTGTATTGAACTGAGAGTCACACATTACAAAACAGTACTGATTCAAGCAGTTTATGAGGACACCCAAATCCCAGCACCCTTCAATCTTGAAAGCAATTCTAAACAGCTACTTTAAACAATACTTCAATAATTTGTTTTTAAACTAGCTTGTGAGTTTCATCACAGCAGTTACTTGTGTCCTTGTAGTTTTCTATTAGTTCTGCGTGGTTACAGCAATGGTCGAGTATGGACATTTCTTCTGCTTTACATTGTTTGTCACACACTTTGACTGTACTGCAGCCATAGCAGGATTTAAAGAAAATTTCATATGACATGCAGCGTTATTTGGTTTGAAGTCAACAGACGTTTTATACATGAGGCAGTTTAAAAGTGATTACCTCCTACAGTAATATTGTCCTGGAATCATAATGGGGTCAAGGATAAGAATAAATGGGAGAAAGATTGGATAAGGCTCGAAAATGGTGCAAGAGTTGCACTGCAAAATTAACCTGCCCGCAGGAGGCCCAAGTTCATGAGTGGCTAATATCACTTAAAACCAGCCTGCACCTCTTGAAAAGGCTATCTGCAGTGGTACTCACTATAGAGATTTTCAGACCCAGAAGAAGATTTGAAATGGAACAACACATTAAGGAACGCTCGAGTTAGAGACAGAAAGAGAGAGGATCTCTTCTCTCAAAGGCCCAGAAGATCCTCCAAACCGCGAGACAAGACAATGAGACCAGATGGGTATCAGTCAATGAAAGCAGCACAGTCCCAATGACCAGAAATACAATGCTGGCAAAATCTGAGAGACAGTAAGAACTGCAGATGCTGGAGTCAGAGATAACACAGTGTGGAGCTTGAGGAACACAACAGGCCAGGCAGCATCACAGGAGCAGGAAAGCTGACCTTTCAGGTTGGGACTGAAGAAGGGTTCCGACCTGAAACATCAACTTTCCTGCTCCTCTGATGCTGCCTGGCCTGCTGTGTTTCTCCAGCTCCATCCTGTGCTATCACAGGCAAAATCTGAACAGTTTCACACAGTGGTCAAGGCAGTGAATGCTTCTTCAAATGTTACATGCTGATAAATGAACTGCTAGCCTTAGATACTGCTCCATTCATCACACTGCCTGGCCTTGTCTTCAACTTTCTCATTCCAGCAAAAGAAGATCTAATAGAGGTGAGGAAGATTTTGGAAAATTTAGATAAGACTTCACCACTCCCTCAAACCTAGCACTGCTGCAAGCCATACAACCATACCTCACAGATTTCACACACTAATGGCTAGTCAACTATGACAGGCACATCATGCCAAAGACTGCATCACACCCACTGACACACCTCCTTTTCTCTTACAACATGGTCTGGCACTTCACTTGAAGGGACAGTATTGAGATGGGATGGATGGCCACAGCTCCATCCCCTCACCCCTAGAGATGAGAATGTGCTGGCCATTTTTACAGCCACCGCAATGGAGGCTGAGGCTAGTGGGGACTGGACTGAAACCCCAGAAGGTGACATAATGTTTCTGTTTCTTCCACCTTCTCACATTGCACTTCCCACTCATGTCACAACCTCTCGTGGTTTACTAATTACAGAATAAATTGTAATTGCGCAACACCTACTTTAACCCTTCCATCAACCCAATTGTATCCTGGTGCTTTTTGTTTCAAAACAAGATATCCAACAGCTGCCAAACTGGCCAACTACTGGGACCAGGGCATGAAGTGCAAGAGGAGCACAGCATGGATGAAAAACAAGATTCATCATTTAGCAGCTCAGATAGTGGCACTCCAAGCACTTCAGAGAATGGCATTAAGTTAGAATTGGACATGCTGCATCAGGCATGAGTGACCTGTAGCCAGGGCAGGGGCAAGGAGAGTGGACATGCCAGTTTCTGAAGGTTGAAATTGCACACAAGTTCTGCTGTATCTTGCTGTTATCAGGTTTGTCAGTAAGGATCAGTCTTGCTGTACGGCACACTGATGTGTCAATCTAACACCGGCAGCATCTTCCAGTGCATATTTTTCTTGACTAAACAGCCATGTTGGAAAGTAGGTGAGAGTTCATTTTCAGTCCAGGTCAAGGGGGTTGCAGAGTTATTAAGACACCAGGAAATGGTCAGTGCCATAGGACCATTACATGCAGTTCAGGGGAATCATGTATTCTCTGTCAGATGGTGCTGTGAAAATGGCAGTCAAGTGTCTGGTCAGTCACATCCAAAGGCTGTTCAAAGTCAGTCAGAAGTCTGGTCGAAGACGGCCCTGAGGGTCTAGATGCTCAGATTTGAGTGGGGTCTAAGGAGGTCCATTAGAGGTAGCAGGGATTTACCGCTAAAAGGTGAGGGTTAGTCAAGGCTAGGGGGAGGGAAACAGATGTAGAGGCGACGATAGTGACAATGAACACAAGGTTTATCAGGGCTAGCAGAACAGCACAGTATGGTAGTTTACAGGAAGAGAAGGGTTATTAGCATTGACCATCACTATGGTCTCCAAAGGGGAAGAATAGAGGAACAGTGTGGCACCATTAAGTTGTAATGTTGGGGTTCAATGGGTAGGGAGGACAGTTACAGGTAAAGTTCAACATGTTAAGTCTCAAAATGAGGGGCATGGGTGAAAATGGGCTGTCTGGGTAATGCAAGATAAAAGGGGACATGGAGGCTTTGGGGTTACCTGGCAACCAAATGGAGCCCAGTGCTGAAGGTTTCCACCTTGAGCTGCATCCTCTGCCATCACTAGCTGTTCTGTAGATGGAAATCATGCATCGTCCTGGTTTACTGTGCTCTGCATGATTGGAGCAGGCAATATGGTGATGTGCTGACTGTTGAGAAGGTGGGGGAAACAACAGCAGTCTTTCAAGGAGGAGGACGATGACTTTGGAGAGGAGGAAAGCTCTTCTTGTCCATGACAGACCTCAGCTGCATCAGGCTCTACAAACCTGCCTGACACCCGCTTCCAGTAGATGGGAGCTGGGTGCTGCAGACCATCAAGGATTGTAAAATAGTCATTGGGCATCATCTCAGCCCATGGTTTGAATTGTGGGAATGAACTGCAGTCTCTAGTCATTTGTGTTTGCTGTAAATAAAAGCTCATGTTTGGATTTGTCCAATTGCTTGTTTGTCTGTTTCCCTCCTGGACAACAAAACGAAGTCGGTCTGCAGCGCATGCTCGCGACAAAGTAACGATGCAGGAAGGGTGATGTACTTAAAGACAGGTAATGTTTAAAGCCTGTTTGCTGAACAACAACTAAGTTGAGAGAGTGGGGTTGTATGTGTGAGGGAGTGTCAGCCATGCCAGACATGTGCTGTGAGCAGCTTGGCTTTGTGGTTGCTGTTCCGTTACCAAAAGCAATGCCAGATTGTCGATAAAAAAAACAAAAGAACTGCGGATGCTGTAAATCAGGGAACAAAACAGAAATTGCTGGAAAAGCTCAGCAAGTCTGGCAGTATCTGTGAAGGAAAAAACAGAGATAACATTTCGGGTCTGGTGACCCTTCTTCAGACTGTTGAAAAGCTGGACGATTGTCAATGCTTGCTCATGTGCATAGTGGCCTTGTCAAGATGACACAGGCACTGTGGTTGCAGATCTATTAGCAGATATCCACTGAGTGGCGAGTTGTTCCAGGAACAGCGCATGGTAAAATGAGGTTCAATCAGACAAAAGAGGTGGGGTTAATATGTAGTGAGGCTAGTTTGATACAGTGAGAAGTCTCACAGAACTTCGAGGTGAGAAACCCTCTAAAACTTGACACAAATAACACTAAGCCAAAAAAACATAAGTTTCAGCCCAATAAATGTGTTTTCTCAGAGGGAGATACAGAATTCTCCTAAAAATGCTAGAGAACTAAGGGATTTGTGAAGATAAGGAACTGAAACAATACAGTATTAATAAAGGAGTAGTACTTGAAAAAAAAACTGGATTGAAGGTTAATAAACCAGATGTGCTACATCCTGCACTATTAAAAGGAAAGGCTATGGAAATGGGGCGTGTGCTCATGTTATCTTTTAAAATCTGTTAATTCTGGAAAGATACCTGCAAACTAGAAAGCAGCAAATGTAATCACACTGTTTCAAAAACAAAAAGGAAAAGGCAAAGTGTAAAAGTACAGGCCTTTATTGTTTGATGGCAGTAATAGGGAAAAAATTCTTAGAATCTATTATAAAGGATGGATAACTGGACAATTCAAAAAGAAATATAGGACTGTGTAGAATCAAAATGGATTTATGGAAGAGAAATCATATTTGACAAACTTATTACTGCAGTGGTGATGATGATGCTATGAGATAAAGGAAAACCAAATGTACAATTTCCAACTTTGCTGCTAACACAAAACTAGGGAATACAAGTTCTGAACAGGATACAAGGAGATTTCAAAGAGATTTGGACAAGCTAAGCGAATGGGCAACAATATGGCAGATGGATCATAATGTGATACACTGTGAAGCTATCCATTTTAGTACAGAAACAAAAAGACAGAATATTTCATAAAAGGCATAAGATTGGGAGATGTTGATGTCCAAAGGAATCTGGATGTCTATGTTCATGAGTCACTAAAAGCTAGCATTTAGGTACAACAAGCGTTTAGGAAAGCAAATGATATTTTGGCCTTCATTCTAAGAAAAGTTGAGTACAGAAAAAAAGTGTCTTGCTGCAATTTTACAGAATCTTTGAGAGACCCGCACGTGGATTAAGCAGTACGGTTTGAGTGTCCTTATCTAAAGGGAGTATATACCTGCCAAAGAAGGAGTGCAATGGAGTTTCACCTGTCTGGATTTACCCTGCCATCTCAGAGTAAGTGGCAAGGCATTTAAGACTCAGATGAGGTGGAATTTCTTCACACAGAGTGTTGTGAGTCTTTGCCCATCAACCAGTGAATATGAAGTCAGAACCAAGGCCTTCTCCAAGTATAGCACCATGCCTTGTTCTCTTTAAACAACCCTACAAACCAGCAATCATGTTTCTAAACTTGAACAGAACCAATACAAATTAATCAGCAGTAAGCCACAGAGTGGGTCATAATCCCTTTAAAAGGCATTGGTATGTGTTTTGTTTAATTTTTAGATAACCCATCATCTAATCACTCATTTAACAAGCATCGCCCAGGGGCAGTGCAACTAAAACAAACTTAGGAGATGGTGGTAAGAGAGGAGGGGAACTAAATCAAAATGGAGGTAGTTGAAGGAATAATGCACCTCAAACCCCATGGTGTCCACTTCTTTGTCAATACTTCAAAGTTGTTGGCAGTTACCATGTGCTCTCTCTCTAAAGGGCATCTGAGTATGAACGTAGCCGCAGAATAGGGGCAGACAGTCAGGAACCGAGTCTCCCTCTGTGACCAGTAGTCTGGATC
The DNA here is from genome assembly GCA_024137785.1 of Ginglymostoma cirratum. Taxonomy (NCBI): domain Eukaryota; kingdom Metazoa; phylum Chordata; class Chondrichthyes; order Orectolobiformes; family Ginglymostomatidae; genus Ginglymostoma; species Ginglymostoma cirratum. The sequence goes on along the minus strand of JAHRHZ010000079.1, from coordinate 11,473,583 downwards.
AATTCATGGCTACTTTAGCCAGGCCCATGAGTACATTAGTAGGTGTTTCCTTAACTGCTGATAATTAGTTCTGCTGTGCATGTTTAGGAGAATGAGTTAGATGAAATGCCCTGGTCAAAAAACATGGCAATGTTAGCATCAAATCGGAGTTAGAAACTGACTGACATCATGATCTACCTCTCTAAATACTTCTGGTACACACAAATGCTCAAACAAACATCCTCTCCAAGATAACGTCAGGCAAACACATCCAAAATTTGCATTTTGGTACCAAAATGGCATTCCATTGAGCCAAAATTGCCCACACTACTGAGTTTAATTCTGCAACAAAAAAAAAGCCTTATTGAGAAAAAAAAATACCCGTTTAACAGTGCTCCCAAGTAAAAGAATATTGAATTCTCAGCTGTGTGACCCAAATACAAATTTTTTTTGTTCTTTCTGTCAGTGACACTGCCAAGGACAGCCCACCCTAAATGGCTCGAGTATGACTGGTTTGTTCGACTTTTTCGGTCAACCACATTGAAATTGGTCTGAAGTCACATATATTCCAGATTGCTGCATTTTCTTTCTGACAGGACAGTAGTGAAAACAAATGGGTTTTTCCAATAATCAATTAAATTGTTCCATGATCCCCATCACTAGTTCTCAATTCCAGATGAATTAATAATTAATTCAAACATTAATTGCTTGAAATCAATTTACATCAGGTGCTGTGGTGAGAATTTGAACCCATGTCCCCAGATCGTTAACTTGGACTCTGGGTTATTAGCCCAGTGACATTATCACTATGCCACCATCTCTCCCTATACCTATTTTATTTATTTCATGTTACAAATTTTCCATGTGAAATGAGATCTATCCACCCTAGGCCAGTGAGAGAAGGTTTAATTCTGAATTAGCAAACTTGTTTTGAGAAATGACTGGCAGTGAGAAGTCAAAGTATTTATAACAGTGTAATTGTCGGTGCTTTTTGATGTTTGAGGTAATGCATAATATCATAGCAGAGCAAAAATGCAGAGTGAAGCTACCTTTGTTGGTTCATCAGACATGGGAGTACTTGATGGTAGCAATTTTGTTTTACCAAGTGTTAAACCATTCTGTTGCTGAGCACAATCACCTTCATCTTGAGGGAGTGCAAAAAGAAATTACCTGAAGTGATTGGGCAAAAATCTTACTGGATCAGGCCATTTAACTTTTTCCTTCATCCTTTAGCTCAGAAATAGTTTATGCTGTAAATCAACCAGCAGGTTCTGGAGATTTACAGCTCATGTTATATCTTTCCGTCCTTTGAAATTGCTGGTCTATTTGTGCATTCATAGCAGCACACGTTGTTAACACACCATCACTTTCCCAGCGAGCTTTGACCCAATAAATCGTGCAAAAATGACAACTAAACAGTGGCTGAGGATATGGTTGTGCAAGAATTGAGTGAACATCCACATCCAAAACGTTTTACAATGTTGTACTGTAATTATTTCATGTAGTTTGTTGGATCTGTACTTTTCTTATTAACTTTTTAAAAAAGTTTTCTGATGTGAGGCTTATTAAAGTGCTTGGCAGATATTCACATTTGGCACATCACCCATATAACAGGATGTGCTCCTGATCCTGGCTGATTTTCAGTCTTCAGAGTTATTAGTGAAACGTTCGCAGTTTTCTTGGCCTCGGAACTCTGCCTGGAGTTGAGGCTGAGCATTGTTGTCTTAGGCTTCGGAGAGGCCAGTCACACCACTGTATACAGCTGCTGAGCAAGCTGTAATTGACTACTTTTTTACAAAAAAAAACTCAAAAGAATTCATTGCTTTCTCTTCTTGCTGGGTTTTCACACTTCAAATATTCTCCTCTGCTGCCATGGCAACTCTGGATTCCAGGGATGAACAGGCATTTTTTGTGTCCATTGTTGCTATGGTACAAAATGATAGAAATAAGTCATATTCTATCATTTGCATACACCTGCAATATGCCCGTATTTAAATAGACATATTGTACACCAGACAACCCTCTAGGGATGAAATCAGATGAACATTAAAAAGGGGCGGGAAGGCATTAGAGCTCATCCAAACCCATTTTCTGGCTCCGTCCACCCAATTATTCCCACATTAAAATCATCAGTGAGGAAGGATGGAAAATCCTGACCCCTCTTCTTTGTTATCATTGTCATTTGTCTTTTAAGCTCGGCATTAGACTTTAAAGGGTATTTTGTATTCTGACAAAAATAGGCAAGCAATGTATCTGAATCAGATGGCAGGAGCAAATTATTAGGAAGGGAGAAATATGGCTCACATGGTAGAACTATCCACTAAGCTGTCTCTTCAGCTTTTGAAGTTGGATAATTGTGTTCATGCAGCTCCATTGGTACAGACTATGGAGAGTCCTGAATGTATTATTTTCAGCATTTTCAGGATTTCTTTCCCTTAGCTAGAATTCAAATAATTGACTTCAATGACTGAAAAGTTATTTTGGGTGAATTCAGGAAAGAAATGATATGCAACCATGAAAGCAATTCGCTGATGTTGTCACTCTGCCAGTTTTACCATCTATATTGTTTCAGGCAAAAAAAGAAAATAATGAGGAATTACAAAGCTACTTAGCATCTGACAGAAGAGAGAAGACTCTAGTCCATCTTCTCGGTCTAGTTAAGAATCACGGAAAAGCAGCTGTTGGATTAAATTCCAGCAAGTTTGTGTATCTGTATTGCTGAGATTCAGACCTCTGTGTGCTTGCAGAGGTCAGCTCATTTCCATTACTCTGCAACCTGCTCATTAATTAATTACTCATTAAACTAATCATAGTTGGTGTACTTCACATCAGGAGTCAGGGAGCATCCTGTAATTATGGTGAGGACAGTCGAACATATTGCAGTGATGGTGAGCGTGAGAGAGCATGGTATCATCATTACAAGCATCCGATATAACAGTGAACCTAGGAGCTGGACTGTGAAAGCGTGTGCTATAATGATTAGGAGAGTCAAGCAAGGTCACTTTAAGTCTCCTTGCATAACTGTGAATATACGTGGTTGAATTCTGTTTATTTTTCAGTTGTGTAATTAAAATAGTCACTAAATTCTTGCTGATAAATTACATATTGACTCAAGACTGACTGATGTTAAAGGCAGAGGGAATTTACACAACAGTAATTGATGCTATTAATAAGTTGTCGGACATTTTTTAGATGCCCGTACCAATTTGTGAAGGGTAAAAGCACATACCTTATTAATAGAAGCATAGAACAGAATTCCTTCAGTGCAGATAGAGGCCATTTGGCCAGTGGGACAGCACTGACCCTCTAAAGAGAATCCCACCCAGACCCAGGTCCTCACCCTATCCACTAACCCCACGTTTCCCCATCGCTAATCCACCTATCCTGCACACCCAGGGACACTATAGACAATTTAGCATGGTCAATCCATTTCACCTGCACATCTTTGGACTGTGGGAGGAAACTGGAGTGCCCAGCAGAAACACACGCAGACATGGGAAAAACGTGTAAAACCACACGTCCAAAGCTGGAATCGAACCTGGGTCCCTGGGGCTGTGAGGCAGCAGTGCTAATATCCAAGGCAGTATAGTGATGTTAATTTTCTACCATCATCTATGACAGATATTGAGGACATTACCCTAACAATACAAACTCAAAAGCAGACTTCGATGTATTTTACAATTTGGTTTCAGGCTTTTAGACTTTTCTTCAAATGAACTCATTAAATTTTGACAATTGTTCAAAAGAAGTGACTTAGGAATACAGGGACAGGAGGCCATTCAGCTTGCTGAGCCTACTCTATTATTTAATACAATAATGGTTGATCAAATACTTTTACCCACACAATTCCCGTGCCATTTATGTTATTGGTATCAAAAATCTATCAACCTCTTCTTTAAATACACTCAGAGACTGAGCTCCGTAGCCGTCATATCAAATTCCAAAGATTCACCAGCCTCCAATTTTAAAAAAAATTCTCTTCCTGTTGGTCATAAACGGCATCCCCCCTTATTTTTAAAGTGTGCCCCCTGGTTCCCCAAACAGGGGAAATGTCTTATCTGCATTTACCTTGACTAGCCCTTTAAATATTTTATAGATTTCAATATGATCACCTCTTATTCTTTGAAACTCAAGAGAATATGTGTGGTCTAACCAACCTTCAGTACAAGGCAACATAATTCCACCTTATCTCAAACTGAAATGAAGCATCCACCATGAACAAAATTACCACCGCGTAACTTTCTTTACCATTTCTTATAAATATTTCTCCAACTGGTTTGCAAGGTAAGTCAATCAACATCTAGAAATCACTAAGTTTTGCAATTTTATCTTTTGTATCTAATTTCTGTTTTACTTTTCTTCTCAGAAAATCCGAACTGAATTCTTACTTTGTAACTTTTCATTGAGACCAAGGAATGATTGTATTTTAAATAAGTTAAAGTTAATCAATTATGTAGTTGCTCATTGCGTTTGTGAGCCATGGATTTTGGCTCTGTGACCAAGAATATCATCTTCCACTTTTGTTTTGAATGGACACTGTTTCTTGCTTTGGATATTTTTCAGAGTTGGTGTTGTTTAAGAAAGGAATTGCCTTTACTGGATTACCCTCAATGAGCATTGAACTCCACACCAGGACAATATCCTTACAAGGAATGGTAAATGAACTGGATACTAAACAAAAACTGAAAGAACTGCAGATGCTGTAATGTGTCGAGTGACCCTTCCTCATCGGACCCAAAATGTTAACTCTGATTTCTCTCCAAAGATGCTACCAGGCCTGCTGAGCTTTTTCAGCAACTTCAGTTTTTTTTTAATGAATTGGAGTTTGCTTGATGGACGGTGTACTTTTGAGAGGTATCATCAAGAGTGAGTTGATTACCTGAATGTTTACAGGCCATTCAGGTTTTTCCAACTCAGACACAGGTTCAAGATTTGTTTCAGACTTTGTTTTTGAGAAACTCCAAATGGAAGACTCAAAAAACTGGAACAGAGCCCAAAATTTGCCTTAAAAGACACACTGTTATCAGAATTCATTTTTGCAGCCGAGTGGACCACAGTCAACCATTGAAGATTATGGAGGGAAGACGTATGGATGAAGTGAATGACCAGAGGTCCACCCCAGTGTAAAATTGTTTAGAGACCTGGTATCATGCGTACCAAAAGTTTCTTTACTATTTTAGAAACTTGACTAACTTGCGTTTGCATTAACACTTTGGGATTTTTGGATCATGGGCAGACTGAGTTGGGGTTAATATCTGTAGTATTATATAAAAAACATTCTTGCTTTCTTCTGGCATGTTTACACACACACACACACACACACACACAATGCTTTCCTTCTCTTCAAATAAAGTTACTTTTCCTTTTTTACTTTATGTACTGTATTATCGGTAATATTATCATTCATAATTGCTTTGTAATCATTATGTCATATTCAATGGGGGAGGTTTCAGTTAGGTTAGTTGACTGGATAGCTGGTTTGCAATGTAATATGATGCTAACTGCATTGGTTCAATTCCCACGCCAGTTGAAAATGATCAGTTACAACAAAGGATTCTCCTTCTCAACGTCTCCCCTCACCTGAGGTGTGGTGACCCCTCATGTTACACGGCCATCAGTCATTTCTCTCTGACATGAAAGTGGCCCTCTGGGACTACAAGCAACTTTACCTTCACATTATATTCAATACAATCGTTGTTTTGCCATTCTCTTGGATAGCAGCTCTCATTCCTGTGATGTCAAGAGCATGGTTCTAAACCCAAATATGATTCTGCAGACACTCTCAGACTACAAACCACTTTGCGAGATAAACCTACCATAGGGACCTTCTTTGTGTAACCTGCCCTTTAAAAATCATTGGAACAGGAACATGTTGATGTAAAATTACCATGATTTTGTTTGTCACTGACATTATCTCCTTGCTTTACTTATAAAATTCCATTTAGTGAAAATGTCTAACTTTACAAATTGTGTTCCAACTATTACAGTAATTTTCAAATTCTTCATTTACACTGAAAAACGTAGAATATCATAAAATGCATAGACTCTATTTGAGCTGCTACATGATAATTTTTTTCACATTTTTCACTTTGTAACATAAGGAAGTAAGAAAGAAAGTTTTTTTTTGTCCATGATATCTGCACTGTTCTTTTAACTGTTCTGGCCAAATGACAACTCCTTCGCATTTTTCTCCCTTACAATATCAGAGCAAGTAGCCAGTTGCATCACTATAACATCAAGCATCCTCACATCTGGGGCAAACTCATCTAGGAGGCATCACAGAGGAGCATAACAACTCTCACCAGTGTCATGCTGGAACAGCTGAGGGGGAATGCCCTTCTCACACATCATTCTCGCCTCATCCTCCATGAATAGCATACACAGCCCTCAGGAACTGTCTGGTTGTCTATAGTGTTATACTGTTTTGAAATAGCAATTTGTATATAGTCTTCACTTAAACCTGCCGCACAGAAGCTGTCATACAAAACAATGCCAGCAGATGGTGCTATAAAGAGCTCAGAATAACATGTACTGATGGCTTAATAAATAAGTCATGTTTGCTTGTGTACTGTAATTCCAATTCTGTCTCCGGCTGTTTACATCCTCATCATCAATATGAGGTTCTTAGTTGATGTTGGATTCTTGGGATTCAGAAACAGAGATGGATGGAATTCATAGTGCATGTACTGTGACTGACACAAAAGGGTGAAAGATCACTGCTATGCGCCATTACCAAGCCATCACACAAAATGTGTTGTTCTTCAAAACACTGAAAACTCTGGTCAGAAACATTGAATCAGATTTCAACAGCGACAGCTCAGATTAAGAACACAGCATCTCAAATGAAGAATAATTTAAATGAGTCCACACCTGATATTAAACGATATTCTATTTGAAACAGAAAACATTTACCATCCTCAAGCTTATATTTTTAAGTTTCAAGTTTATAATTGAGCATGTTCGTAAATCAGTGCAAAATTCAGAAGATTTAATAAATTTATTGCTCCAGTCATACCATTTTGACTTTCAAGATGAAGTATTGAAACATGGTCTGTTTCTCATTTACTAAGGAGGGTTGGTCACAGTGTTGTGCCATATTGAAATAGCAATTTGTATATGGTGCTCACTTAGAGCTCCTGAACACAACCAGGAAACAGAGCTTTAAGGAGCAGCAGGAAAACACATGCAGTGATTATTTAATTAATGAGCCACGTTCGTTCATACACTTTGAATTCTACTTCCTTGGTTGTTCTCAAGCCCTGCGAATCCCAAGTTTGCCAAGAACCTCACACAACCCACCCTCTGACCTCAATGAATGCAACAGTGTTGGACCCATCACGGGGATGCCATTGCAGTACATCCTGGGCAATGGTGCAATAGGAGACCATGAAGAATTGTGTTATTTGATATTTCAATCTTCAAATGTAGGTCTTGAAAGAAACTCCTGGCAATGCATGAAGTGGGACTCTGACTGCTACCATTGATGTTATAGGTTGTGCTCAGTCTCTGTTGAGTGCGTGGAGTTCTCATTACTTTGTGTTTGCCACAGAGTCTGCTGTGGAGGTGGAGCAGCATGTCATTGGTTGCATTGGCATAGGAAATTCCCAGAGTAGAGACACTGTCACAATACATCCACACCTCCAAACACCGTCACCTCAGGTGAGACATAAATCAAGACTAGAATGGGTGTGAGCAGGACATCACAAGAGACCAGGAGGTGGACAGCAAGGCAGCACCAGTTCTGTCTATCCTATTGACATTGGGTGGCTGTACAGAAGTGTTGGCCAATCCAGAAATGGTTTAAAAGTATCTTCCAGGTTGAAGGAATCTGAGCCTGCCTGCCATAGCAGAGTATAGCTACAAGGACAAACATCTAGAACTGCTTTGGAGATAGGTCATCAATGACCTAAGTTGCTTTTGAGGCTCAGACAGTTCCTTGGAATCACTCTTCTGTCTGTTTCACTGGCTCTGGTTTTGTCATCCATGTGCACACTGAACTGTCTGACCCAGAGCAGCAGTTCAATGGTGTTAGTGATCCAGGGAGGAAGAACGTTTGACACTTTAGATAGTCTCTCATCAACCTGTTCAGAGATGTCATTACACACCTCTAGAGCAGTTAGAACTGAAAGCTGAACCTCCTGTTCTAGAGGTAGGGACCTGCCTCACTTCTGATGTTTTACCAAATGGGACAATGTGAATATCAAATGTTGTAGTGAGGTTCAAGGAAAATTATTTCTGTTTTGAGATTCCTTCAAAAGCCCCGATTGGCAGCCTTCCTTCATTCTGCATTGCCAATTTGCATCTGCACCTTGCAGACCTTCTTCCCTTCCCTTCCTGCACTTTTAAATTAGAGACACTTATCCATGTACACAAGTGCATTGCTCCCTCCCCCACCGGACAAGATATTCATTATTTAAGCAAATGACTGAGGAAACTAGATTGCTACTCTGTGTACACTTCAATAATTGAACCAACAATATGTAGTTATCACCCTGCTGTTTTGTATTGATTTCTTCATGTATAGCAAGCATTTCTGAATGCAATCACTGCATTATCCATTTGAAAAACCAGAGGAAGGTCCTCAAATTAGATGTTGGTAGGCAATTTTATCAAAAATATTAAGTGGATATTTGATTGTGACTTTTGTTACATTATTGCAAACACTTTGTTTAGAACTGCAGTTTCATATTACCACTGTAAAACATACACCATTGTATGGGACTACTTATAAGTTCATTTGTTAACTCACATGCGAGTTAAAGAACTGCGAGAGGCATTTCAAGCATTGGTTAAAAAAAAATGACAGTTCTTGTAATCAGGTAATGGAGATGCTGGTGAACATGTAATGGTAGTCAGCACTGAAGTACAACACATTTTTGCACTCAAATGAACCTACTCTCAAGCAAATTTAGAACTATAATCTGCATAGTGAAGATCACATCTTCAACCGTGGAAAAATTGGAATTACTTTACATAGAAATGAACAGCTCTCATTTGAAAACTTTAGCAAGATGTTACATTAATATGGCATGTCTCCCTGTCAGGGCAGTTCAACTCAAAAATCTGAAGTATAACTATTAGGAACTTTGCTGTACTTCGCAGCTATTCTCAATTACAAAATGCTGGAACATCATGATCTTCCATTTCCAGACGTTCATAAAAAAACTTCTTTTGTTCCTTCATAAAAAACTTATGCAATAAATGTCTACTGGGTATCATTTTAAGTATCTGAGAATTTAAAATGAATCATTTCAGGGGAATTGCCATTTTAAAAGCCATATTTTCCAAGGGTTTGGAAAACCTGAACTACATTTAAATAAAAGCACATGCATCTTCTGCATGTTCTAAATATTGTCAAAGGTGTTTCAGTCAAAGTGCAGCTTAATGTGTATTGGTGATCAAATGAAATCACAAATTGTTTTCTCAGAGGTTGAAACTTGGAGAGAACCAAAAACTAAATAAATGTATAAACTCACTGAGGAAAACCAATTAGCCAGCAAATGTAATAAAACAAAATTGACTGGTATTCTGACTTTGCTTCATATCATGGTCAGATTTTGATCTTATAATATTATCAATTTAAGCCGGACTTTAAAAAAAAAGGAATAGACATTTTAAAATAAGACAAATCAAGAGGTGCTTCAAAAACTTGGACAGCTGCTCCACGCACTACAATTTTTATCAAACTCTAGATTCCAAAATACTCTAGAACGCAACTGCCATTTTTTGGTGTGGATTTGCATCACTAAGTAGCAAAAGCACATTACAATGCACCAAACATAAACATCCACAATTCTACATTTAAGTACATTTGAATGACAAGTAAACCTATTGGGAATACAACAAACTCTTTCCACCGACCCAAATCAAGAGTTTTTGTTTTAACTTCTATGTTAAATATATATTTGAAACCAAATGAGAAATAATGCATGCCATAGAACTTTGTCAATCATAAGTTCCAAAATTGTGACTGCCAGATATTTCTTTCAAAGTAAGTTATGAAGAGATACGAAGGAAAGGCAGGTAAATGGGGTTGAGGGCAAGCCATTATCTAAATGGATGGCAGGACAGGTTCAAAGGAACTGACTGGTCTCAACCATTTCCTGTGCCTCTAGATGAGTTGATCAAAAATTCCTCAACAGCAATGAAAATACATTATTCAATTCACAGTGCATCTTGAAGAATGCCAGTCTTGATTTCCCAAGGCTGCTAAAATTACCAATTGCATGGTGTACATGACCAAATATACTTATCGCCTTGTAATTGGTTTCAGTATTGGTAGACTTTTGAAAAGCATCTCTCTCAGAGTAGGTAGTAGGAACTGCCGATGCTGGAGAATCTGAGATAACAAGGTGTAGACTCTTCTGAAGAAGGGTCTCGACCCGAAACGTCAGCTTTCCTGCTCTCTGATGCTGCTTGGCCTGCTGTGTTCATTCAGCTCTACACCTTGTTCTCTCAGAGTAGGATTTGGAGGTTCTAATCTGGTATGGTCAAAGAATACAATCAAAATTTCACACCACATTTCCCAATTGTCTGCATGAGGCTCAAGCAGCACAGAGCACTGGCTAATCAAACTGAGCACCACTGTAAGGAAACGTATAATGTATACTCACTGCTTGAATAAAGGAGGATCAGAAAAACCTTACTCATTATATCCATGTTTGGTGAAAGTAAAAATAAGTTTTAAAACAGAGAGGGACCATAAAAAAACACAAAATTCAGATTGGGGAATTACTTTGTAGGTGCCAGAAAGTTTTGTTTCGGATACCATTTCTGTCACATTGTACTTAAGAGCAGAAGGTCGCGGGAGTTCCAAACAACAAGATGCTCAACAGCTTGATGAAGAGACAATTAATAAAGTGATAGCCTCAGTTAGGGTTGCGATTAGCAGCATTAGAAATGCATGACCAACATATATACACATTGCAAGAAATGTACAAGAGAAATTTTAAAACAATTAGACACCACAGGTTGAAACAACACATCATCATGCACAATCTGCATTCTCATTAAATACATCTTAAAAAGTCTCTGAAATGCATCTTTTCAGTGGCTTTGCAGGAAAGCAAGTGTTTCCACCATTATTGAAAGGCTGTGTTTGCTGCCACTTTAAATACAAAGGGACACACTCACCATACATTCAGTCACAGTGCCAGTGATATCATTGCCAGCAACATGGAAGGTCATGTGATTAGTTATTCAATTCATATTAATAAATGTTAGATTGTTTTATTTCTCCATAAAACCATCAACATCTTAAGAAGCTGTCTTTATATACTTGTTATGGTATAAGGTGCAAATTTTGAAATGTGCCTGAGGTGGCAAAGCTCATGACAGCCTCCTATTCTGATAAACATGGGCAACCCTCCAATTGTAAAATCGATGAATTTACCTTAATCTTTCAAATAAACAAAATCTATCCACCCTGGAAGCACAAAGTATACTACCAGTTGTGTATATTAGCTCGAAGCAAAATTTATCGTCCATAAGAAAGCAAGGCACTGCAGATGCTGGAAATCTGAAATAACAAAGTATGGAGATCTGGCAGCATCTGTGGAGTGAGAGACAGAGTTGACATTTCAAGTCCAATCTGGTTCTTTGAAACAGAGAGAAGAAGCCAACAGGGTCACCCACTGATGTATTGTGGACAGTCAAATCAGCCCAAAAGCCATTGACTGGGAAATGCTAGCTTGTCCATGTTCACTTTACCCTGTGCAATACTACACAAGAAGCAACAACTTTATGGCAATGAGACAAACAATTCAACATGAAAAAAAAGAGGGTGTAATGAGCAGAGACAAGCCCAGCACAGAATTCAACAGCATATGATAGAAATTTTAAAAAAACAAGGATCTCTGTCAATGTCAACAAGCAGGTGATTGATTACTGAATACTGTAGCTTTATTTTTGCTCTTTAAGCTCGGGAGGTATGTCATACTCATAGCAATAAACCTGTAACTTAACTTTATTAAAGGAATAAATAAGCTTAATTAGTCTTGATAAACTAGCTAGATTGACAGAAATCAATTGATAGAGGTACTGCAAGGCATGAAGAGCACATCACAGCCTCCACAGGAATTATGTTTCATGTCCCAGACAACCCTCTGTGCCGGAAGTGACATTTGTTGGACTGGGTCTGGATACCTATCACTGGTGGCTTATGGTTGGGTATTCTTCTGCCATCAATCCTTTTCTCTACTTTTTTAAACAAATATTGTACAGGTTGGACACCCTTGTGGCGTACTGTAACATAGAAACTTGTGAAGTCAACTGGAAACTTACAACAGAACCTTATCAAAATTAAATTGAAACGTAATTTCCAAAAGTGGCAATGTAGCCCAGCCCCAGCACAGCCCAATTTTCCTTCCTGGGTCTAAATGCCTGTATTAGTGGTAGAGGATAAATCCCCGGTGAGTCTTAACAAGAGGCAATTGTTTTACAAAAGAAGGTAGAGTTTATTGTGTGATAGCACAAGATATAATTATCATTAACTAGGCATATACTAGGCATAATTGTAGTTTGTTGTATGATAGCACAACATATAATTACTGTTAACTAGGCATCTCCTAGGCATAATTGTAACAATCAAGAGCTAGAAATGATGCTTCTCTTTCTGTCAGGACATTGTGCAAAATTGCCAAATCCCCATCCAAAGATTGTGATGCACCATCAGATTGGATGGAGCTAAGGCAACTTCAACATTATTTTCTTTATGATAATGATTCTGAAAGAGTTAATCAACTGGTGCAGTTCACAGTCTGGGTTTTGGAACTTAAGCAATAGCTGGTATGACTGAGAAGTACCTATGAAGCGAAGAGGTTCATGGATAGCCCATGGACATTGTTATCCCACAGCTGAAGGGTGGGCAGGAGAGAGTGAATGGGTAAGTAGTGCCAGGCGATTAGTGCAGAACACAAACAAAGTTGCTGGAGAAGCTCAGCAGGTCTGGCAGCATCTGTGAAGGGAAAAACAGAATTAACATTTTGGGTTAACATTTATATGCAGAATATGCATATAAACTGACGTTTTCCCAGCCACCATCAGTTCTGAGGAAGAGTCACCAGACCCAAAACGTTAACTCTCTTTTTTCCTTCACAGATGCTGCCAGACCTGCTGAGCTTTTCCAGCAACTTTGTTTTCGTTCCTGATTTACAGCATCCGCAGCTCTTTTGTTTTTTTTTAAAATGTGCAGAAGCTTCACGAGTAGATCCTGGGATTCCGATGGGACTATATTTTCAACTGGAGAATAGAGGAAAAGTGTAGGCCACAGTAGCACGGACCGACCGGTGACTCGGCAGTACATAGGTGGAAAAATAACTAAGTGAAAGTGGAAGGAGATTCTGTATCAATCCGAAGAGTGGGGCCGTTCCCAGTGTACAGAATGTGCCTGGGTCAAGGACATCACTGAGCAGCTGCCAAGCATACTGATGGAGAGAGTGAACATTGTGAGGCAGAGAGCAATGACATAGATAAAGAGGGATCTGGTTCTGTAGACAGATTTTTGGGAGCTAAGGCAGAGACTAGCATGTGGATCTCAAAAGTTTGTAACCTCCGGATTACCTTCATTGCCATGCACCAGTGAGAGGGTATAGAAATAGTAGGATAGACAGCAGATGAATGCATGCCTGGAGACATGATGCAGGAGATGCTGTGACATTGGGATCAATTCTGGGGAGATGGGAGATATGCAGAGCAGACAGATCGCATCTCACTAGGGCAAAGACAAAATGACCTCGTAGGGTGGTTTGTTGGTGCTACTGGGGAGAATTGAAACTAACTACTACAAACCTGTGGAGGTAGTGGTGTAGTGATAACATCACTAGAATAGTAATCCAGAGCCCCAGGCTAATGTCCTGAGGGTATGGGTTCAAATTCCACCATGACTGGGTCAAAATCCCTAGTGCAGTTTACATATAGATATATCTACATTAGGTGGACCACAGCAGTTCACGTTTGTGACTCACCAGCACCTTCTCAAGGACAAATCAGTTAGGGATCATAAATGCTGCCCTTACCAGCAATACTCAAATCAAATGAAATTAAAAAAAAGCAACTTGGCTGGAAGATACCAAAAATAATATGGCATTGAAGAAGGAAAACAAGCCTCACTAAACTTATTGGGGGAGTCAAAGTATCACACTGGGAGAGTCAGAGTATGAGAATAAGTAAAAGTAGAACATTAAGGAAATACAGTAAAACCTAATGCAGATTTATAGTGCGCACATATAAATACAGAGTGGTGAATATAATTGCTGAGTGCAAGTGCATATGGTCACATGGGAACAAGGTTGTGGCAGTCACAGAGCCCTGATTCAAAAGGTGTAGGACTTAGTATGTAATAAGCCTGGGTTCAGATGTGCACACAAGGGAAGGAAATTGTGATGATCAGGAACTTTGATAATCTAAATACAAGCTGAGATAGTTATAGTGTAGACAGTGGAGAGGGGAGATGAGTTTCTGAAACACCTTCAAGAAAATAAATCCTTCTAGCTCAGCATTGGTAGTGAGAAATGAGGGGGGTGTAAGTCGATCAAACCATTAGGAGAACATTCATTGAAAAATAATCAGGATACCATCAAGTTTAGATTAGCTCTGGGAAAAGACATGGATCGATCTAGTGTAAAAAAATACTGAATTTGTAGATGACACAAAACTTGAAAGTATTGTGAATTAAAGGATGGATAGAGGCGGGTAGAATAAGTGGACATGTGACAAGCCAAATCAATACAGAGTACGGTGGACAGATGATAAAAAAAAGGATGCAGTTTCGACAGGGTGCGGGGGCGGAGGGACCTGGGGTATAGGTGTACAAATTATTTAAGCTGACATAACAGGTTGAGAAAATGATTTAAAAGGCATATGGGATCCTGGGCTTCATAAAAGGAGGCACAGATACAAAAGCAAACTATGATGATTCTTTGAAAAATATTGGTTCAGCTTCAACTAGAGTGGGTGTCTAATTTTGGGCACCATATTTAGAAAGAATGTGAAAGCTTTAAAAAAAGGCACAGAAAGAAATAATTTAGGAGAATATTCCCAGGGATGTGTGACTTTAGTTATGAGGATAGTTTAGGGAAACTAATTCTGAATCTAAGTTACTGAAGATGGCTCAAAACTCTTTTGTTAAGGACCAGACCAGACCCCCTCAAAATATTTTGAGAAGGTAGCCTCGACCCTAACTTTTTCTTACTTTAAAGGCAAATATAATGTGCTGTGTTCCTGGTGCAATTTAACTGGTCAAACTACACAACATTAAGCTGAACACAATTTATTTAAACACTGTAGTTAAATTAAAACAAAAAGAAGAACTTAGAGTAACGTATCTATTGGAAAACTTAACAGAATAATAGATACAGTACCTGTTACTAATTAGCTGTTCCAGTATAGTAATATCCCATAAACACATCCTTGGCAAAAAGGCAAATTCAGAAAACAGATTTTCTCACATGCAACACTCGCAGTAGGAAGAGAAACCCCAGCCTCTAGCTATAACTGAGAGAGTGAAAAAAAAACACATTCTAATTCAAGCCTCCAGCAGCTTCTGCTGAATCTAAACGCTTAAAAAAATCCGAGAAATCCTGGTCTGGGAGAGCTGGGCACACTCACACAGGCTGCTTCTATTGTTCTAACTTTGAAAAAGAGCACCAGGCCTCACAAGCTGTTTACGTTACTACAGACTGCTCCACACCTCTTGTTCAACCTCTCTCTTAAAAGAAACCAGGACAAAATACATTTTGTAAAGCCACAGCATCCTCATACTCCACAGATGCTGCAAGACCTGTTGAGATTTTTCAGTGTTTTCTCTTTCTTTTTCAGATTTCCAGCATCCACAGTATTTTCTATTATTAGGGAAGTCAGTGCTGTCATCCCCACAGTAAAGAATGTTGAAAGGAGAGGTGACAGAGATATTCAAATCATGATGGGGGCGAGACAAAGAAAAGCAGTTTCTGTTGGTAGACGTGTCGAGAACCAGAGCCTTAAGGTGAATGGTAAAATAATCCATTGGGAACATGAGTAGATGGAGCCTTCCCATTCTGCTGCCAACTGAAGTATAAAACTGGTCAGTTTAAAGTGACTCAGAGATAATAGGTACTGCAGATGCTGGAGAATCCGAGATAACAAGGTGTGGAGCTGGATGAACACAGCAGGCCAAGCAGCATCATAGGAGCAGGAAAGCTTGACGTTTCAGGCCTAGACCCTTCATCAGAAATGGGGGAGGGGAAGAGGGTTCCGAAATAAATAGGGAGAGAGCGGGGGAGGCGGATAGAAGATGGATAGAGGAGAGGATAGGTGGAGAGGAGCCAGGAGCCAGTAAAGGTGAGTGTAGGTGGGGGGGTAGGGAGGAGATAGGTCAGTCCAAGGAGGACGGACAGGTCAAGGGGGCGGGATGAGGTTAGTAGATAGGAGATGGGGGTGCGGCTTGAGGTGCGAGGAGGGGATAGGTGAGAGGAAGGACAGGTTAGGGAGACGGAGATGAGCTGGGCTGGTTTTGGGATGCGGTTGGGGGAGGGGAGATTTTGAAGCTTGTGAAATCCACATTGATGCCATTGGGCTGCAGGGTTCCCAGGCTGAATATGATTTGCTGTTCCTGTAGCCTTCGGGTGGCATCACTGTGGCATTGCAGGAGGCCCAGGATGGACATGTCGTCTGAGGAATGGGAGGGGGAGTTGAAATGGTTTGCGACTGGGAGGTGCAGTTGTTTGTTGCAAACTGAGCGCAGGTGTTCTGCAAAGCAGTCCCCAATCCGCCGCTTGATTTCCCCGATGTAGAGGAAGCCACAACGGGTACAGCAGATGCAGCATACCACATTGGCAGATGTGCAGGTGAACATCTGCTTGATGTGGAAAGTCTTCTTGGGGCCTGGGATTGGGGTGAGGGAGGAGGTGTGGGGGCAGGTGTAGCACTTCCTGCGGTTGCAGGGAAAAGTGCCGGGTGTGGTGGGGCTGGAGGGGAGTGTGGAGCGGACAAGGGAGTCGCGGAGGGAGTGGTCCCTCCGGAAAGCAGATAAGAGTGGGGAGGGAAAAATGTCTTTGGTAGTGGGGTCGGATTGCAGAAGTCAGAAGTGTCGGAGGATGATGTGTTGGATCCGGAGGTTGGTGGGGTGGTACGTGAGGACAAGGGGGATTCTTTTTTGGTTATCATTGCAGGGACGCGGTGTGAGGGATGAGTTGCGGGAAATGCGGGAGACACGGTCGAGGGCGTTCTCGACCACTGTGGGGGGGGGGAAGTTGCGGTCCTTGAAGAATGAGGACATCGGAGATGTACGGGAGTGGAATGTCTCATCCTGGGAGCAGATGCGGCGGAGGCAAAGGAATTGGGAATAGGGGATGGCATTTTTGAAGAAGGTGGGTGGGAGGAGGTGTATTCCAGGTAGCTGTGGGAGTCAGTGGGCTTGAAATGGACATCGGTTTCTCGGTGGTTACCCGAGATGGAGACTCCCTCCGCGACTCCCTTGTCCGCTCCACACTCCCCTCCAGCCCCACCACACCCGGCACTTTTCCCTGCAACCACAGGAAGTGCTACACCTGCCCCTACACCTCCTCCCTCACCCCAATCCCAGGCCCCAAGAAGACTTTCCACATCAGGCAGATGTTCACCTGCACATCTGCCAACGTGGTATACTGCATCCGCTGTTCCCGTTGTGGCTTCCTCTACATCGGGGAAACCAAGCGGAGGCTTGGGGACTGCTTTGCAGAACACCTGCGCTCAGTTTGCAACATACAACTGCACCTCCCAGTCGCGAACCATTTCAACTCCCCCTCCCATTCCTCAGACGACATGTCCATCCTGGGCCTCCTGCAATGCCACAGTGATGCCACCCGAAGGCTGCAGGAACAGCAAATCATATTCAGCCTGGGAACCCTGCAGCCCAATGGCATCAATGTAGATTTCACAAGCTTCAAAATCTCCCCTCCCCCAACCGCATCCCAAAACCAGCCCAGCTCATCTCCGCCTCCCTAACCTGTCCTTCCTCTCACCTATCCCCTCCTCGCACCTCAAGCCGCACCCCCATCTCCTATCTACTAACCTCATCCCGCCCCCTTGACCTGTCCGTCCTCCTTGGACTGACCTATCTCCTCCCTACCCCCCCACCTACACTCACCTTTACTGGCTCCATCCCCGCCTCTTCGACTTATCTGCCTCCTCTCCACCTATCCTCTCCTCTATCCATCTTCTATCTGCCTCCCCCGGTCTCTCCCTATTTATTTTGGAACCCTCTTCCCCTCCCCCATTTCTGATGAAGGGTCTAGGCCCGAAACGTTAAGCTTTCCTGCTCCTATGCTGCTGCTTGGCCTGCTGTGTTCATCCAGCTCCACACCTTGTTATCTTAGTTTTACATGACTCAACGGCTTCCTGCTGCCTCGGCTGCAATTACTTCAGCTTCGGCCAGGAAAGAGTCAGCCTACCCAGTTGGTAAAGGAGAGCGGGCAGGTGGAAAGTTTTGGAGGGATGTAGGTGTTCCCTCATTTCTGATCCTCCCCACTCGACCTGTTCAACCCAACTCTCCCACCCCTCAAAACAACACACCTTTCTTGGTGTTCCACCATCCTGGGAATCTAGACTGTGTTGGCTGGGCAACAATCACTGACTCTGCCTAGTTCTGCAGCTATTGCCTCTTATTGGCTGGCAGCTCCAGGTGGGCGGAATGTCCTACTTCAAGGTTCTAATCTCAATAGATAGCTTGGTTGGCAGCCAATCAGCTACCAGAAGATCCAGCAGGCTTTCTCACATCAATAAGTGCATGATAATCCTCGTGGAAACTCTACCACTTTTGCACTTGATCTGAAATTAGGAGAAACTCAGCCATTGTTTTGCATAGCAAATGGTTAGCACCTCAAATGCACTGCCCGAGAATTGTTGGAGATGGATACAACTTGTGGTATAATTTGCCTTTAAAACCAATTCCCCCTTGAGGATTCCATCTGCTGTGTGAATACGATGCTGTGATTTTATTTTGCTCTGAGTTTGCAAACTGCACACACAAAGATCAATTGTTTGCTGTAATACCTGCTTCATCAATTTGTAAAATATTACCATTTTAAATAAACGAACTTGCAGAATTATCAAACATGACACACAGTGGCTTTCAAATGAATGTAAGTGTCTGAATGTGTAAGGTCACATGTAAAAAGTACGAAGTGTGGAACGGTTACATTGGTCTTGCAAAGAACTGATAAAGATGGACTTAGTGGCCTCCTTCTGAGATATATTCATTCTTTGGAAGTAGGAACTATTTTTTAAGCATTAGAGCATCACACAAATATTGGTCAAATCAGAAAACACTTTGCTCACACATTTATGTACACTTCCTTTTGCCTAATAACGTATCCTATGGAGATAACAATGACCTTTTGCAATCAAATGGCTCAAGGTATAAATAAATATTGTCAGTTCTTTTTCTTCTGTGATCAGGTGTGGCAGTCCTGTCTCCAACCTGTCCTGTTAAGCTGATTTTACAACTTTTGGGATTTGACAATAAAGCACTTTCTGGCCAAGCTTGCAACAGTCTGTAACTGGTCCCCATTGAGGGACTGTTAGATAGTTACAGCTGAGGGGTTTTGGAGATAGCAAACTTTCCACTCTGCTCACAAAGCTCCTTATAAGCACTTCTAATGCGCAAGTGCTTTTGAAAGCTTTTTGCCTGTGATCTAATTAACATGGTTGTCACGAGCAAATGTCCTTTAGCAGGCACAGGTATATCAATTTATTTTGATAAGGTTAACAGACAGCTGAGCATTCTGAGAGCAGTGTGGCATTTGTACGCCTGAAAAAGACAGAAGTGTCTGAAAACTCCTGACACCACTATATTTTATTTAAATAAATCAAGTTGTTCACTAGTTGATGTTTGTAAAACACAAGATGGATTCTTCTGTTGCTGTGATAGCAGAGGAGCCCAAAGTGAAGAAGGAAATGGCTTAATTGCCCAGTTCTGAAACCGGGAATGGATACCTTAAGACAAATGAGGCACAGGGTCTGGTTCAAAGAAATTCACAAAGATCTCCGCGATTTAAATAAACTTGCATGCACAAAAAAAAGGGGCCAAATTAACAACTGCAAAATGACAGAACTGCTGGAACAAAAGTGGATATGAGATAATTTTTAACATAACAAAACTCAAATCATTACAATGGAGTTTTGTGTAGATCACAACACATCTTCCATTTTGCTTTTTGCTGAATACCTCAAAGTAAATCAGCCACTTAAGAACTAGAGACTAGGAACACAAGAATGTATTAAAAATGAGGACGGGGATAGAAAGCAGTCAATGAGCAAAAAAAAAATAAAAAAGAAACATTCCATTTACTATTTACTCTCTTGCTGGTTGTCAAATCAAGGACCTTGGTGTGTATGTACACTGGTCCATAAAAGGTATCGGGACAGGCGGATAAAGTAGCCAAGGTGGCATATGGGATACTTGCCTTTACTGGTTGAGGCAGAAAGTTTAAGAGCAGGGAAGTTATGCTGGTTGATTAGGTCTCTGCTAAATATTGTGTGCAGTTCTGGAATCCACATAGGAGGAGCGAAGTGATAGCACTGGAGAGGAGACAGAAGAGATTTACCAGGATGTTGCCTGGGCTGGAAAGTATTAGCAATGCAGAGAGATTGGACAGCCTAGGGTTATTTCCCTTAGAGCAGAGGAGATTGAGAGGGAATTTAAGAGGTGTAAAATTATGAGGGGCATGGATAGAATAGACAGGAAGAAACTTTTCCTTTTGATGATGGGATCAATGACCAATGGAATAGATTTAAGGTAAGGGGCAGAAGTTTGACAAGAGATATAAGGAATTTGTGTTTTAAACCAGAAGGTAGTGAGAATCTGGAACTCGCTACCTGTAAAGGTGGTAGAGGCAAAAATCTTCATGATGTTTAAGTAGTATTTTAATGTGCATTTACAATGCCAAGGCTTACAGGGCTATGGGCCAAATGCTGGAAAATAGGATTAGTATAGTTAGGTGGTTGTTTTTGACCAGCATGGACACTCTGGGCAGAAGGCCCATTGACTGTGCTGTAGACTTCTATGACCACTGGTAACACGAAAAAAAGTCAAAATCACACACTTCGTACCAACATGGCTACATTTAACTGAGCAATTTTCTTATGATTTTTATTCATAAAAGGTTCAGCCTTTCCAAAAAGCCTGGACATAATTTGATATTTTACTTAAAGTTGTGGTTCTAATGGTTGACAACAATTCTTGTAGATCAAGCTACTGTAGCATAAACAACCTCCCCACATATATCAGTAAAATGACGTTAGTCCAAACGGAAAAAAATGTTACGTTCCATTCCCTAGATCAAATGCTCAAATCTCCCTGTCTCTGGATTGTCGGAGATGGGATGTACCACTCTGTGGATTTCTGGATGCAGAGATGTGCCTGGGAAATGCCAGAGATGTTCAAGCTTCCAATGAGCCAGCTCTGCTGTCTGGACTTTCTGTGTACAGCAGGGCAGATACTTGGGCTAGATGTACAAAACTAACCCTGGAAATGTTAGGCGGTTTACAACCTGGACTAATAGTTGGGTAACTCTACACACAACTTTCCAATCACCCCATGATCCCTAGAATACACCCAACCTGACCACTCCCCACCTTGACCATCTGCCTATCCAGTCAGACATCTACTGACCCATTCTTTCACTCATTCATTCTTTCAAAACACCAATGTGACTGCAGCAACTAGTACCATCCATCTGTCTAGTGCACTCATTGAACTTACCCTGCCAATGTTGCATTGTCCATTTCTACTTCAGCTTTGACTGAAAGATGCTGGGAGAAAGGGGTAGTTATGTCACTTTTGTGAAAGTCTGATAGGGAGCGATAAAGCTCCCAACGTTGCTACTGACTGAAAGGTCAAGGCTTATCTATGCTTTTCTTTCAGAGTTATTCAAGGGCAAGTTAGGACAAAGTCAAAAGCTGAAGAAGCTTCTTTTGAAAGGGAGTAAGAGGGGATAAACTAAAGTAGGATGAAATGGAAGACAAAGACCCATATTGAGTACGGTAGCCAGCAGGGAATCCACATTGTCTGCAGCTTTGGATTCTTTGGATTTTAGATATAACCAATATTTGTGACAGTTAATCACAAAATTGTTGTAAAGCCATTGCCATGAAAATGCTATTTCTCATTTCTAGAAATCCAGGAAATTTTAGTTGCAGAGATATCTAATCTCTGCAAATAACCTGTGATTTGTAAATTCCGCTGTTAGCTTTGCAAAAGTCGAAAAGTTTGTTCTCACCAGGAGAATCCCTCGTAAGGTTAATGGCGATCATGCTGTCGCTGAATTTACAATATTGTTGCAAACCAATCCCGCAGCAGATGTTTGAACTTGGTAATTAATGTCTTACAGGACCCTAATAATGGCAAGATCTGTGACCCTCACAAATCATACAACCATAAAAGGCACTTAGAGACTAGTGAAGCTAGAGGATTAACTGTTTTGACAATTTATTTTTGCACGAGTTTTTCCATCCCCATTCCAGTAAGATGAACTTTGACCTTTTTTGTCTCGCAATTCCTCCACCTCATGACATTACAACAGTGACTGCTCTTCACGCATACTCATTGGCTGTAAAGTGCTTCAGCACAGCTGGAGATTGTGTTCATATTGTGCTTTTCACAATTTTTTTTCAATCTTCTGGGTGTTTCACTGTCCCTGATTATGATGATAGATGGGGCAGTTGGTTTTATATTTCATGAGTTAACCATGCTCAACGACTGATGAAACAATTCTCAAACACAACTGGGTTACATTGTCCTCCTTTTCTGCTTGTTCTTTTTGCCTTTCTGTCGATTTTCTCTGTCACTTAGTCCTTTTGCTCTGTCTCTTCATCAATTGCCATTTTATTCTCCCGAACTATATTTCTTTTTTATTCTATTCACCATATTTCCACCAAATTATTATTTTCTCCTTCATCCTTCTCAATCATTGATCAGGGATTTACAACATTCACCAGGTCTCACATGTACCATTGACAGCACGTTCCAGTCAGTACAACTGGACTGTTGTGTCAGTGATGAAAATGCTATCCTTGTTATTCACTGCCAAACCCACCCTTGCAGCCATTTCTCATCCAATATGTAAGCTAGGGTGCTTTTGAAAATGATTCACCAAGGAATGGTTGGTGTTCAAATAAAAACTTCTGAGTGGGAGCTTATGGCTTCATTTTATACTTCAACAAGAATGACAAGCTCCATGTTGAGATGCAGGGAGCGAAATGTATCGATTCCTCGACAACAAATTTGGAGGCATTTACAATTGATTAGGAAGCTGGCAGGTATAAACCTCCACTGACTCCTTACCTCCACCAGATGAAACTTGGGTTAGCTAGTGGACAGTCTTCTGCTTGGCTGCTAGTGCAGGCCCTCAGGTTCACCACTGCCAGTAGTTTTTGCCCAGTAGCCAATGTCATAGTCTCCACACGAAGCCATAAAAAAATCCCTTTCACATTTTCAAGGTGTTAAATACTAGGGTTTAAACTACTGGCTGGACAGAATCCAGGTATTTTTCTAATCAGAATTTTGTTCCTAGTTCGTACACCACAAATTCCAACAACAACCTGATTGCTTGCTCCCCATATTTATAGATTTTTTTTTATTCAGCCCGAGAATGGAAAATATTGCTGTGAGGTAAATGTCACAAACTGACTAATAAATGTTTTCATTTGCTCATTAATTCATTGTCCTCAAGATATGATTAAAATAAAAGCAAATGATTGGGAGATGAGTTATTTGAAAAAGGACAAGGGTTTGGGGGATAAACCCTTCCTCTTACTTTCTAAGTAATCCAAAGATTAGCACCAGATTTGATGCAAATTTGCCACCCAGGCAGAGAATGAATGAAAACTGCTGTGTGTTTGTTTAACTCAGCAAGGTAAAATGATTTATATCCAAGGAAAACAATAATTTTTCAGGGATGAATCATAAAACAATTAATCCAAATATTTGTAGTGATCTCTTACATATATAACAGTGCTGCTAGATCCTCATCTATCATTACAGATTGGAAAAAAAAACTTCACAAATCCAAAAGTAAACCATACCTTATCTTCTAGAACCAGCCTCATTCTCCACAGTTTAAACAACGCCCCGACATTCAATTCCTCTGCAGTAAAACTCCAGATCTCTAGCACCAAGCCGCCAAATCTCAACTTCTATTACCATCTCCCACCACTATCTGGCAGGTCACGAATACAGTAATAAAAACATTTTAATAAGTATACTCAGGTGTACTTAACGGCTGTTTCGAAATCATATTAAACGGCATAACAAAGATCACAGATTTAAATCACGTGACTGAACTAAGAATAACCTTCCAGAAACCTCTGAGAAGTCAGTCAATCAATCACAATATATCTCCTGATGTGTCTAACATGCCAACTGTTGTGTTATCTCCATTTGTGGAGATGATACTCTCCAAGAAAATTCCTTAAATTATAAAATTGCAAATTATACCCATGTTAAAATATGTGTTCATCACTTTCCACTTAACTTCTGAAACATGCTATAGACAGCTCAGCAATTCTTTTCTATTCCCTTGTGAGATGTGGGCATCGCTAACTGGGGCAGCATTTATAACCCATCCCTTGTTGCCCTTGAGAAGGTGGTGGTGAGCTGCCTTCTTGAACTGTTGCATTCCACACAGTGCCCTTTAAATGCAAAGCCTTTATCTCAAATGGTAACTGCTTCTCCTCGCTAGAAGGTTTGAACACGATTCCCACAGTATTGAATTCGACTGCCTTTTGTCGCTTTTAAATTTTCAAATAAGAGTCAGTTTAGGGGTCGCCGCTGCTCCATTCAACATGTATTGATGATATCAACAACCTTAACTCTGGACTACAAAGGAAAGAACTTCTGTCCTGTAAAAAGAGTCAACAACTTGCATTTGTGCACACTGCATGTAAAACATTATTTCATCAAAACAACGAAGCAGATGTCATGTTTCAGCAAAACTTTCTCAGTAGACTTTCAAAGAGATTTTCGAAGAGAATATTGAATACATGAAACTGCCTAGGACTCCTCACCTGTTGGCTAACCGATACATCATCCTCACAAAAGGAATTCCAGAATGCCAATTCCAGCTTTGCACTCCATCTTAAAGAAGGGAATAGTTAAACTGGTACAATTGTCGGCTGTACTTCAGTTGTTACTAATTGAATAATCTCTTTATCCTTTCCCGATTGTACCTTTCCATATATGTCTCTAAGCATGTCCATGTTGTGAAGTGTTTCCCATATCTAAAAGCGAAATAAACCCTCCTTCTTGTTTAAGTTTACAATGGTGTTACTGCAGTCCTTCAAAATTAAGAGCCACAGCCTACAAATGGAGGGAGTGGGGAAAACAGGCTGCACTGATTTTAAAAAATGGGGGAAATATAAATCACTAGTTGCCCATGCATGCTTTGAGAGAATAGGGATAAAGATATTTATTTTGAAACTCAGATTCTGAATGTAGAAGTTGTTACCCACCATGTACCACGTTACTGTGCATTGCCAGCTTCAGCAGAGACAAAGGACAAATAGACTTACGTTTTGAATACAAGAATAATCAAGGCAATGACTTACGGTTTCCATGAAACACATCACGGTATTCAGTCTCCAAAACATCAGTAAAATTCCCAGAACCATAACAGAAATAAAGTTTGACTTAATTGTCAGTGGAGTTCAGTGACCATAATACATTGTTCCATAATACAAGCCTCCAAATGTAATACAAGATATTTCTCTGGCTCTGGGAGTATGAGATGATGCTATGAGATGATATATACATCACACAAGCTCAATGAACAATGTGAGCCACAAAAAAAAAGTTAAGGGCAACTGAACATGCAAGAGGTCTTAGCTCAAAAGAGGTAAAATTATAGTAGATGTAACAGTATGGATAATGTGTGTGCCTACTATAACACTTTTAGGAAGAGTGATCTGGTGGTCCCTGAGCAATATGCATACAGTCCATTGACCCCAACACATTTGGTGAAGTTGCAATTGAACAGCAGTCACATTTGGCTGTCGGTAAATGCCACAGGAATACCACACAAGACACGCTCGTGTAACATGAGCATCTGTAACCCAGTAAACATCGGATAACTTGGTTCCCTGGTTAAGGCCATCAAAATTCACTGCATGAAAATAACCAGAGGTAGAGCAGGTTTATAGGATTTAATTTTCTCTGGGATTGTCACAGACAGGACGTGAGATCCATTTGGAACTATGACAGAGGTGTGAACCCATGGAGTTTATATTTACACCGGATTTTTGCTCTTTGTCCAGACAAGGAAAGATATTGAAATTCAACGCAGGAATCCCCTTTCCCAGAAGGAGTTGACAAAAATTGCTCACCTTGCTGTCCCAGGGATATGAAAAGTACAGCTGTACAATGCTAATACAGCTCACAGGTGAATAAGCACAGCTTGAAGCTTCTCTAATTCTATTCTCCACAAAAGTGAGAGATTTGCAGATCAACAAAGTTAAGAGAATAGCACTGGAATACTAATTTGCTGGCCTGAGCTTCCATTTAAATACCTAATAGCTGTATTCAACAAAAATTACACATCCACGCCTCCATCTGAATGCATAATGTCAGCATAATGCATAAACTCAGTAATATGTCGTCAGCCACATATAGCTTCTATTATACCAGTTTGTGAATAAAAGGATTCACAAATGGCTTTTACAGAAAATGATCTAAATTCGCAATTTTAAAGCATTGTAAAAGCAGAGCAAGTAGAATGGCTAACAAGTCAGAACACAGTGATAATTCACTTGTAATATGGTATGTGCTATGTAATGAAGAATTCTGTGCATACAGATCAGTGAGTGTCAGGTATTGTATACTGTGGGCACCCTCACCCTCATCTCGACATTGGATTTTCCCTATCAGCTGTGCTGCTGTTCCAATCTTGCCATGTGTTTGTAAAATATAATAAAATACCCGAGGTGGTTAAGTCTCTGTAATCGAGATTAATGAAGAGTTCTTCTCTACTTCCCAACAGAGGCTGTTAAAGTCCATCCCACAGTGCTTCAGTCATTAATTATCGTGAATGGATGGCTTTACTGCTGAGGGTAAATAAAAAGGTGACAGAAATGTCAAAAATTGAGGGCTGCTTTATTAGACGGGAAAGCACGTCAACTGCAAATGAATCAGACTAAAACGAATCACAAGATTAAAACTGCAAGTGAAATATAAACATCCGTTCCATAAAAATATAAACTTTTCTTTTACATTGCTACTTTTTCTGTTACAAAGCCAAATAAATTAGGGCCATTTCACTTTTGTTGCCCCATTTACATTAAGGTTTTCTTAAAAAAAAGTCTTAACTCACCCAGTGCCTTTGCTGGTGCTATAGCAAAAGCTTCAGAGCATCTTTGGTGATTTGCCAGCCTACATCATCTCCTTTCTTCCAGGGATCCCCATAGAAACAACAATTTCTCTCCACCTTTCCTAATTTTAGCGATCATTTTCAAGTAAAACATACAGTAAATTTTAAGTAGCCAATTGACCACATTTAACATGCTTTTAAAAGTTTCTTTTTACACTTCTAAAAATAGAATACCATGCACAAGTTTGACCATTTAATGTTTTGTAAAATTCCACAGCTTTAATATATAATATGCAAACCATATGCTTGTGAGGGTGGTGGAGGCAGAATACCTCATAACATTTAAAAAGTATTTAGATGCACACTTATGATGCCAAGGCATACCAGGCTATGGACCAAATGTTGGAAATGGGATTAGAACAATAAGGTGGTTCTTTGTAACCAGGTGGCTGCAATCTCGCATGTACTTTGGGAAAAACTATAAGTACTCCATGTTTAGGAGCTTATGTCAAAGCCAAAGGCGGTACTCAACACCTATTACATTACCTCGAGCTGACATCTCAAACTTGATTTTCCTCCATTATCATACGTAAAATTAGGGAAACAATGAAGGAAGAAAGGAAGTGTTTCTTGCTCAAGCTAAAATGTGTTTGTTTCCCTTCACAGCTGTGCACACTGCTTCCCTATATTTACCTGCCCACCAAATGGCAATGTTATTGGCTAGAGAGTGTTGCAGATTCAGTGCCCCATCTTGTTACTCTGCATTCTAATGCTACTGCCATTGGCACTCTCCAAAATGAGGATAATGAAAGGTGACAGTACGCTGAGCGTAGAGGCAGTAACGAGCTAAATTTCCACATTTAAATCAAGGGAGAAGATCCAATTTAGCCCCTAGTCCAACAGTGGTCAAAATTCCACAGTGCCACCGATGGTGACAAGAACTTTGTGAGGTTCAGTGGAAGGAAATTGTGAAAATGTCGGGAGGAGCAGGTGAAGGTCCAGCCCTGTGAAGTTATAACCCATCCTAGGCCTGTTCATAAAGTCAAATGCGCAAGTGCAGACTTAAAAATTGCATTAACACAGCAGTGTGGTGGGATGAGACAAAGTCATCCAAATTACACTGTGAAAATACAATGTGAAAAAGTGCTGCTATAATTATGTTTAAAATCTTTAGTTTTACAAGTAGGATTTTCATCATTATATTTAGCTTTTGGCTTCAATTGATTTCTGAATCACATGGAACTATAGAACTGGAACCGATCTTTGGCTCCTGTCCAAAACAGATGGAAAACTGGTAATGTGGCATCACTGGCTGCACAAAGCTGTTATCACAGGCCTTAAACCGTTTAAACCCACCCACACTTAAATGTGGCTGGAAACCTAGGAAGCACTAGTTGGGAGCCAGAAACTCTCTGGTTGTGGGAAGATGAGAAATTGGTCAGCTGTCATGCTGTCAAATTAGGCCTGGGTTAAATGGGCAGATTGATGTGTGTCTGACGCTCTAGACAACTCCCAATGACAACTGCAATAGGTGTCCTACAAGGAGCATTAGAACCTAATTTGCTGCTACTCACTGCTTCGCAGGTCCGCTTAAAAATGGCATTAGGCTGTCTTTGTTTAAAGGAGAGATTGAGTTCAAAATCATCTGATCCCTCACAATGAATGGGAATACAATCAGTATTTATACCTCTATTGAGAAAGTTTGAGAGTTGATTATATGTATATAATGCTCAATATATTGTTGGTACTTTTGGAGCATTTTACCAGAGTCTTCAAAGGGTGGTCATCCAAACCCGATCCAGATAATGAACATAGCAGGCCAAGCAGCATCATAGGAGCATCCACCTATCCTCTCCTCTATCCATCTTCTATCCGCCTCCCCACTCTCTCCCTATTTATTTCAGAACCCTCTTCCCCTCCCCCATTTCTGATGAAGGGTCTAGGCCCGAAACGTCAAGTTTTCCTGCTCCTATGATGCTGCTTGGCCTGCTGTGTTCATCCAGCCCCACACCTTGTTATCTCGGATTCTTCAGCATCTGCAGTACCTTTTATCTCTGATACAATTTTAACCCCACTGCGAAGTCTCTTCTCAGGATGCCTACCCTGAAGAAGTTACCCTCCTCCCTCCAGACAAACCTCAGGGAATCTCTCTCCCACTGCAACTCTCTCATAATCTCTTCGGCCTTGAAACTGCTCGACCACGTCCTGCAGCAAAATCTTCCCTCCCCCTACCGCATCCCAAAACCAGCCCAGCTCATCCCCGCCTCCCTAACCTGTTCTTCCTCTCACCTATCCTCTCCTCCCACCTCAAGCCCCACCCCCATCTCCTATCTACTAACCTCATCCCGCCCCCTTGACCTGTCCGTCCTCCTTGGACTGACCTATGTCCTCCCTACCCCCCCACCTACACTCACCTTTACTGGCTCCATCCCCGCCTCTTTGACTTGTCTGTCTCCTCTCCACCTATCCTCTCTTCTATCCATCTTCTATCCGCCTCCCCCTCTCTCCCTATTTATTTCAGAACCCTCTTCCCCTCCCCCATTTCTGATGAAGGGTCTAGGCCCGAAACGTCAAGCTTTCCTGCTCCTATGATGCTGCTTGGCCTGCTGTGTTCATCCAGCCCCACACCTTGTTATCTCGGATTCTCCAGCATCTGCAGTACCTTTTATCTCTAGATAATGAACATGGTGAGTTTTGCCTCCAGCAAGGTATTTACTCTTCACACAATAATGCTTATGTCAGCTCCAATACTATAAGAACTTGATGTGGGTAACAATGACAATGAAAAGTTCAACAGATTTTTTTGTTCATACAGCCAGTCATATATATATATTGCAGATACAGGCACTTCAGTCTTTGGGCTAATGAAGCTATTTGGTTGCCTCAGCATGACATGCCTCAAGTGGTCCCAGTTAAAATGGAGACTGATACCATTATTTCCTCTGGTCACATGCTATATACACAGATGATATAATGAGCATTATAAAGAAATGCTGCATGTTAATTGAGAAAAACATTTTATAAATAGTCTTTAATATTAAAAAATCACAGTATAGAAAGAAGGCTTTTATCTCATTGTTGCCTCGTAGGCTCTAGCCCCTTCAATCTTTTGAGTTCATTTAGGTCATAGATTATAAATCTACATTTGGTGCCGTGTTGAGGGAAAACAATCACATTAGATACCATCTTCTGATCACAAAATGAACAGTGGCTGATGTTTCAAGAGGTCTACAAAGATCACATGATTTTGCTAATGTTATTCTGTACACCTGCCCTTACTGAGCACCCATGTTACATTTGCACCCTGCTTTGTCAGTAGCCATTCCCAGTCCTTTCTTCAGACTCGTTCCCTGCTTCTCACTCATTATGGGCACTCACACTGTACACTAGTGAGTACAGATAGAAGATCAAAGAAGACTGATGGTTAAATCAACAGACTGTAGACTAGTTCATGGGGCCAGGGGGTTTGGATAGAGAAAACCAAATGTTTTAAATGAGAGATGCTTGGTTCACCAAGGCATTAACTGAACTCAAATGCGGAATGGAACATCCAACATATCATTTACACTTCAAGAATGTAACTTGTATTTTTTTCCGACACAATACGCATCATGTTGATGCTTTTGCATCTTGACGAATTCTGGTAATTTGTAAGACAACAGATAGTCAACTAAATGATGCAATGTCAATGAGGACTTTTATACTATGCAGTTTTGAGCTGTCTGCTCTCATGGAACCACAGCACATAGAGAGGTGAGTCGAGCTATTGATGCGTTAGTTCTTCGATTGATGTCAGACACAGTTATCCCTTGTGCCTACACTTTCCAAGCACATTTCATATTTTTCCTATTCCAGTACTTACTTTACTCCTTTTAGATTCTTCCGTATGACAGTAATCTCTTGTGAGCACACCTCTTTCGAATATCTTGATGAAATTATTTTCTTCTAATTTCCTTTTTCATTCTTACAGCGATTCTTGTTCTGCTCCATTTCTTGGAACTCTCTTTGTTAATTTAATAAGGAGCAATTTTAAATGAGTGTAACAAAATTAGAAAAATAACATTGCTACTGCCTAAATTACTGTCTACTCTCCCTGTAACTGCCAAGAGCTAAAATTTTTAAAGCCTGCCATCTGGCCTTCCTTCCCTCTAAAGGCAACTGAAGGCTGCTGGAGTCAGAGAAAAGAGGAACATAGTGCTCTGAATGGCCATTTGTTGTGTTCAGTTATAAATTAACTGGGGACTTTGACGATCAGAAATCTATGATCTCCATGGTCTAATCTGGACCAATGAGGTGATACCACAACACCTGTTGTCCTGAATATTATTTCTCAGCATCTACTAAAGGTCAGAAATCCATGCCTTTCACCATTATTTCATCGAACAGTGGATATTTCGGCCTCTTTGAACACCCAAATACGCATTACACCTATCTGTCAACAAAGAATATTGCAAAATTTGGCTTGGTGTACTGAAATAAGCCAAGCACAAATGCTGTCACCAGCTGTCACCATTCCATTACGAGTGTCATTTCCCTCAGTTGCGATGCCTCCAAGGTAACAAATGCAGATGCAATGGGATTTTATGACAAGTCAAGCTGGAGACGATCAGGTGAGGTTAAAGTGCACTTGAAGAATAAGCTGTACCAGTTCTTGCCTTGACTGTCACTTTCAATTACCTTAAGATGCTTCAAAAGTTTCCCATTGGCTGGTGAATTTATCTAGTGCCCAAAATTTCACATCTGTATTTGTTTCTCGAACAGACAGCAAATAACTAAGAGTACAGGTAAGAATGTATTTTGATCCTCAGAGCCCCTATTTATGTTGTTGATTATGGGTATTAAGGTCCTTTCTTCTGATTCCTTGCTTTTATTGATGTGGCGTTGCCAACACTGCCTTGCATAACTCCACTGTCTGAGGTTCACCTTTACACTCTGACTTTGATGTTGGGAAAATGTTACTTTAGTGCCTAATTATACACATTGATCTATACATACACAAGTATAATGGCTTTGATGTCAAGTTGCTGACCCATATTAATTCATCCAGACTAATTCAAATGTCAGACAGGTCGTTCAGCTGGTTGGATGCCTGACTGTGTTCTATGGCCCTTTGTTACAGTCAGATGCACACAGAGAGGGATAGAGCACTTGCCATATGTTTTACAGATGTACTGTAAAACATGGTGGTCTTGGACCTTAATCACTTATCGAACTTACAAAGACTGAGGCAACAGAAAAAGGAGACTGTAATCTTTGGTTTGAAGTAAGACACCCAATTTGAGGCTTTTTTTGAAAATCCAGGATTTTTTATCTGATCAATTACCTAATACTGAAGTTTAAAAAAAACATGCATTTTAAGAGTTTTGATGGGATTTGCTATCAGTGCTTAAGCCACCAGAGATTAGTCGAGTGAACAAGCCATTTCACATGCTTTCTTGAAAAGGAACACCAAGAATCTAAATGAATACATTTTTTTCTTCAAATATCATGAATACATGAACAAATGATCCAATGGGGTGCAGCGCCTGAAGCCTGTTAAATATCTTGTCTGAAAAGAAATTTCAGAATAATAAAAACAGCAGCAAGGGTAAGAAATGGGAATGTTTCTTATACATTTTTGATTGTCAAGAAAAAGCAAAGATTGGACTATTTTAACCACTACTGCATGAACCATAGTCTATACCTACTCCAGTGAAATAGAATAAATTCATAGATATTGCTCTTACAATTGCTTGATGCAGTCCTTGGTCACTTACTGTTTTCTTTAAAATCTGTTCATGTGATTTGAGCAATTTATGTTTGTGCAGCTATAAGTGATATTTACTCTCAGTTGCTGCCCTCATCTGCTACAAATGATGATGGCTAGTAATACAATCTACTGTTAAAATAGGTTACACACGAACTAGTTATTCAAGACCTAAATGTACATCCCAGCACAAATATTGCACAATGTAACTACTATCATTACAAAGGAATAAAAGTAAAATCTGTATTACAATTTAAGGAAACAAACAACTAGCTGACCTGATTTTCTGTTGCAATGAAACAGAAAATTCAGATCAAATGAAGACTTTTCATTTATGGTGCAGGTGCCAGAGGTTAATGGCTGTCTATCAAACTTATTCTCTTATAAAAAATTGATTCAGGTTTGAAGATGGGAAGTAACAGAAGTGAAACATAAAATTAGGTGACACATGTTAGCTGGAAACATCCTGTGAATCAAGTTCAAGGCACCTTTCACTTTCAGAAAATCTATTTCATCCAGAACAAATTCCTTCCTTTTTTGTCACATACATTTTTATACTTTAACCACAAATTAAAGCCAGAGGTTAGGGTTTTTACTTTGCAGCAAAATGCAGAAGACTACATACAGCAGCTGAAGCAACCTTTACTACATTAAAGGCTCTCCTGTGATCATCCTAGGCATGTTCTGAGCTAATTTGGCTGATATGAAATCCAGATTGAATACTGAATACTTTTTCTTAGCTTTCTTCGCAGAAATTAATGGGGGGAGGGGGGGCGCACCTAGCGGGTGAATAATAATTTCACAACTTTAGCCAAGTCCACTTGAGAAAAATTCAGACTTGGCTCAGTCTGATCAAATCAAACAATTTGGGCTTGGCTTGGTCTTTGCCCTTGCACTTTACATCAGTGAACAGTCCATGGACTCCCTCTGCTGGAAGAATAGGTGAACAGGCTAGCGGCTCCTCTGGATGAGCTGAGAGTGTCGTCCATTGACACTTGGCCAAGTAACTTTGTGTTTTGAGATAAAAGGTACTGCAGATGCTGGAGAGTCCAAGATAACAAGGCGTGGGGCTGGATGAACACAGCAGGCCAAGCAGCATCATAGGAGCAGGAAAACTTGACGTTTCGGGCCTAGACCCTTCATAAGAAATAACTTTGTGTTCTCATTAGAGAGCACATGAGAAAATCTGACAAAGATATGGATTCTTGTCAAAAAGTTCCATGCTTAAACACTTCTAAAAGATTTGCAGATGTCAATGCCTAATTCCAATGTGGGTCAAAAACTGTGGGCAGAGGGAGTGCTGGATGGATGCAGTTTCAATGCTTTTGTTCCTAAGGATCATTAGTTCCTCATGCGCTAAGCATATCAAAGCAAAGCAGTTTTTTTAATAAAGGTAAAGCATATTCGATGATGTATCAGTATGTCTTTCAGGGCTTTGCCCAGACCAGTGGCAAGGCCAGTCTAGAAATCATAGGATCCGATAGTATGGAAACAGGCCATTTGGCCCATCGAGTCCACAGAGTTTGATGTGTTTTGTGGTTGTCCTCCCTTTAGAAATAACAGTGATGTAATGGAAAGAATTCAGAGGATAACTCCGATGAAAATTGTGCAGTGGCTGATGCAAGCAAAACCAAATAAGATCTGGGCCTTTTTAGTAATGAAATGTATTCATAATAAACGACGTAAGCTGGACTACTGAGTTAGAAACAAATCACACAAGAGCTAAATTTACAAGAACATATGAAATCAATTTCCAGACACACTAACTAATTTTGGGTCAGATGTAATTCTTCAGAAAGGAAGGCATTCAAGATTGCAGAGGCACGGCAGGTACCTTCTCAGGCAGCTGGAGAGCTGGCAAAAGACCTTTCTTGCCTCTTCTTGGCCTAGCCTGTTGTGTCACGTACCAAATCAGGCAGTGGCAAGTCCAGCACAATTCTCGCCTGAGAGCAAAGCCTCAGGGATGGAAGTCCCAGTCAGTGGAAGCTGTCAGCCAATCAGGGACATGAAGCTCTTCAGAGCTCAGCAGCACTACAGGTGGCCGTATTTAGCAAGGCACCCTGTAATTCCAACATCGTGGAGAGCCCAAGATGAAGGCAAGTGGACTGGTGTTCCTGCGTCATGGGCCACGGGAAGAGAGTTGAAGTGATTGGAGGTTCCAAGCAGATACCTCCCCACCCTACATTTAATCTTTCTTTCAGGTACTGATTGCCTCTGACCGAGTGAGCATTATACTACTCCCACCCCACAGCCCCCGATACAACCTACAGTGGCAGGCCTGATTACAGCTGAGTTAATCCCCATGGCGGTGGGTGAAGGTCATCAAATGGTCCTTAATTGGCCATAAAAGGATGTGAATTGGAAGCAGGACAGGAAGATTGACCAAGGATCTTGCCATCCACAATTTGTTCTGCTGGCAGTGAGAAGCCAAGTGTTTGGTGCACCAGCACCTCCAAATCAAGATCCCTTATTGCTTCCAATCTCCAGATTCCACCTAATCAGCAGGACATTTACACAGAAGGGACAGGTAAGGTAAGGTCAAAAATTCAAAGAACCTGCTGATCCAGTCATGTTCATGACAAATCAGTCATGTGTTGTGTGCTTGTTTATTAAAACAGTAGAACACATTACAAGTTATGAAGCACATAATACAGCAAACCAACTTATCTTTGTGTGTGCAGCTTGCAAGCCCACAGCAGACTAATTGTCAGTCACAACATTGTACCCATAAACACAGCACTTGGAGTCCCTAAAAGATAAATTCTCAACAAGCTTTACACATTCTAGGTCTGTCCTCTGCCTAGTGTTTGAACAATTGACCTTTTTATTGGGCAGGACGACTTTGCTGGGGAAGAAGGCCACCATGAAAGACCCTTGGGAACAAGCTGTGGCAACTGAGGATGTCGGGGAAAGAGCGATAGGGGTAAAGAGAGACCTGTGTGATCAGGAAGGTGGACATGAACCGGATACTTCCTTAAAGGAGTCTCGGGAGGCACCCTGCACCTCCTGGTCCACAAGGAATGTTAAAAGAGTTTGCAGTGTCCTGACTGTTGGAAAATCCCGTGCAGTACCAGTTTACTACACACTGCCCTATTGTGCCTGCTTGATTTAAGCAACTGATCCATCTCCCCTGTGGTGGAAGGATCAGATCTCCTGACATCCAGCAGTGTAACAAAATGGTAGTGTGTATGGTGGCTTGGAGTTATGATTTATATGAATTTCATTTTGTTAACCTCGACTCTCTTGCAGCCATTGTGCAAGCATTAACATTAAAGTTAGCACAATTGGTTGATTATTATCCCTTCAGTGAAGAAATCTGGGAATGACTTGATAATTTCCAGAGAGTGACAGATCAATCACAGTATTTCCTATCACATTCATGGGGAAATAACGGAATTACTTACCTTGTACTCTTTAGATAGGAGAGCAATAGATAGTAGTGAGCTGGTGGAATAACGAAGTCCATGATAGGTAAATCATACACGGAAAATACTTGGAAATTTGACAGAGTGTGATGACTTACAAACAAAAAATTTTTAAAAAACTATAATTTTGTCTACTTCTTGATGAAAAACAAAAGCATAGATTTGCCTTTCTTAAAGAGAATGGGATAGATCTTAAAAGGAACCATTTAGTAACGGATATGATGGAAGAGAAGGAAATGTGCAGGTGGTATGTGAATAGCAAAATTAGACCAATTGAACTGGGCAGGGATATACATCTTCAAGAAATGCTAGATAACAAGCATGGGGCTGGATGAACACTGCAGGTCAAGCAGCATCATAGCAGCAGGAAAACTTGACGTTTCGGGC